>CM060950.1:38560273-38790273 GCA_030765055.1 Mantis religiosa
CCGTGAAATACTCACATTTTTAGCTCAAATAGTTTTTCTGATACAAATGAATAATCCACTATTACCTATATTATAACAATAAATCGCGACGTAAACACTGTATGAATATCATTATTGGTTGGCGTATATGCGTGTACGTATATTTGTAATTACTCAGAACTGAAACGATGACATGACGTGATAAAAGAATTACTCTGAATAATCCAATTCGAGCGAGAGGAAACAATAAACTTCCTGCTGCCCTGGCAGAACGTATCTGGTCACATTATAGCTTTGTTTATAAATGGTTCGTGATCCCTGTTTACTCTAGAGAGTTCAAAGTGGTTGGTGTGTATGTATGCACATATGCTTTTAATTACTCAGAACTGAAATTTAACCTGCTGACGTGACGGATAAAAGAATTACTGTGAATAAGCCAAACTGTTAAATTCGAGAAAGAGAAAATACTTCATTTCCTGTTAGGCCGTGGAATGCTGTATACTTATGTTTATGAATGAATGTTGGATAAGAAGTGTATGTTTACTCTGTAGAGTTCAGATCAATATTTTCAGTTGTTCTTTACACAACAGTAGAGTAAGATTTAAATAGTGCAATTGCCTTTTGCGGTGAATTTAGTGGGAGTATAAAAGGCAGGTGTTACGAAGTCAGGCTCGAAGTATTATTTTTAAGGTGTACACGTTCTTCAAAAATTTTAGAGAAACAGAAACTGAAGCTGAGTTATTGTAAAGAGTACTTCCGTTTAAAAACACGGAAAAAGTGTATCAGCTGAATGAACTGAGACGGGATACGAGGTACTAAGCGTGCCACCTTACCACTGCCAATATAATCCAATTGAGTTGGTGTGGGCTCAAATAAAGCGGGGGTTGCAAACAGAAATGATACTTTTAAACTGACGGACGTTAAACGACTTGTTCATGAAGAAATTGACAAGATAACAACAGAACTGGGAAAACAGGGGGAGGCATGCAGAAAATCTTCAAGAAGACGATTTTAAGAAAGAAATAGCGTGGGACCAGATTTTGTAACCTTTGCAGGACAGACGATGAAGATAGTGACAATGACGAATTGTCTGTGAACGGAAGTGACATTGACAGCGATGTGGTTGAGCCACTGGCAGTTCCATTGGATTAAAATACAGGTAATTCATAAACTGTAATTATATTCATAGTATTTTAAAATACAGATAATTTGTGAAAATACGTTTTCCAATTTTGATTTTGGCAAGTACATCATTGTAAAAGTTTGTAAAATATAATTGGCTAACCCTTACGTCTGCGCCAAGCAGTCGTGCATGTTGTATAAGTGTGCGAGAGGGAGGAAAATATGAGTAGTGGAGTAACAAGCTGGCAACGCTGAGTATGAGACGGCGTCTGATTAGTTGGGTTCCGGAACTTTTCTTATTTGAAACACATAAAAGCATTATTATACTAATAAAAGTAATCTGTATTTAAACTTAAGAAAGCTAAAATCCAGAGAGAGAAACAAAAATGAAGAAAAAATATACAGGAATATATGCACATAGATATAGCACGGGCCACCTAAGCCCCACGAGACCAACGGTGTTCTGTCAAGGCCCGCGCCTAACGGAGAGTTGATGAAACAGTTACACAAAATGTTCCATTACCCATTTCGTGATAACTGTCAGAGGGGTAAAACTAATCGAAATAACAGATCACGTTGAAAAAGCAGGTCAGTACTATGGTGTCGTTCAGATTATATGTATATCAGTTCCACGTATAAAACAAACACATGGGCGTTGGTAAAAATTAAGGTAAATTGAACTTAAAACAACACAAAATATAAATCCTTTCATGGAAGTGTTGCAAACAGTGTTGTTGTATACATTAAATTAATTGGGAGTCGATTAATGATATTAAACAACTCTTAGTTTTAAATTTTCCCGGAACTAGTTTCAGAGGCCTTCCCTCTATCTTCAGCCGGACATCGACTGGTGCTCATTGGTGTAGCTGGCAATATTTTGTCATCGGTCTCCTCTGGTGGTGGTTTGAGGAACTTGCTGAACAAATCTTTCTGGGGGATGCCGAAATTGAATACTTTGTTCCTATTTTTTGAAATAAAGATTTGTTCCCATGTGGACAGTTCTTGTTTTCCTGTTGTATGTTTTAGTAATTTTGGTTCTGGATTTATGTTGTGGTTTTTTCCCCAAAAATGCTTGGCAGCTGCTGATTTTTCTAATTGTTTGTATTTTATGTTCCTAAAGTGTTCCTTTGCTCTTGTTTCTAAATTTCTTTTGGTATTTTCAATATAAATTTGACTACAGTCACAGCATTCAATTTGATATATACCATATTTTTTTTAGATGGAATGGCATCGTTGATGTTTGAGCAAATTAGGTTTTTTAAGGAGTAATGGTTCACTGGAGCTAGTTGAATGTTTTGCTTTTTGAAGACTTTTTTGAATTTATCAAAGGCCCATGGATGGTAAGTGAATTTTTTGAAGATCATTTTAGTTTCTGTAGCTGAGAGGGTTGTGGTTTCCTTTAGTAGTTTCTTCTTATTTGCTAAGTTCATTTTTTTTTGTCTACTAGTGATTTGGGAAAGTCATTTTTCTGTGCTATTTCAATATTTTTGTTGTATTCTATTTTGTATTCTTCTGCTATGAGAGGGATGTTGACTAGTCTGTGTGCTAAACTATTAAAGATTGCCTGTTTGTGGGATCTTACCTAGACTTTATGGCTTACCCAAAATACACAAACCATCCATAACAATGAGACCTATAGTTAGCAGTATAAATTCACCAACATACAAACTTGCAAAGTGGCTAATAAACAAATTCAACTCCTTTCCAGAATTCGATAGCCTAAGCATCAAAAACACCTATGAACTTATAGAACACGTTCAGGATACTGAACTAAATGAAGAGGACAAAATAGTCTCATTTGACGTTAAATCACTATTTCCCAGCATACCAGTTAAACAAGTCCCAACGTTGATAGAAAAATGGCTCAAATCACTTGGAATGTCATCACTTGAAATTTCAGATTACATCGAACTAACCAAATTATGCATAGAACAGAATTTCTTCCAGTTTCAAACAAAATATTTCCATCAAAATTCTGGTTTAGCAATGGGCAACCGCTTATCACCCTTCCTGGCCGATCTGTACATGAGTGCACTAGAAATAAGGATTACTAAAGGTTTCCCATGGATGTTCAAACTCTGGCAAAGATATGTAGAATACATCTTTGCAATAGTACCAAAAAAAAAAAAAAACACCAGTGATGCACTAAAACTTTTAAATATTCAAGAAAAAAGCATCAAGTTCACTGTAGAAGTTGAAAAAGATGAGTATTTACCATTTTTAGATCTAAAAATAATCAGAAATAAAAATAGAATTAACTTTGGCATTTACAGAAAACCAACACAGACAGACAACTACACAAAAGCTAATGGCTACAATCCAAGATCCCACAAACAGGCAATCTTTAATAGTTTAGCATACAGACTGGTCAACATCCCTCTCACAGCAGAAGAATACAAAATAGAATACAACAAAATTATTGAAATAGCACAGAAAAATGACTTTCCCAAATCAGCAGTTGCCAAGCATCTTTGGAAAAAAAACCACAACATAAATCCAGAACCAAAATTACTAAAACATACAAAAGGAAAACAAGAACTGTCCACATAGGAACAAATCTTTATTTCAAAAAATAGGAACAAAGTATTCAATTTCGACATCCCACTGAAAGATTTGTTCAGCACATTCCTCGAACCGCCAACAGAGGAGACCTATGACAAAATATTACCAGCTACACCAATGAGAACCAGTCGATGTCCGGCTGAAGATAGAGGGAAGGCCTCTGAAACTAGTTCCGGGAAAATTTAAAGCTAAGTGTTGTTTAGTGTCATTAATCGTCTCCTAATTAATTTAACACAAAATATATCTGCAAATATACCACAGAATCGAACATTTTAAGCATTACCTCGCCCACAATTACGCAGGTACTCCTTAAGGCATCATGGCGAGCGGAATGTGCATGCCGCGTTAATAAGACTGGGAGAATATTGCAGTATATGTTCAATATTATAAGAAGGGTATACAAGTTCCAACAAAACGTCCAAGATTCTAATTGCAATGGGACATATGAAAGTAAAATTGTAGAAATACCCGTATATATCTGGTTTAGAGGACTTTCGTTCTCACGCATATTTAGTTTTTGTTCTGAGAATGCCGTTTTGTAAATTGGAGCTGCAGCGTGCTCTCACATATCAAAACTAAATGAAATCTACCCTTTATTTACTAATCATAAACTTAGTTGGTAGTCAAAGTTTCAAAATATGTATAAATAATCTTCTCCGAATAAATTTCGACAGATGGTGCCATCTCTCGACAGCACGACGCAGTGCGTAAAGGCCATTGCAGCTTGGCTTCCCCACTCTCCTGCCGGACAATCAATACAATTAAAATACGTGTTCCATTTGTCATCTGTTTACAATGCCACGTAAATACCAAAATGCTCACACAACTTTCTCAATTCAATCTTTAAAACAGTCCTTACTTTGGTGTCCGCTACAGATTTAATAAAGCGTTAACAGAAAATACTTGATTACGCAATTCGTTGTAACTGCCGGAGAATTACTACGGGAGGAAGTGATAGGTCACGCTGAAAACTTGAGTTATATGTCGTTGAGTTATATGTTGTCATTCCATTTATATGCCAGACCCGTGGACGTTTGTGGGCATTGCTGGAAATTTGAGTGCGTAGGAAAACACAAAGAATAACGGCAAATAGGCTGCAGATCATATATTTTCAAATTTTGAGCCAGTCGAAAGTATATACTTTGGAAATCGCAGATATACTAATATAGCGTAGGCCATGGCATGATATCATCTCATGACACTTTCAGCATTAATAAGATAGAAAAGAAATTCCGGAATATGTCGAACATTATAGTAATTTTTCTGCAAATACAAAAAAAAGCCCAAGTCCTATACAGTGCTTTTTAAAGGTCAGTTAATATCACGCAGTTGTGAAAATTTTGGATAAATATTTAGATTAGAGGGCTTTTCTGCTCACGCATAATTTTCTTTTCAGTCGCATACTACCGTCCCGTAAGCCGTAACTACTGTATAGGTAATATTTGCACAAATGAATTCAGTGCACATAAAAACAGAAATTGAGGAGCGATTATTTCAAAACTCGATAAAGTCAACATTTTACTAAATTGAGTTATATATTGTTACGGCATAAATTTCTCCTTCTACATCGTTCTACGAAATCAGATTTTGCAAAATTCGATTCATGTCCTGTGGAGAAGGTAGGGAATATTAGCAGTTTTTACTCAAAATCCGATATCTCCACTTGCTCAGTTAAACAAAATACGATAGATGCCATTTTATAATTTTAGACCCAGCGTGTAGCAACCTCAATTCTATTATACGCATGTTGGCATTAACTGCCCTCTCACGTATTCGATTCTCGGAATTCTCAATCATTTCTGCAAGAGTTGTACATTGCTGCATCGTTAGCAATAACTGCGAACTCAGGTTGTGCGCTTTGATTTCACATTCATTTCTGAAAGCTTGGTCGTACTTACATTATATTTTTATTCTTAGTTGAGACACTGCACTCTGCTATGCACAATGGACATAAGCTCAGTTTGTGAAACTGCACCAGTTGTAGAATGCGCGGGAAGTAGTAATTGCAAAAACAAGGAAAGCATATCAAAATGCAAGACAAGGATACTTCATACTTTAGCAATGTCATGTTCACATGGTCTCGAGTGCACTCCACAAAATGCTAAAAGTAAAGGGCACAAGGACTGTGATGTAACTGATTTGACTTATAATGCTATAAGTGTGTTTCTCCAAAAATTTTTCGTTGGCATCCTTGGGAGTAGCAATCGAAAATTCGAATATTCGGACTGTGTCTACTAGTAGTCCGTTGAGGTGTTGTAGAACGTCAAAAACCAAATATGGCTAACCAAATTATAAGTGGCACTGGGATAACAACATCACTCTTGCACTTAAAGCGGTGGGTTTTCTATCAGCAGGAAATGATTGAAGTAATTTCTGCTAAAACTTCAATGTGAAGAAACTGTTTCTATATTGTTATGTAAAGGCCGGAGGCTTGTGCATGTTTCCATAGGCATAACGGTTTTTTTTTTTTTTTTTTTTTTTTTTTTTTTTTTAAATTTACGTCCTCCAACATTAAGTCATATCGGACGATGAATGGAATTGGTGAAATGATGCTCAAATAAGCCCAGGGTCCATAGAGCCTAGAGCTACCCGACACATGTCTTTCAGGATAAGGGAAAACTCCGGAAAGACCTTATCCAGGTAACTCACCCTGACCAAGATTCGAACTCGGGACCTCTTGAACTTAAGGCAGATACGCTGCCGCCACGCTACCGTGTATTGACTGTACACCAATCAGTCCCTATATTGGGTATCTGGGTAGGAAGAAGGTAGGGCATGGGAGGGATGTTGTTCTGGGGTGATCCTATTCAGTGGGACATTGTGGTGCTGATTTAAATTGGACTGTTGAGGTGAAGGTCGTGGCCGGTACCGCCGAAGCAACCCGGCTGTTTGTGGGCGATAGCTTGGACTGCGGTAAAACTGTTTGTGGTGATCAGGTAGCAACCATGATCCAATGGACCCTGACTACGACTTGTGAACTGCGGTAATTATTCAATTCAATTCAGTGGCAATTCTGCTGTGGGGCCGAAGCCTTCAAGCGCTCGGACTCGAGGAGGGTTGCGGCGAGGCAGGTCTCGTGGCGGCCGCGGCCAACGGGCGCGGGAGTCTCTGCGAGGCTGGAAGTGTGGTGCTGCTCAGTCCCGTATGTAAACAAAGGCAGATAGATATAGCCTGACCATGACAACCTCCTCACTGCGAGAGGAAACAAAACAGTCGTGTTATGCTCCACTTTATCCTTGCGTCTGTATACACTTGATTCACTAGTTCGCAGTTACGTTGTTTTCGATGCTTGCACATAGGATGGCCGTTCTGTACATTTACGTTATTCATACTGTCTGTCCAGCTAACCTGTATCGCATGCCAGTGCATATCTCCGCGGCCTGCATTGCTATGTTAAGCGGGGTTTGGATACTGCCCATTAAGTTTGCACTAATTTTGGTCTGATATATATTGTTTTCATATTTATTTTCATTGAGGCTTGCGGTTGTGTAATACCTACATCTTTTACTTTTCTGCGCTTATAATAAATAAGCAAGCAGAGTAGAGAGATACCTAATAAATGCTTAGTAACGCAAAGTTTAGGATAAACGCTCAAAGTAAAAGGTTCGAGAATTTTCTGTAACATGAAAAGTTTTAGAAATTAATTTCCTTTATCCATTTTTGTTGTTTACTTTTTAATATTTTCTCTAGAATATGATCGAACAGAATACACGTACGAAAATAATGACTATGTGGCATACTTTCAATTTAAATTATTGACATACAGTATGTGAATGTCTTCCCTTTACCAAGCAATTTTCCTCATTCTTAATATGGAAGAGTAAACATACCTATGAAAGTTTGATGTATTCCTAAGGATAGAAGCTCTGTAAAATTACGTTATTTCTTCCGCTCAATTTAACATAGTCATACACATGACAAGAACAGTGAAATACATCCGTATGCAACATGGATATAAAATTGAATGCTAATAGTATCCTCTAACTTTGCTTGCAAATGTCTTCATTGAAAGTATGAAATTTGTTCAGGTTGTCGATTAGCCCACAGGAAAATTTAAGAGGCTATGTCTTGAGCAAAAGTATAGCAGTTTGATAGAATTGTCTAGCTGCTCTCAAGAATATTTTATGGATTATAGCAGGTGAATCAGCTAGAACTATTTCGTGAATTTATGGAAGAAAAGGTGATACTCATACACTGTTATCACATAAGCGAAGTTCGAAAATGGCTAATAATCATAGCCCATATTAAGATTTTATTATTCATAGCAAGTAATATTTGTTGCCACAGAACAATTCCCATTGTTCATAAAAAAATAACGCTATACATCATATAGACCATAACACGAAGTATATGAAAAATTCAGGGACATATTTATCACCTCTAGAGGATAAAACTATGGAACCAGAAACGTTTTATCCTCGACTAAAGAGCTGAAGGTTCTATATTTTTGACTACATGTAAATCTCTGTTCAAAATGATCTCCGTTAGGACGGATAACCATATCAGCTCATCTGTTTGTCGTATGATCTGTCTATCATAGAAAAACTGATAAATCCCTGAAGACTGCGGATATTGTCCTGCAGCCCTCTACATACTGTACACAAGTCCTCTTGTAAACAGGAAGAAGTATACTGGATTCAGAAATGCTTTCTGTTCGTCTCTTTTCAACTGTCTACCATAGACTATTTCATTTAATAACAGACGAACACTGTCATAAAATGGGTAGGAGCTCTATTCTGTTTAAAGTAAATGTTAAGTCGTATTTCAAATAACACGTCTTTTCTGAGAACAGGTAAAGTAACACTTGAAGCTTTCACGGCGAGCGTTATTAGGTGTGTGTGTGGTGTTTAACGCCCGCGTTTACTACATGCGGCACCGCAGGCGGTGACACTGATACATGAGATGAAGATGGAACACCGGTGGAATGAGATGGCGGGGGAAACCGGAGGTCCCGGAGACAACCCGCCCCAGCGCCGTGTTGTCCACCACAAATCTCACTTTGCGGTCGCCTGGGATTGAACCCCGCCTGGGATTGAGCGTTATTAATCAAGGCCTCGCGGGTGATCAGCAGTGTCAGGTCCGTGAATGTCGAGCTTTCGGCCATTCTATACTCCATGGCCTTCTTCAGTATCTGCAAAAAAATGACCAGACCAGAGGAATAGGCGCACTGAGGAACAGGCCATGTTGGTTCCAACGTGTACCTGCCCTGGGTAAGGCTTAACCTCGAAGTAACAGGTTGTGGGTGTTACAGTATGGCAGGTGCGTATTAGGTGGGTGGGTACAAAAGGGGTAGTATTTTGCTCCTTAACAGCTGCTGAATTGGCTGCAACGGCCCTCTTGACCCGCTGATGGAATTTAGATTATTAGGAAAATGAAGATTGAATTTTGATAGTCCAGGCAAAACTCGGGTGGTTGTAAATATAGCTAAGGCTGGTGTAGTGGCCTTAAGATTATTGGAAGAGCCCGAAAGCCATTCAGAGAAGCCGGTATCGCTTTAACCGACGTTCTTGAGGTAGATAGTTCCCAAGAGATCTAATCAGGGTGCACTGTTGAGCTAGTAGTTTGTCATAAAATTGTGTGGCCCAGCGCCTAATTTCATCTTCCACATAGCGGAGAGATGAGGCTTCGTAAAGTAGTCTCACGGGGAACCTTCTGTATACGGCATCTATTCTGTACACGTTGGAGCAACAGTAAGTTGGAACCTGCGGCCACGTCCCAGACTTTGCACACGTAAAGTATAATAGGGAGGACTAGAGCTTGAAAATAGTGCAGCTTCAGGGAAACTGGCATCCCAGGCCGAAGCATGGGGTATAGCAAAGCCCAGGCCCCGCACACCCGATGTGATAGTTTCTGGATGTACTTCAGGAAAATTAGATATTTATACAGTTTCACTCCCAGGTATTTGATGTAATTTCATCTTCTCCTGGAATAGATGAATGAGGGGATCTTGGCGGGGAACCGACGTTTGGTATATAGAATTGCTTAGCTTTTCTCCAGGTTGATGGCCAATCGCCTAACCTGCACAAATCTTGGAGGTAGGGAAGTTTCGCTGAATGGGGTTGAAGGTTCTACGTGGGCGTTTATTTGTGCAGTACAACAGCACGTCGTTATCATACAATGCTATATTGACATTCTGTTCGGTGGGAAGGTGTGCCACGTATACGCTAAAAGGCATAGGGGACAGTGTAGGACCTTCAGGGACTCAGCCCCTGATACACCTTCGTGTAGAAAGCTTTCTTACCATAGTGACTATAAAGGATCTGTGTTTAAGAAAAGAATGAAGAATGTGTATAGAGTGTGTAGGTAGCTCCAGATGGATGCGCTTGTACAGGAGACCCACGTGCCAGGTCGTGCAGAAGGCTTCCCAACATCCAGAGACACTGCCGCAGTGTATACCCTGCCCTGGAAACCCAGGGCAGCAGGTTCCATCACGCGCAGCAACTGCTGGGAAGTCGAGTGCCCAGGACGAACACCGAACTGATGAGAAAGGATGGCTTGGCTTGGATGTCTCCCAGCATTGGGGAAAAGTGAGGTAAAAGTAACATCTCGAATGTATTCGTGAGGTCAGAAAGGAGGCTGATAGAGTGGAGTTGGCTGGATGAACCGGATCTTTCTCCCGCTTAAAGATGCATATCACCCGAGCCTCCCTCCACTTGCGTGGAAAGAGGAATAAGGAGAGACACATATTGAAGACTAGTGTGACAGTGAGCACAATGAAGGGAAGGTGGCAAAACATGACGAGGGTTAGCCCTTCAGGTCCCACCTTTTTTGGGTTGAGACGCCGGAGTGCATGTTGGGCCTCACTCTCTTATGGTTAGGAGTCGGATCGTCTCAGCAATGGAACGTGGAATATATTGGTGTACCTCCCGCCTAACGCGTTCAGAGGAGTCTAGGTCCAGGGGGTTCATCTCTGAACTTTTTTAGCGATCTTGAAAACGTCACCATTCTTGAAGTTCACTCGAGACATGCTTACCTCGGCAGCGTAGATGGTAGCGTGTCTGCCTCACGTTCCAGAGGTAGCGAGTTCGAATCTCGGTCAGGGTGAGTTACCTGGATAAGGTTTTTTCCGGGCTTTTCCCTTATCATGAAAGACGAATGTAGGGTAACTCTCTGCTCTATGTGCCCCGGGCTCATTTGAGCATCATTTTCCCCATTATATTCATCGTCCGATATGATTTAACGTTGGAGGATGTAAAAAGGTATTCGAGAATCTTCTCCTCCCACGTGCGCAATCTGTGCTCGCTTAGGTGGAGTCAAACTCGCGGCGCAATCACATACCAGCGCTCGATTATGGGGCGTGTGGTGTCGCTGGTATAGTCTGCGTGCCGCCCAAGAGCGGCTGATCAGAAGAAGAATGTCTAGAGGAAGTATATCAAGATGAAGAGAAACTGGAGAGTGAACTGTAAGTTTGCGAACAGTTCACACCACGATGGAGATGAAGGATGAGATCGCAGTCTCGAGGGAAAGAATGTGGTGGAATGGATTCATTGAGACAGAGCTTAACGCAGTCCCAGTCTACTTCCCTGTATTCAACCGGGACATCGTGGCTGGTAACCCGGGTGTTAACCTCAGCTAATACTGGATTGTAATCTGAATAGAGTACGTTTAATGAAGTAAGTGATAGATGGAATGGGAAATGTTTGATTATTGCGAAGTCAGTGGTAGATGGTCGTCCTTGTGTTCGGGCGTAATGAGTGAGTTGCTAGGGACCCTCTACTCTTAAGTGAGGTTCCGCGTCTACCATAAGGATGATGTCACTGTTTCTTCTATCGCTAAGGGGGCCACGATGCCAACGCTGATGTTCAGCATTTAGGTCCCCCGCAAGAATGGCATTGGGATGTAGCGCAAAGATGGAAAGATATTTGCTTACTATGAACTGTCTACGGAGTGGGTGTTAGGTAGACACTATCACAACTTCGGAACTTCCAAGATTCAAGCAAGCGAAAATGAAATGACGTCCGTCCGTAGTGCTGGCTGACTTGTATAAGAGGTATAAAAGGTTTTTGTTGCATGCCCACCTGTTAAGAGTTTTACTGCAGGTAGGCCTTCTTTTTAGGATTTTGTAAGATGGTTTGTGGCTTTTAGGTAGAATTTTAGTTGAGGTTACATAAATTATGTTCCCCGGGGTGTAAGGAAAGGATGCAACTATGCTCCTATGGTGGGTGGAGCTTGCGGTGCCCTAGCCATTGAGTGGTTGACGATTTGGGATTGGACCTTGTGAAGCGTTGATTAACATGTTAAGTATTCTCTGCAAAATTTTGGTATCCTTGAAGAACCTAAGTGGGAAATAATAATGTCCAATCAAATCTGCTCCTCATCAACAGTGTGGGCATGAACATCGACAGAGAATAGGTGTTGTTAACGTGATTCAACAGCCCTCCAAGCATTTTCGGCTGACTATATGTAGTAATAATAATAGTACTAGGACAAGAATTTAGGGCACCGAACGTCTTGGTTTAAGGCACCTTAAGCACCTAAAAAGGACATAAAAGTCATTAAGTACTTTAGTTCATATTTTGGGTAAATCCTTAATACTACAAACAAAACAAAACAAAAATAAAAACGTTGTCAGTAACTTCAAAACGTGTAGCTGAAAGTTAGGTGGAACATCACAAATTTAGAGATACATAGATGAGAACAGAAGTACTAGGAAAGATGATGATGATGATGATGATGATGATGATGATGATGATGATGATGATGATGATGATGATGATTTGGATATAAGGGCGCTCAACTGCGTGGTCATCAGCGCCCTTACAAAAACTAATTCATGGCATTAGCCAGATATACATTACTCAAAATTTAAAAAAATATATCAAAACAAAATTGACTATAAAATAAATAAGCCCAAATGAGTAAAAACCAATAAAAAGCTATAATTTCCCATAAATACCAAATGGCATAAAAAACACTACTTTTAATATCAACTTGCCATGACAAGAGCTACCTGCCCAGAGGTGGTCGAACCAATTTCTTCCTTTTCTTTGGGGCAGCGCTAGCACTTTCAGCAGGGGTTCCCTGCCTTACTAGGAAAGAGAGACGTATTACTTTTACAACTTGAAAGGGAAATCGATGTAAATTACACGCAGGTGCTTATACTGATATGACGATTACATCATAGTACACGCTCTACAGCATACGAAGTATCAACCGGCACCTTGGACTTAATTGCTGCCAAATACAAAGACACGTGGAAAAGAGCTGAAAACTGACACTGGGTAAAAGTTATGTCACCATAAACACTGTATACCATTAGCACAAATATATGAAGGTTCAGATCTTGGCAAGAGGGTGTGACCAAAACAGTAGTACCCGACTCGCCATCGTCCTAACGTCACTTCCTCGCCACGGAAGGTGCAAAAGTAGATACTCCAAAATTTTATATCACAGGAAAGGACTTAACCTCCCGAAGTTTCTTCTAACACCAGCTAATTGATGACGTCAGAGCGATAGGACAATGGTGCGTGAAACAACGCTGCGGTTATTGCAAGGAAGAAAAGGGTAAAAATACCTTGGGAGAAAAGCTACAAACACAATTGTCTCAACTCCAGCGACTCCGAGAAGGTAATTTCGGATGCTATGTACAAAAGGATAACGATGACTGAGAGCTATGGAATGTACTATAGGAAACGGTGCAAATAACACATCTGTTGAACTTTTTTTCACTAAAGGTTATAAGCGAGCTTGGAGAATACTAAAATACTCAGCGGTAAAAGTCCAACACGGCACTAGAAAGCGAAATCTAAAACGTTTTCGGGCATGACTGAAAGCGCATGTATAGTCCGGCCGTTGTATCTCCGGCTCTGACATTTTGCGTTTGCAAGAGGTGGAGGGGGAAAGTTAATAGTACCAACATACAGTAATGAGCAATTGAAAACATATCCTCAAAATTATCTTTAGAATGAAAATATAGGACGCTGAAATACAACTTACAATTTCATTATCATGCAAGATATTTATTACAACACTCTATTCGAATATTTCGTTCACACCTTTCATACACACTAACTGCGTCCGTTGGTAGTATTGGGAGTCTCTACATCCGGTATTGTGGTTAGGAAGTTAAAACTGTCTGCTAACGCCAATCAGCATTGTCGATGCTAGGCGTGGCTTCCGAACCCAACACCGTGTTGCCAGGTTAAATTTTTTTGAGTCACGTGGCTTTAGCTGCTTGCGCTGGTGAACTATCTTTGGTATATTTTGCATGCGTGAATTCCGATTCTTAGTGTTCGTAAGCCCTATTATTATCGCTATTATAATAATATGGCTACTGGTTCGTGATATATGCAAATACGTGAAATATTTAAAATACGCATTGTTCCTCGACTTGAAATTCCCTCTAAAGAACTGGCAACAGCCCGCTTCCCCCTCTCGAGAAATGTCAGAGCCGGAGATAGAGCGGCCGAACTGTAATCGACGATTTCGTTGAAGTATTAATGTAAACAAAATGGCAGTTTCAAAACTACTCTTTAAGATATGAAAACTCTGAGGATACAAACTATCTTGGTATCGCAGACGTCAACACTAATTTGAAGTGTATTTCTGTGCATTTCTGCATGGATTCATGAAAAATGGAAGACTTTCTGCTCTAAATGTTGCCGATAAGGTGAAGTCCAAAAGCCGAAGCAGCAAACGAAACCGAACATCAATAGCGAGTAATCCTAACAGCTTGTTGTAAAAGGCGAAGTATAACAAGTTGGAGCTGCGAGTCCGTACATCTGTGTTTTGAAAGTGAACTCTTTGTTTGTGGGTGCGGCAGACGAACTTGAAGGCTGTATTTGTGTATATTACGTAATTCTGTTACTGTAAGGGTTGACCAAAGTGTATTTCTACGGAAATAAAGAACATTGTGAATTTCTGCAAATTGGACTTTTAATTCTACGATCCCACAAAGTCACAGTATATACAGGCAAGGTTGAGAGAATACACACGCAGCTATAAAAACTTCATACCCATAAGATAGCGGAAGCACAGCGGATTCCACAAACAACCTCATTATTGGATTCATGGGAAAGTCGCCGACACTCATCCTGATACCATGATGAATAGAATTTAAGCAGCTTTTAAGAAAAGGTCGCACCAAAAATTGGTGTTACACCTGCAACCAACTTTTAAACGGTTCAATTAGCGATAGAATCTTAAAGGAACGTTCCGTTCAACTCCGTTGTATCTGCCATTCGTAAGGCGTAAAAGATTAATTGAATATAAACACTTTACTTTTACGCGGAATGTATAAAATGAATAGCTGAGATTTCTATAAAAACCCAAGCATCGTCTTGTGCGTGAGAGAAGGAAGCTTTGGCGTGAGCGTAGAATACGAAAGGCAAATGTTGCTGGTGCCGGAATTTCATGCAGAGAAGGTTCTCGTTTTTCTTTGATATTCTACGTGTAGGAGCAATTAATATGCCATTAGAGTCCATGTTGTATGTTGTAAGTCCACCCAGAACTTCTAGAGATGAAACACCAAGTTGAACACAACAATAGAATAGATGGAAGCAGAGGAAAGTGAGACCTGAGATCCAGAGGTAGTCCTAGTCGGGCAGGGCTATTTTTCTTTTTCCCCGTCCGGGTGTCTTCTGCCGCAGTACCTAGCCGCTTTGTGGCTTAACCTGCGAAATGAGCAAATTGATTTCATGTTCTGTTGGGGTGTTTGAATTTTTGGGAAATTTAGAATGGGATGCCTTTGTTTAATCTCATAAGGCAGTTGCACTTAGGCGTTCCGCCGTTTTGGGAGACACGATTTAAAGTTTTTGCTCCGTTTTGGTTACGGGTTGCATATCGCTTGATCCATCAGGCGTAAATATGGGTCCTAGAGACATATGGGGCATTCGCTAGTGATCTGGGAAAACTCCGAAAAACCCAAGAACAAGTAGGTCGGACACGGAATCGAACCAGCTACCTCCCAAATAAGGGCTATAGACATTATCGCCTGAGCCATTCCTCTAGGTTATACATACATACATGCACATAGACACAAACTACTCACACACTGTTTCGCTATTGTGAGTGAGTGTGTGGTGTTTTAGGGCCCGTCGACAACAAGGTCATTTGGGCCCGCTGTTTCGCTATATTTCACTTAGATATGATGAATATGATAGAACCGATAGAATGTTACATAAATTCACTTACAGCACTCGCAGTCATGACTAGGAGCCAAGTATAACGAGTGCAGCAATATTTTGGGGACAGATTCAATAATGGACAGGTTTGCAATACTGCAAATTTCAATGCCAGAGCCGGGATTTGAACACAGATCTCTCGGTATGCCTCCGGTTGCTCTAACCATTGAGCTACTATGGCCAACGTGCCAGGATGATATTAGTTCTTCAACTTACCTGCATTATCCTAGTAATTCCATTACTCTACGTAATAGTGATTGGACTATAAAGCCGGGACTTAAGGTACTTACGCCATTAAGGAGTTGTCTCATGTGTATATAAGAATTTCTAGTGGTTTACCGAGATAATGCGATTCAGTTGGAGAATTAATGTCATACTGGCACGTTAGCCATGGTAGCTCAATGACAACAGCAGCCGGGCGGAGACCGGAAGATGCGTGTTCAAATCCCGGCTATGGCATTGAATTTTTCAGTCTGACTCCACTTGCCCAAAATTTGGCCTACTCCGGCTGGTGTGAAAGAACAATTTAATTTCCAGATTCAATAATGTCAACATCGTGAAGCTTGAATCGCACTCTACTCTCTTTGTCCATGTGTAACGAAAAGTGAAAGGCAACTAATATTACCAATGGTATCTGGATGACAGATGATAAAAGATACACCGAAATACAAATGTTTATAAGTACGAAAAATCATGGATGAATTTTTAACAAAATATTAAACATATGTACTTGCTTAGGCTTTCACGGCCGGCGTTAATCCAATAAAATGTATTTCCCGGGCTTGTGGGCTGTGGTTCAAAGGATGAAACTTCTCCTGACGTTTCGCTCATAGCCCCGAAGAGCATCTTCAGAGGATGATTCTAGCTCGGTACTTGCTGGAATGTCGTTCGGCACGAGGTCTCGTCAATATATAGTCTGGTCTGTCCACGCAATATATTGACGTTAGCTATATATAGTCTGGTCTGTCCACGCTATATATTGACTATATATTGACGGGACCTCGTGCCTAATGACATTCCAGCAAGTACCGAGATAGAATCATCCTCTGAAGATGGTCGTCGGAGTTATGAGCGAAACGTCAGGAGAAGTTTCATCATATGGACCACGGCCCTCAAGCCCGGGAAACACATTTTATTGTATTAAACATATGAACACAAAGATTTTCCAGGTATCGACGTTGTCGAGGTACTTTCTAATTATAGTAAGCTCCTCTAATCACCAAAATATCTACCCATGTTATTGACAAAGACTGGCTATCTGATGCCAGTCATCGGCATGTAAAAATAAAGAGAATTTTAAATATCATCCGAAAAAATCATAATTTTCTGGGTCTATGGTAACAACGTATGTGATAGATTTATATTAGAACCCATTTCAGGGTTCTCCAGAATTAAGCGGAAAAAGATCAATTTCTGTTTTTAAATGACGTCACGATTTGATGTGTTGCCATGGAAAGAAAAGATTTACATTACTCAGACCTGACCTCTTAGATCTCTAACAATATCCAAGGCGAACCAGTCGTAAGTGGTATTCGTGGCTGAAAAGAGGTCCACTGATTTCCTCAGTCATTGTTTATTTTGTTTTTTCCTTTAATTTATACCCCGCCTTTAACTCCAATGGTCATATCGGCGGCCGTTCTCCTTTTGGAGACATATCGTAGGTGTTATCTCGTATTCGTTGGGTTTTAACCATTAGATCACGCACACATTCGCACTCTCATTCATACTTCCACACTCTGGAGAAGATGAGGAATAATCTTGGTCGGTGAAAAATCCCCACACCGCGGCAGGGAATCGAACACGGGACCCCTAGCACGGCTGGCAGTTGCTCTACCGACTTGAGCTACGTGACCAGTCTATATAATGTTATTAACGTTCATAACTTCATAATGTGTTACACTAATTATACATATTATGGGAAACTATGTGTATTTTATCTTCCATGTCCATTGATTTTGTATATTTAATGCACAAATTATTTGTTCTTTAACAGCGTTAAAACGCCAGAATATAACTTCGTTAACGGATACTACAATCACAAAGTTCGGTACAACATATTAAATCTTAATGCCGACTCCCAAATTCTAATGTATGTATGTATGTATGTATGTATGTATGTATGTATGTATGTATGTATGTATGTATGTATGTATGTATGTATGTATGTATGTATGTATGTATGTATGTATGTATGTATGTATGTATGTATGTATGTATGTATGTATGTATGTATGTATGTATGTATGTATGTATGTATGTATGTATGTATGTATGTATGTATGTATGTATGTATGTATGTATGTATGTATGTATGTATGTATGTATGTATGTATGTATGTATGTATGTATGTATGTATGTATGTATGTATGTATGTATGTATGTATGTATGTATGTATGTATGTATGTATGTATGTATGTATGTATGTATGTATGTATGTATGTATGTATGTATGTATGTATGTATGTATGTATGTATGTATGTATGTATGTATGTATGTATGTATGTATGTATGTATGTATGTATGTATGTATGTATGTATGTATGTATGTATGTATGTATGTATGTATGTATGTATGTATGTATGTATGTATGTATGTATGTATGTATGTATGTATGTATGTATGTATGTATGTATGTATGTATGTATGTATGTATGTATGTATGTATGTATGTATGTATGTATGTATGTATGTATGTATGTATGTATGTATGTATGTATGTATGTATGTATGTATGTATGTATGTATGTATGTATGTATGTATGTATGTATGTATGTATGTATGTATGTATGTATGTATGTATGTATGTATGTATGTATGTATGTATGTATGTATGTATGTATGTATGTATGTATGTATGTATGTATGTATGTATGTATGTATGTATGTATGTATGTATGTATGTATGTATGTATGTATGTATGTATGTATGTATGTATGTATGTATGTATGTATGTATGTATGTATGTATGTATGTATGTATGTATGTATGTATGTATGTATGTATGTATGTATGTATGTATGTATGTATGTATGTATGTATGTATGTATGTATGTATGTATGTATGTATGTATGTATGTATGTATGTATGTATGTATGTATGTATGTATGTATGTATGTATGTATGTATGTATGTATGTATGTATGTATGTATGTATGTATGTATGTATGTATGTATGTATGTATGTATGTATGTATGTATGTATGTATGTATGTATGTATGTATGTATGTATTTATTAACTGCAATTGGGTACTACCCGGTGGCAGAGTTAAGAATACAGATCAAATTACATATACTAGATTTACAACAATAATACAGTAAACAATACAAACATGATATTATTTTACTTTAGTCACTTAAAACTTATCTAATTACTTCTCTATTTACATATTATATACCATTATAATTCAAAAGTTAAACTATAAACCATCTAGATTTTTTCTAAATTTCTTCAACGACAGGGGACAGCCCTGAAAGACTGCTACAGGCAATTCATTCCATTCTTCAATGGTTCTATTAACAAAAGAAAATTTTCCTACGTCGGTTCTGTATCTTCTACCCTTAATTTTATACCTATGATCGTTTCGTCCATAATAATCCGGATTATCTAACCTTACATTAACGTCCACCCATGCCTTTACACCAGCATTAGCTTTGAATAACGCTACCAACCTATGTTTTTTACGCCTAATTCTTAAATCCTCCCATTTAGTCTCATCTCCTTTTATAGGCCCAAAATACTTGCCTCTTTTTATGAATTTTATTGCCCTCTTCTGTATTTTTTCTAATGGATCGATTTGGTTAGCTCTATACGGGTCCCAGCATGCTACTCCATATTCCATAACCGGTCGCACTAAGGCCTTGTAGGCAATTTCCCTGGACCTAGCGCTCCCCTTTTTCAATATTCTCATTACGAAATGTAATGCCTTCCACGCATTCCTAGTTGTGGAATTTACTTGTTCGTCCCATCCAGCATTACTTGCCAGGTACACTCCCAAGTATTTGCAGCTGTCCACCTGTGGAATTTGCACCCCTCCCATGTGATAGTTAACAATAATTTTGCCCTTAGTTCTACTAAAAACAATCGACTTACTTTTCTTGGCATTAATTGACATTTTGTTAGCCGCAGCCCAATTACAGATTTCATTTAAATCATCCTGAAGAGCGGTTTCATGCACTGTATTCCGAATTTTATTATAAATGATACAATCGTCTGCAAACAACCTTATCTGGCAGTTAATATTAACAGCAATGTCATTAACAAAAATGAGAAACAGTAAAGGCCCTAGTACTGAGCCTTGCGGCACACCCGAACTTACAGTTCCACTATCAGACAGCTCTTTACCTACTTTAACTTTTTGCGTTCTCCCTTTCAAAAAATGTTTAACCCATAATACTACGCGTTTGTCAATTCCTGTATTAGCTAGCTTACAAATAAGTAAACTATGTGGCACTACATCAAAAGCTTTAGAAAAGTCAATTACCACTGCATCAGTTCTTCCCCCTGCATCTACCTCATCTGCCAAATCTTGAAATAATGAAGTAATTTGACTTTCGCACGAATACCCAGGTCTAAATCCATGTTGCGCTTCATTAAACCATTTTTTATTTTCTAACTCCTCTGGTATATATTCTGCAATTAAATGCTCCATTAATTTACATACTACTGAAGTTAGACTAACTGGCCGATAATTATTTATTTCTGTTTTATTACTCCCTTTATAAATCGGAACTATAATAGCTGTTTTCCAGTCTTCCGGTAAGGCACAGTTGTTAATTGACATGTTGAACAAGAGCATTAGATAGGGAATCATGGCTTCACCCCCAAGCTTTAATATTTCAGTAGGTATATTATCTGGTCCCCTTGATTTTCGGTTTTGCAGCATCTTAATCCTTTTGCGTAATTTGGGCGCCATTATTCGAAAAATCGTTTCTCCACTCTCCCCAATTTCCTGTTCGGAACTATCGTCGGATTTAAGAAAAACCGATACAAAATGCGAATTTAATATATTAGCTTTGTCCCTATCACTTAATACATCTATCCCATTAACGTTAAAATCTGGTATGCTCTCTTTATTTCCCCTGCGTCTTTTTACATAATTGTAAAATGATCTCCAACAATTATTTGTCCCGCTAAAAACGTTATCTAAGAATCGTTCCTGCGCTTGCAACTTTTCGTCTTGTAATTGTTTAGCTAATTCTTTAAATTTGTTAAGATGCCATTCTGATATCTTCCTTTTATTATAAGCGTGCCTAGTCTTTCTTTTAAGTTTCCTAATACATTTTGTATAAAATTCTGGATCCGCTTTATGTTTAATAACTTTAAAAGGTACGTGTTCTCTAATTGTTTCCAGGATAAGTGTTTTGAAATTAACCCATGCTTCATTTACACTAGTGGCAGATTTTACAAATATCCCATATTTTTCCCGGAGAAATGTTTGGATAGCCTCCCCGTTCGCCCTATGGAAATCCCAACTAATTACTTGTTCCGTTTCAAACCGATTTGTCTGCCCTTTCCAGTTTATGTCTAATTGCACACACTGATGGTCACTTATACCTGGCAAGACATCGCATGCAGAAAACAATGACTCAGGTTTGCATAAAAATACGTCCAGTAATGCTGTTTGTCGAGTAACAGTTTTCACTACTTGAAATAACCCCTGCTCCTAAACCAGAAAGTTAACGAGCTTTTGAGCTTCACCTCCTATTAACTGTCCGTCCCAGTTTACATTTGGCAGATTTAGATCCCCTGATAATATAACATTTTTTTCCCCTTCGGAAGAGATTTTCTCCACTAGTTTATGAAGTGTAGCATAATCAGTTTCTCCAGGTGGTCTATAGCAGGCTATTATTGTTAAATTATTTCCTTTGTTTGCTTGATCAATAATTTCGATTGCCATAATCTCAACCTCTTCTTCTACCCATAATGCTTTGCTGTTTAGCTCTGATTTAGCGCAAATAAAGATTCCCCCTCCCCTTCCATCCCTGTCCCTCCTAAACACCCTGTAATCTGTTCTGAATACTTCTGAATCATTAATGTCAATATTCAGCCATGATTCCGTACCTATAATGACACTTGGATTGCATATTTCTACTAAATTCCAAAACTCAACAATTTTATTCATAATACTACGGCAATTTACCTGTAGCAGCCTTAAGGAATCAGCCCCTACCTGAAAGTCTACGGTTTCCTGAAGTTGGTGTCATTGCTGCCCTTGATGCTCGTTGCCGTCAGCCCACTTCGTCACCCTCGCGAACAAAGCTGCCAGCTTTGACGATCCTCTTCGGTTCAAGTGTACTCCATCCCGTCCATAGTCCCAGTCTTCAATCCACGAATTCGGGTCAAGAAACTGAGCACCCAGTCGCTCCGCTACCCATGAAAAAGCTTCATTTACCTGCATCACCTTTCTCCAGCTGGAGTCGCGTCGTCTTAGTACTCCACTGACGACTATTTTTGCTGAAGGAAACAGCTGTTTTGTCCTTTTAACTAAGTCGTACATGTCACCCAACACATAGTTAACACTTCTCCGCAAGTCATTGCTCCCAACATGTAATACGATTGTCCGATAGTTGCCTTCCATCTCCTCTTGCTTTCTCTCGATTTCCCTCAGCAGACCATCAACTCTTATGCCAGGATAGCAAACTACCTCCGCCGTTGGATTTCCAGCATGTCTCACAATAGAGTCACCGACTATAAGGCTAGATTTCTCCTCTTCTTTTACTCTTTCTTCCCCCTGCTCCTTCAGTTGACGGTTTTCAGCTTCGAGCCTCCGAATGATATCTTCCGCCTGTTGTAGCTTAATACGTAGTTCCCGTGCTTCTTCTTGAAGCTGCTCCAGTTTCCTCTGATTTGCGGTGACGGTCTTGGCTCCCCTGCATTCCTTACATTCCCAGGTTTCCTCGATGTTCATGTCCCTCTTCACTTTCTGGCAGCCAAAGTGGAACCACTTCGAGCAATTACTGCACATAAGTCCGGTCCTCAGAACTTTAATACAGCTCCCACATCGTTCGTCCGCTACAGGTCCTGGATTAATCTCAATTCCGCCTATCACTAGTAAAGTTACTAACACAAATATTACAAAATAACTCTGTGAAGTTTCTGTAGTACCTTCACGCTGACTACCTGCTCCCCGTGAGCGCAGACCCGACCACATTCCGATCCTCGCCCGGTAAACCACCAAGTCAACACCCATTGTCTCAACTCGTTTCTACCTGTCTCTCTACCTGGCACGTCCGATCTCCTCAAGCTCCAGACACCAACTACCTATCACAACCTATCACCTAACTACCTATCACAACAAAATGAAATATTAAACAATGATATTAGCGAATACTCTTTATCAGCTGTCACCCTTGGCAGGTGATCATATTAATTTGTATTTTCACAAAGGTTAGATGGATGGTAAAAACTTCACTGTTATTTAGTAATACAACTATGTCAGTGCGAGACCATTTATTTGATGTTTAGGACTGGAGACTCTAGGGTAAAACACACATAAACGTGAACAAACAAACTGAGATGCCTGCGATCAGAGACACAGTCATGTAAAAAGGGAGGAAGTGTTGGATGGACGGGACTTTGACATCGCAGCCATGCATGAGGTCTTTTGTACCTTTGCCGCCCCTGGAGAGGGGCACATCGGGAGCAAAGGTTAAGGGGAGGGGAGAGAGAGTGCCGATATACTATAGGGAAAGTGATCCTGTCATTTCCACGTTGGAAGTCCCGGTGGCGACTAGTACAACCGGCAGCTGCTTCCTGAAAGGACAAACAAGATGATGGTTATGGTTCAGTAATTTCGGCCACTGGAATTAAACACAGGACCTTCCGAATGCGAACCGAGACGGTTGGCTTAGGCAGTTTCGTCTGTGGCCGGCATTCGGTGGGCCCAAGTTCCATTCCCTTAGCCGACCGACATGATCCATGGGTCTTTTCGGGGATTTTCCTGGGTCGCTGGGCGAATGCTGGGTAGGTTAATTACATCCCCTGAATTTTCTGTCCCTCCATTTCACCTCCATTATCATTTCATATCATCCCCATTTGGTTATTCTTTCAGGGTAGAAATGTCGGCGGAAGCCTCGGTGGTGCATGGTGGGATGCTCTACTCTGAGTGAACGGTCTCCGTTCCCCAAGCCGTTCTAGTGGGCCGATTCAGTAACGCGGCTGGCGGGATGTCAATTCTGCCAGCCTTCCTGGAGTCCCCTGCTGTGGGGGGGGGGGTCAGGTCTCCGAACCGGCCTCGTGACTGTTTCGGGCCACGGTAGATGGAATGACGATTGTCCTGGACCACCGTGGAGTTTCTATCTGGTAAAGTGTAGGAACTGCGCAACTCTGTAGTGTGGTGACTTCTTGGGTTTGGCCTTGGGAATTTTCCACTGCGACCAGTCTTGATCTATTCTACCTATGCCCATAAGTGGGGCATCCCTGTAAGGAAGGATGATGCGGATGAGGAGACAGAGTGTGGCTGTACCAAGGAGCCACGACAGTACAGAAGGCAGGGTTCCTACATTTTTCTTAGATGGAAACCTCTCCCGGTAGGCCAGAACAAAGGACCCTACTGTGGTTCGGAAGCGGTCCCAGCAGCCCGTTCGGAGACCTGCAACCGACCTACCGGAGAAGGAAGTGGTTCACTCAGAGCGTATCATCCTACCAAGCATCGCCGGGACTCCTGCCAACACTTTTACCCTGAAAGAGACCACCAGATGAGGGATGATGTGAGAAGAAATGGAGATGAAATGGAAGGACAGGAAGTTCGGGGAACGTAATTAACCTACCCAACTTTGGACCGGCGACCCCCAAAATAACCCATAGGTCAGGTAGGTCTGCCACGGGAATCGAACCCAGGCTGTCGAATGCTTGCCACAAACGAAACCGCTGTAGCCATCCCGCTACAGCTAGATATTGCCCTATGGAAAGAGCCCGGGAGCTTCGGCTCCCGGGTAGATAGGAGGCCCGGGTCCTTGTTCCTACGGGTCCAGGACTAATGGGAGTAGAACCTCTGCACTTAACTTGTAGCCATCCCGCTAGGGACCTGTGAACGTGAGTCTAGAAAGTGCATCTTGCTAGGAGGGTCACATATACAGTTCGGCCGCTCTATCTCCGGCTCTGACATTTCTCGAGAGGGGGAAGCAGGCTGTTGCCAGTTCTTTAGCGGGAATTTCAAGCAGAGGAACAATGCGTATTTTAAATATTTCACGCATTGGCTTATTTCACGAAACAGTAGCCATATTATTATATTAGCTATAATAATAGGCCTTACGAACACTAAAAATTGGAATTCACGCACGCAAAATATACCAAAGAAAGTTCACCAGCGCAAGCAGCTAAAGCCACGTGGCTCAAACAAATTTAACCTGGCAACACGGTGTTGGGTTTGGGAGCCACGCCTAGGAGCGACAATGCTGATTGGCGCTAGCAGACAGTTTTAACTTCCGGACCACAACACCGGATGTAGAGACTCCCACTACTACCAACAGAAGCAGTGAGTGTGTATGTGAAAGGTGTGAACGAAATATTCGAATAGAGTGGTGTTGTGATAAATATCTTGCAAGATAATGAAATTGCATGTTGGATTTCATTGTTTTAAATGTAATATAGTCCTATATTTTCATTGTAAAGATAATTTTGTTGGTATGTTTTCAATTGCTCATTACTGTATGAATGTACTCTTAACGTTCCCATTCCACCTCTTGCAGTCGCGAAACGTCAGAGCCGAAGATACAACGGCCGGACTGTACCTCGTATAGTAGTTTTGGAACAGAAACCTTGCTCAGAAAACAGTCGACAAGCAGGGATCTTTTCTTCTCTTTGTTGTATTCTCTGTTGAACTTCTGGCTCTTGTTTGTTATTGCAGTAAGCAATCTGGTTGGTCGTGAGTACAGCTGAGTGTGAAGTACTATCATAGACATGTGTCCGCTTACATTATATTAGTTAACTTCGTGATAAATCCTCCTTTAATTTCAGAGTTAAGAGTAAGAGAAGCGAAGAAGGAAACATTTCATGGTTAAGCTAGTGGGATATTTGATAGGCAGAGTCAACATGAAAAATTCAATGCCGTGGCCGAGATTTGAACCACGGATCTCCTGGTTTCCGTCCAGTCGCTCTAACCCTTGAGCTACCATGTTCAACGTGCCTTCCTGACATTAAATTCTCCATTTGACTCATATATTTCCCTGGTGAACCACTAGGGGCTCTCGCATCCGAGATACACCATTTTTGGCGACTTACTATTGCAAATACTTGAGTCCCAGGCTTCATCATTTAACTCTTATTATTTTAGTTAATTGATGGAAATTAATCATTTCTTCACACTAGCCGTATATAGGCTAAGGTTTTTGATGGATAGAGTCAACATGAAAAATACAATGCCATGTCCGGAATTTGAACCACGAATCTCCTGGTTTCCGTCCAGTCGCTCTAACCCTTGAGCTACCATGTTCAACGTGCCGTCCTGACTTTAAATTCTCCATTTGACTCATATATTTCCCTGGTGAACCACTAGGGGCTCTCGCATCCGAGATACACCATTTTTGGCGACTTACTATTGCAAATACTTGAGTCCCAGGCTTCATCATTTAACTCTTATTATTTTAGTTAATTGATGGAAATTAATCATTTCTTCACACTAGCCGTATATAGGCTAAGGTTTTTGATGGATAAAGTCAACATGAAAAATACAATGCCATGTCCGGAATTTGAACCACGAATCTCCTGGTTTCCGTCCAGTCGCTCTAACCCTTGAGCTACCATGTTCAACGTGCCGTCCTGACATTAAATTCTCCATTTGACTCATATATTTCCCTGGTGAACCACTAGGGGCTCTCGCATCCGAGATACACCATTTTTGGCGACTTACTATTGCAAATACTTGAGTCCCAGGCTTCATCATTTAACTCTTATTATTTTAGTTAATTGATGGAAATTAATCATTTCTTCACACTAGCCGTATATAGGCTAAGGGCTAAGGTTTTTGATGGATAGAGTCAACATGAAAAATACAATGCCATGTCCGGAATTTGAACCACGAATCTCCTGGTTTCCGTCCAGTCGCTCTAACCCTTGAGCTACCATGTTCAACGTGCCGTCCTGACATTAAATTCTCCATTTGACTCATATATTTCCCTGGTGAACCACTAGGGGCTCTCGCATCCGAGATACACCATTTTTGGCGACTTACTATTGCAAATACTTGAGTCCCAGGCTTCATCATTTAACTCTTATTATTTTAGTTAATTGATGGAAATTAATCATTTCTTCACACTAGCCGTATATAGGCTAAGGTTTTTGATGGATAGAGTCAACATGAAAAATACAATGCCATGTCCGGAATTTGAACCACGAATCTCCTGGTTTCCGTCCAGTCGCTCTAACCCTTGAGCTACCATGTTCAACGTGCCGTCCTGACATTAAATTCTCCATTTGACTCATATATTTCCCTGGTGAACCACTAGGGGCTCTCGCATCCGAGATACACCATTTTTGGCGACTTACTATTGCAAATAATTGAGTCCCAGGCTTCATCATTAACTCTTATTATTTTAGTTAATTGATGGAAATTAATCATTTCTTCACACTAGCCGTATATAGGCTAAGGTTTTTGATGGATAGAGTCAACATGAAAAATACAATGCCATGTCCGGAATTTGAACCACGAATCTCCTGGTTTCCGTCCAGTCGCTCTAACCCTTGAGCTACCATGTTCAACGTGCCGTCCTGACTTTAAATTCTCCATTTGACTCATATATTTCCCTGGTGAACCACTAGGGGCTCTCGCATCCGAGATACACCATTTTTGGCGACTTACTATTGCAAATACTTGAGTCCCAGGCTTCATCATTTAACTCTTATTATTTTAGTTAATTGATGGAAATTAATCATTTCTTCACACTAGCCGTATATAGGATAAGGTTTTTGATGGATAGAGTCAACATGAAAAATACAATGCCATGTCCGGAATTTGAACCACGAATCTCCTGGTTTCCGTCCAGTCGCTCTAACCCTTGAGCTACCATGTTCAACGTGCCGTCCTGACATTAAATTCTCCATTTGACTCATATATTTCCCTGGTGAACCACTAGGGGCTCTCGCATCCGAGATACACCATTTTTGGCGACTTACTATTGCAAATACTTGAGTCCCAGGCTTCATCATTTAACTCTTATTATTTTAGTTAATTGATGGAAATTAATCATTTCTTCACACTAGCCGTATATAGGCTAAGGTTTTTGATGGATAAAGTCAACATGAAAAATACAATGCCATGTCCGGAATTTGAACCACGAATCTCCTGGTTTCCGTCCAGTCGCTCTTAACCTTTGAGCTACCATGGCCAACGTGCCGTCCTCACATTAAATTCTCCAGTTGACTCATATATTTCCCCGGTAAACCACTAGGAGCTCTCGAATTCGAGATACACCGTTTGTGGCGGCTTACTATCGTAAGTACTTGAGTCCCAGGCTTCATCATTTAACTTTTATTATTTTAGTTAATTGATGGAAATCAGGAGATCCGTGGTTCAAATCCCGGCCATGGTATTGAATTTTTCATGTTGACTATCCATCAAAAATCTTAGCCTATGTATGGCTAGTGTGGAGAAATTATTAATTTCCATCCATTAGCTAAAATAATAAAAGTTAAATGATGAGCCTGGGACTCAAGTACTTACGATAGTAAGTCGCCACAAACGGTGTATCTCGGATGCGAGAGCCCCTAAGTGGTCTACCGGGGAAATATATGAGTCAACTGGACAATTTAATGTCAGGACGGCACTTGGGCCATGGTAGCTCAAAGGTTAAGAGCGACTGGGCGGAAACCAGGAGATCCGTGGTTCAAATCCTGGCCATGGCATTGGATTTTTTATGTTGACTCTATCCATACGTCATGGTTTGTTTATAAATTTACAGAAAACACAAGGAATTATAAAAAAAAGACGGAGAAGGGCACAGCATCTTAAGAAACATATCTAGAAGCTGCCAAAGAAGTGCTAGCAGGGTCTTCTCTACAAAAGATTGCAAGTAACTATGGAATCAATTTCATGTCGTTGCAGAGATTTTGTATAAAGCTAAAAGAAGATGTGACTGGTAAATATGCTTTACTTAATGTGCTTAAAATCATAAAAATTTTAAGATAATAGTCATAATAAAAATAATTTCACTAACTTTCCTCCTTATTTTATGCTTTCAGAACAAAACCAGCCAACTGTGCTTAGTGTGGGGTACAAAAAATCTCGCCAGATATTCTCTGACAATCAAGAATTAGAACTTCAACTATATATCGAGCGTGCTTCAGAGATGTCTCATGGTGTTTCTCCAAAGGAATTGAGAAATCTTGCGTACGCCATTAAACCGGCCAAAAAAACGTGCAAAACCAATGAAGAGGCAAATTTTCAGCTGACAAAGGGACAAAAAAACACCAAGAAAATAAAAATGAGTGCCCAAAATGACGACTCTTCCTGTTCTGAAGATGAAGAATGCTTTTTTATTGAGTGTATTGGACCATATTCCGCTTCAAGACCACCAACTAAGTGGCTAAGCTGCACCAAATGTTCTAAGTGGGCTCACGATTATTGTGCACATTTTGAGAAACATTATATTCGCAAAAATTGTAACTTGTAAGTTTTTGTAAAATGTAAGTTGTAAAATGTAAATTCTGCAATGTGTCTCACCCTATTTAAATAATTATAGTTTCCAAACATGCCTGTGCTTTAATTTTCTACTTGCTTCATTTGTAGCAAATTAACCCAGTGGATGTAACAACTTGCCCGATATATGGGGTAGGTTGTTACAATCTCCTTAATTAGAAATATGATAAATATTTACCAAAATTAAAATAACTTTTTTAAAAATATAATATCGTTCTTTAACGAATGTCTTATAAAACAAATGAAATTACGGCAAAATATTTGAAAAAGTTTTGCGGAAAAATGATAAAATATAAAAGTGTAACAACTAGCCCCGGGCCCTACTCTCACTGGTCTGGCTCGTTCGGATTTCTGAACGCTGCCTCTTCCAGGACATGTTGGCGCTCTTGGATTGCATGGCCAGTCGAGCCTGGTGGAGACGGTTCGAGACGAGCGTAGTGTGGAGGTTGATCGTGTGTGAGCCGAGAGCCGAGAGAGGAGTTCCGGAGATCGGTGTTCGGTGTTCGGTGTTCGGTGTTCGGTGTTCGGAGTTCGGAGTTCGGAGTTCGGAGTTCGGTGTTCGGTGTTCGGTGTTCGGTGTTCGGTGTTCGGTGTTCGGTGTTCGGTGTTCGGTGTTCGGTGTTCGGTGTTCGGTGTTCGGTGTTCGGTGTTCGGTGTTCGGTGTTCGGTGTTCGGTGTTCGGTGTTCGGTGTTCGGTGTTCGGTGTTCGGTGTTCGGTGTTCGGTGTTCGGTGTTCGGTGTTCGGTGTTCGGTGTTCGGTGTTCGGTGTTCGGTGTTCGGTGTTCGGAGTTCGGAGTTCGGTGTTCGGTGTTCGGTGTTCGGTGTTCGGTGTTCGGTGTTCGGAGTTCGGAGTTCGGAGTTCGGAGTTCGGAGTTCGGAGTTCGGAGTTCGGAGTTCGGTGTTCGGTGTTCGGTGTTCGGTGTTCGGTGTTCGGTGTTCGGTGTTCGGTGTTCGGTGTTCGGTGTTCGGTGTTCGGTGTTCGGTGTTCGGTGTTCGGTGTTCGGTGTTCGGTGTTCGGTGTTCGGTGTTCGGTGTTCGGTGTTCGGTGTTCGGTGTTCGGTGTTCGGTGTTCGGTGTTCGGAGTTCGGAGTTCGGAGTTCGGAGTTCGGAGTTCGGAGTTCGGAGTTCGGAGTTCGGAGTTCGGAGTTCGGAGTTCGGAGTTCGGTGTTCGGTGTTCGGTGTTCGGTGTTCGGTGTTCGGTGTTCGGTGTTCGGTGTTCGGTGTTCGGTGTTCGGTGTTCGGTGTTCGGTGTTCGGTGTTCGGTGTTCGGTGTTCGGTGTTCGGTGTTCGGTGTTCGGAGTTCGGAGTTCGGAGTTCGGAGTTCGGAGTTCGGAGTTCGGTGTTCGGTGTTCGGTGTTCGGTGTTCGGTGTTCGGTGTTCGGTGTTCGGTGTTCGGTGTTCGGTGTTCGGTGTTCGGTGTTCGGTGTTCGGTGTTCGGTGTTCGGTGTTCGGTGTTCGGTGTTCGGTGTTCGGTGTTCGGAGTTCGGAGTTCGGAGTTCGGAGTTCGGAGTTCGGAGTTCGGAGTTCGGAGTTCGGAGTTCGGTGTTCGGTGTTCGGTGTTCGGTGTTCGGTGTTCGGTGTTCGGAGTTCGGAGTTCGGAGTTCGGAGTTCGGAGTTCGGAGTTCGGAGTTCGGAGTTCGGTGTTCGGTGTTCGGTGTTCGGTGTTCGGTGTTCGGTGTTCGGTGTTCGGTGTTCGGTGTTCGGTGTTCGGTGTTCGGTGTTCGGTGTTCGGTGTTCGGTGTTCGGTGTTCGGTGTTCGGTGTTCGGTGTTCGGTGTTCGGTGTTCGGTGTTCGGTGTTCGGTGTTCGGTGTTCGGAGTTCGGAGTTCGGAGTTCGGAGTTCGGAGTTCGGAGTTCGGAGTTCGGAGTTCGGAGTTCGGAGTTCGGAGTTCGGAGTTCGGAGTTCGGTGTTCGGTGTTCGGTGTTCGGTGTTCGGTGTTCGGTGTTCGGTGTTCGGTGTTCGGTGTTCGGTGTTCGGTGTTCGGTGTTCGGTGTTCGGTGTTCGGTGTTCGGTGTTCGGTGTTCGGAGTTCGGAGTTCGGAGTTCGGAGTTCGGAGTTCGGAGTTCGGAGTTCGGTGTTCGGTGTTCGGTGTTCGGTGTTCGGTGTTCGGTGTTCGGTGTTCGGTGTTCGGTGTTCGGTGTTCGGTGTTCGGTGTTCGGTGTTCGGTGTTCGGTGTTCGGTGTTCGGTGTTCGGTGTTCGGAGTTCGGAGTTCGGAGTTCGGAGTTCGGAGTTCGGAGTTCGGAGTTCGGAGTTCGGAGTTCGGTGTTCGGTGTTCGGTGTTCGGTGTTCTTTTGCTGGTGCCTGGTGGTCTTGGTGTTTGCACCATGGTGGACTGGGTAAGTTGCGAGTTATTTTTATACCTTCCTTGATGGGCTTTATAGTATTATTATTTTCAATTATTATTGTTTACACTTTCCTTATCGTGGTTTTCCTCCGTTCATAATACATACTAGGTTGATTTAGCACTCAATCTTGCTTATGTTCTGGTGCCACACGTGTTTGTGCATACATTTAATAGTAATTTTAATATCGAGTTCTTGGGTTTCCGTTAATAAGGAGGGAAATATAATTCAGAAATCTTTTAGCTTCAAAGTGTATATACAGTGATATAATTGTGATATAGTTGGGTTTTATATAGAATTGTTATATTATACCTTTCTATAAAGAATTTTATATAGATGGAAATAAGCATATCTTTCACACTAGCCGGGTGTAGACTAAGGTTTGAATGAATAGAGTCAGACTGAAAAATTCAATGCCATAGCCGGGATTTCAACCACGGATCTCCCGCTATCCGTGCGGTTGCTCTAAACCACTGAGCTACTATGGCCAACTTGCCGACATGACATTAAATTCTCCAACTGACTCTTATGTTTCTCGGTAGACCACTAGGGGTTCTCATATGCTATGAGACACGCACCTTTTGTGGCGACATACTGTGCTTTAAGTACTTAAATCCCAAGCTTCATAGTTAAACCAATATGTTTTTATTTTAGGTAAATTGATGGACATAATAATTTCTTCCACGCTAGCCGTGTGTAGGCTAAGGTTTGAATGACTAGTCAGACTGACCATAGTAGCACGTTGGCCATAGTAGCTTAGTTGGTTAGAGCAACCGCACGGAGAGCGGGAGATACGTGGTTCAAATCTCAGCTATGGCATTCAATTTTTCAGTCTGACTCTATTCATTCGAATTTTATATTGAATTTGTTTAGAATCATGTTTTGTTTCTCTTGTTTTACAATTATTGGCTTAGTGCAATTGTTACCTTTGCATTTTATTTTTATTAACGACCTTCCACCATCTCATGTTCGTAAGGTACACGTTCGCTACAAAGCCTGCCCCATTTGATTTGCTACAGCAGTGATCTAGTTTTGTTGTTTACTCATTCCTGAATAATGGCTGTTAGGTTAATTAATTCTGTAAATTATGTTCTATTAATCAATCTTTACAGGGGTATATGTATATAGTGTATTTATATTGAAGTGTTCAACACATTGTCTCGTTAGTTTGCTTGTTACATTTCTAAGTTTTATTTCCTTCTGTATTTTGTAGATGTAAGGTTGCTAAAGAAGTAACAGCCAAAAAGAAATAGACTGAAGTTAATTATGAATATGTCCATGATGTGGGCCAAGTTCAATGAATACTTATTGCACCACGAAACTGGCAATTAAACCAGCTCTCCTTTGTTGTTTATTACTGTGAGAAAAACCTTTCGTTTATTTCCTTATGTTATTTAAGATTGTTGTGCTGTTCACACAGTCGTAAGGGGGGGGGGGGGAGGGTCCCGCGCAAGTAAACATACCAGCAATACCTGAACGGTTGACTTCACCATGATGACATATCCCAGTTGATGAGTGACTCGCATTCCAGTTTTAATTTAAATGTTTCAGTGTCCAAGAACCATTGCGTGAGCCGTAGCAGATTTCCTCTTTACAATAAATGATGCAATATTTCATTTCTGGGAACCTAGAGATTACTATTCCATTCCAGTTTAAAATTGTACTTCTTTAGTTAAGCAATGAGATGGAACATACTCTATCATGTCTTGCAGCGGGACAAAACTCCTTGTTTTCGGTGCAACGAACAAAGTCGCTTAACCCGTAGAGTCTGTTTAGTTAACGCGTGTGCACGTCGGCCGCTGCCTTTGACGAACCCTTATAATCGTTTTACAACACAGACCCTCCTTCTCCCAGACCTTTCTGCAAGGTTGCCACCTTTCTCAATAGGTCATGGGTATCGTACGAGGTTTCGTCTAAATAAATTATTTTATGTCCATTACTACAAAACTTCTTTAGTTTTCACGATATATATCGCCAAGCTACAATTCTACTGAATTCCATAATAACCCTTATCTTATTCAAAGTACGGTATTTGAAACCCAGATCCTTCAGGAGACCGCTCAAAGTGCAGCGCCCATAAGGAAAATCACAAATTTCTTGCAAATGTGCAACCAATTCGTCTAAGTTGGCCGCTCTCCCTTTTGCATAGAATCTATAAATTTCTCGACGAATTAAATCGCATGTGATTTTATTTACCTTACAGAAACGCTTCCTTTTGTTTTCACACTTGATCGGCGTCTTTGGTATTCCTTTCTTACTGGATTTCTGTAACCAGAATTTATCACCAAGTTCATTACATGACCCGTTATCAAGATTTGTCAGCACATATTTAAATGTGTTCAAAACAAGCGCTTGAATTTGCTTAGAAACAGTTCCTGTTATAACTTTGTTTCTTTAGGCTTTTCCAGTAATATAACTCGGCCCAGTTATTCACACTATTGTCTTCACTATGATTATTTTCACTTGACTGAAAGTAATCTACTACTTCATTTGCATTTACCACTGCATTTCCCTCCCGCGGTCTCCACATCGTGACACACAACGAATTTCTGCACGTAATGAAACAGATCGACTGGAAGTTGGAACTTTGGCAACTGAGACTCCACGTGGAGTAAACATGCGACTGTCACTTCGAGAAAATCAGGGTTGCTATTGGTCCTTAACGAAAGTGTTCCATTTCTGAAGTGTGGAGATAGATTTATGACGGCCATTAGTGGGCGGGAGGACCAGTTTCCTTTGAGGGGCAAACTGCACTCGCGTTCACTAGACAGACTTTAACCGGTATGGCGGGGTCAGGAGGACCCCGGTTAAAACCGTTTACCTTGTGAAACCTATTTTCTTCGCAGTGTGGCACTGCGGCCTTGTCTCTTTTACGCAGCATAGAGTCGCGAAGCCGTTTACTACGATAGCGTGGCTTGGGTACAGGAATAGCTGGCAGATAAATAACTGAGATAAAGGACTTGCGGCACAGATAGGATTTCATGTTTGGAAGGTTCTAGTGATATCTTGATTGACAGAGAAAAGTTGTTTTCTTATTTGTTCCAGAAACCTCTCGAATTTATCAATGAGGTATTTAAGAGAGCAACGACTCGCCAAGAGTCAGTCGCGAGTCCTAAGCAGTAAACAGCTGAGCTGATGTCGTAAACAGTCCTGAACAAATGTTGTCTAACAAGAGTGTTTGTTGTGATCATCGACCTTGGTAGACTGTGTGTATGTGACGTAATTCTGTTACGTAAGGATTGAACAGAGTGTATCTCTACGCAAATAAAGAACATTTGGAATATCTGCAACTTAGTCTTTTAATTCTACGAACCCACAAAGTCACAATACTTTGAATTGTTGACCGTTGAGTTCGTTGGTGAAAAGAGTGCGTACGCATCATTAGCAGTTGTTTTTCTCCTTAGCGGGATCAGGGTGATCCCACCATACTGATAAAGTAAATCATATTGCAGTATGTTTCAGGAGGAAATGCAAACAGCTTACGCAAACAAAATGCATTATATTGCATGGTAAGTTGTTACAGAGAGATGGCGTCAACTTCACAGAAGCAAATGAAAGCTCATGACCCACAGTTTGAGGACTGGATGTTATCTCATGCAAATGAGTTGGAGAGTGACTTTAGTGATTTTGATGATTCACAACATGACCCAGACTTTGAAAGTGTTGCTAGGAGGAGAATTACAAAATGGGGATGAAGAAGTAGTAATTGAGTACTACAATACCACAAAAAGAGGAATAAATGCACTTGATGAAAAATGCACTGTTTACACGACCACTAGACGCTGTGGGAGGTGGCCACTTGCTAGTTTCTACACAATGCTTAACATTTCCATGCTGAATGTATTTGTAATACATTCATCATTAATGGAAAACTATAAAAAATGACGCTTCTATTATGTGTTTCAATTGGGAAGGGTTCTGGAGTCCAGCTAATCAGATGCCGTATCACACCCAGCGTTGCCAGCTTGTAACCCCACTCCTTTTATATTGTCACCCGAACGTCGGGACTTCCTGTGGAGCCGGCCGGCGGTGGGGACGGACAGGAGGCGTTCGACCACGCCCACCCATTTGTCTTATAACGGTAACGAGGGGTGGCTGGAGAAACATCACTGTGCCGTCTCTTTCCCCTCCCCCTGTGTTCTCGAACATACAGATATTTCATCTAATCCGGAACCTTCTAGATTGGCCAGTTGGTCCTATATAAGCAACGCGTCGGGCTGGAGGAAAGTTCAGTTCTTGTCGAGCAGCGGTAACGAACGCCCAGTGAGGGAACGGACTGTGTACGTGCATCGGAGGAGTGTACGTAACTGCGTGCAGTGGACCTGTGACAGACGAACTGGTGAATTGTGATTGTGTGCGTTACGTAATTATTTGTAATCGGCAAGTGTTCCGATTGTAATTCGGTGGAAATAAAGAACATTTTTGAGTGGTGCAATCGGACTTTTAATTTCACGAACCCACAAAGTCACAATATAACCCTCTCTCTCGCACACTCATACAACATGCAAGTCTCCTTGGCGCAGACGCAAGGGTAATCAAATTTTATTTTACAAACTTTTTACAATGATGCAGTTGCGAAAATCAAAATTGGAACAACTGAACAACTGAATGATATTGAGCTGAACTCTCCAAAGTAAATAAACACTTCTTCTCCAGCATTCATTCATAAACATGAGAATACAGCATTCCACAGGCTAACAGGAAATGAAATATTTGCTCTTTCTCGAATTTAACACCTTGACTTATTCACAGTAATTTTTTCATCCGTCATGTCAGTAGTTTAAATTTCAGTTCTGAGTAATTAAAGGTATATGGTACACACACCAACCACTTTGAACTCTCTGGAGTAAATAGAGATTACGAACCATTCATAAACAAAGATATAATGTGACCAGACACGTTCTGCCAGGGCAGCAGGAAATTTATTGTTTCCTCTCGCTCGAATTAGCTTATTCAAAGTAATTCTTTCATCACGCAATGTCAAACATTTAGGTTTCAGTTCTGAGTAATTAAAATATACGTACACGCATAAATACCAACCAATAATGATATTCAGCGCTTAGGTCACGATTTATTGTTATAATGCAGGTAACAGTGCTTTATTTATTTGTATTAGAAAAACTATTTGAGCTAAAATTATGGGGTTTTCATGGTTATGTTAGACACATTACTCTCTACCTTCCACATGGATCAGTTTTTTAAAAATATGAATTTTTTCTTAGCACGAATTGTATTTCATATAGATTGATTAGTTTGTCGGTCCTCACACACCACTTAGCGGGAATGCAATACGACAGCACTGCAGTACGCCGATTGGTTGCTCACCTAGTAGCGCTCAAGGACAAACACATTTCCATATGAAACACATAGTTCACCAAGTCTATCATGACAGCTAGTTGAACCACTTCTACAGAGAAGGTTGGGTATTCCACACCTCCCTCGAGGCTTAAATATTGCCAGGATGCTCAAATGGGACATTTCTAAGCAATTAGGAGTCATAACAAACCGGGTTAGTAGTGCAAAGTGTCCTAGAACAAAAGATAGGAAAACAAAAGTATGTTGTGTAACTTGCAGTACACCAATATGTAGTGAATGTGCAAGAAGTATTTGTGAAGTTTGCTTATAAACACTTACTGTGGTTTTGTCCAGTTGCTATATCCATTTTATTCTAGCAACTTTTATTAGTTACTATTAATCTTTATTTCGTACTTCAAAAGCTTGCAATTTGATTCAAAATAGCTGATTCTTAAAACTATCATCATTCGACTAATGAATATTCCATATATGGTAAATGGTTCCTGTAGACACGCATACAAAGGCTTACAATGTAGTTTATGCCTAATTAATCTCTAAATATAACTAAATATTACATTTATGTTTAGTTTACTACGATTTATCATCCCTCATGCTCCATAATTTGTCCTGACAAATACTGCACCATACTAGTTACGGCCCGCCTCGGTAGCGCAGAGGTAGCGTGTGTGCCTCACGTTCAAGAGGTCCCGAGTTCGAATCTCGGTCAGGGTGAGTTACCTGGATAAGGGTTTTCCGGGATTTTACCTTATCTTGAAAGACGAATGTCGGGTAACTCTAACCTCCATGGACCCCGGACGCATTGAGCATCATTTCACCCATTTCATTCATCGTCCGATATGACTAAATGTTGGAGGACGTAAATTAAAAAAAAAAAAAAAAAAAAAAAAAAAAAAAAAAGTACCAGTTACGGGTTAACTAAGGTCGGTTTTTAAATTTATGGATTGGCACATAGCTCCTGCATGGAAGAAACTGACACATCAATTATATTAATTGCAAAACGACGTCTAAACGCAAAAACTCTAACCAGTTCCTGCCGCACGTCGATTAGATCGACGATGCCCGCTCGTTTAAACGCCAACCTAAAAAATGTCGGCAGCAGTAAAATGTAGCAGCCTGCTACGTATAGTAATGTTAGCTTTTATAAAAAAGATATCATAACAAATGAAATTTTAAAGTAATATTATACATGTAAAAATGAATTTTGCCAATTAATTTCTGTTGAATCCTTTATTAACTAACAGAATCATTAGATAGCATATGTATAATATATCCAGCGCGTGTTTAATTACAACAAGGGGCATTAATTTCGTTATTGTAATAATTTGAAATGAAACTTTACATATTTCTTTTGAAATAACGCGAATGATATTTAGCAGTACTGAGTACTACATTAAAGATAAAATGATTAAAAGCACATCTTAATAACTGTTTTGTTACATAAAAGTACACAAAATTTAACTTCCCAGCATCGTTGACTTTAGTGTGGTTTGCATCATGTATATATATCGCTGTTTTCTAGCACTGATTAGATATAACTTTATACCGCGAATCTAAGAATTCTCTCTTTACATATATAATCACGTATGGGTTCTGAAATTGAAGTATAAAACATTAATTGAGAAACGCTTTAGTTCGCAAAGTTGAGCACTTCTAGCCAATTTCCTCACTGTTAGAGTATTTGTATCGATATCACACTCGCCGTAATAAGAAATAACTTTGTCATTATCTCTCCCTGGTACAAAAGCCTCGCGTGAAAGCCTTGCCATGCTCAGTTTACAAGTTATGAACAAAACTGAACAGGATATGGTCAAACTATATTGGCGAGGGTTGGAAATGTCGTCCTTCAAATAACAAAAGACCCCTTTTAATGACCAAGAAACACGCCGTTAGAAAGGTTTGCTCTTTTCATTGTCATAAAAGACAGCCCTATAGGATGTTTCAAAAAACGCTTTACAGCCTCACAAACATGGTATCGATTAGATCGATATTGGCAGTCTTCGCTCGCTATAGCACTGTCGATTATATCAACGGTCGCCATTTTACGGGAGCAACTCAGGGCAGGCCATTCCCGCCTTCCCGCGCGAAACACTGTCACTGCTGACTGAGGGGCGTGACGTCACTGAGAATACAAAGCAAGACCCCTTACACGTGAATGCACATTATTAGATAAGATAAGGCACTGATGCATGCAAATTCCACAATCCTTCTGATGAAATAAACGAGATGCAGTTGCTTATGAGCTATTGTAGCTATTGTCTGTGGCTTTTGTCGTAACATTATGAGTAAAAGTAGAAACCATTGCGCTGTTGCTGAATGCAAACATGCTTCGTATAAAACTACGAATGTGATTTTCCATTGTTTGCCTAGGTTAATTAACCTAATAGTGGTTAACTATAAAGCCCGGGCCTTAAAGTACTTACAAGTAGTAAGTCGCCATTAAGGTAGTTGTCTCATGTGTTTATGAGAACTCCTAAGTGGTTTACCGGGAAAATATGAGTCAGTTGGAGAATTTAATGTCATATCGGCACGTTGGCCATAGTAGCACAATGGTAGTGCGGCTGGACGGAAACCAGAAGATCCGTGGTTCAAATCCCGGCTATGGCATTGGATTTTTCAGTCTGACTCTACGTTTCCACAATTTAGCCTACACACGGCCAGTGTGAAAGAATAATTAATTTCCAGCAGTTAGAAAGTTTGGAGCACTTATGTAAGCACGAAAACAATGTAGCTGGAACACAATGGCCTTTATACAACCATTTAAATCCGTCAGTTTATACGTGCATGATAAGCCTGGGTCATCAACCTACCAGCTACAATTAACACCAACTGCATATCTATGTGCATGGGCAACTTTCAGGAACAGTTGCATTTGAAGAAAACAATGTCTCTAGATGTAAAAGAAGAAGAAGATGTCAGTTTGCTTTTGGCGAATTCCAATATTTTTCATTCTCTTTGTACAGAATGCATTTTGAGAGGAACATAAAGATTCAAAGAGATGCACGCAATCCCTCTTGTCACTAAAGTTCTGTAACGAGATGTTTTCGGGTAATAGCATAATCTAAGATTTGGGAACGAGAAAGATATCTTTTACTTTTTAAGTAAACCTTAGGCATTTGTGGGAATGAAAGTCCAGTGCTTCTTTGTAATTATGAAAAAATATAAATTCAAGAATCAAACAATTTTAAATAACCGAAATTCAGTGTCCAATTAGGGAGGTGAAGTGCACAGAGGGCGTATCCATATACAAGTTTTGTGGTGAAAATACTTTGGGAGGTTTAGTATGGCATTGTGACACAGTGACAAAATTCGGAGGGAGAGATTAGTACTTCGACCAATGAAATGTTCTGTGCCTATACTTCTAACGGGGCGCTCCCCGGAATGGAGAGCTGAGGCCAGAGGTTATTAAAAGAGAACACAAGGTAGGGTCCCTAACAACTATGATTTGAGCTTCCCGATGGCAGTTCGAGAAACCCACGGCTGCCACCCTGCAGGCTTGCGCATCTTCCGGGGAGTGGGTGCGCTGGACTAGGAGACTTCTGCCGAATTGGAGGAAGAGGATTTAAAGAGAGCAATGTATACAGGTTTCATAGGAAATATCGTTACGCCAGTTGTCATCCGCTTCTTGAGCGTAAGCAGTTAGTGGTCGGACACTATAGTGAAGGAGAAATTACTTAATGATTGACGCGTGCTTCTCCGAGTCAACCAATGGAGAGTGTGGTATCTCACAGATCAACTTCAAGAAACGAAACTGCAGGTCAGCTTTGTCCGGCAGGAGCTTGCGTCAGAGTGAGTGCTCCTTTAATCGACTATAGTTCGGTTGGCTTTAATTGGCAGACAGAGACAGCGATTTTAGAGGACCTGAGCCGTCTCTCTATCACTAGAATAAAACATTCATAAAGGGAGTCTCTTCAGGGTATCACCTTTTCCTTGTCAGTAAGGCGTTCCAGCAAGAATAATACAATGGGTTGGAGAATCAATTGCAAACGCTTAACACACGGGATGGATTCTTATGGAGAAAAACAATATTCACCAATACCAGCACTAAAACTCTAAGTGGTATTCCTTTGCTGAAGAAAAGGCTTAGCTTTTCTCAAAACAGCTCAGTCAATAGTTTCAACCCAACTCTAGCCTAGATCAGGAATGTTCCAACGAAGTAGAAGATAGTATATCTCGGACTCTACAAATATCGCCATTTAGGAGCTTTTCCACACCTGCGCAAGTAAGACATGTAACGAAAAGGTCCCCTAAGAATAAATCTCCTGGCTATGATTTAATAGTGCAACCTTTACTAGAACATTTTCCAAAGAAAACATTACTTCAGTTGACTTGTATTTACCATGCGAGCCTTCGATTAACATATTTCCCTCAAAAATGGAAGCACGCCATTATACAAATGAAGTCCAAGCAGGAAAATAACAAAAGATCCAGAAAATTATAGGCCAGGAAGTCTTCTTTCCAACTTCTCCAAAAATTTTGAACATCTTTCTGCATCGCTTATTAAAGGATGTTAAAGATACTATACCTACCTTCCAGTTTGGATTCAGGTTACATCACTGTTGCCAACAACGGCTATTTCGTATCATAGATGCTATACTTGACACCTATGAAGAACAGTCAATTTGCTTAGGGCTTTTCTTGGACACAGAGAAGGCTTTTGATAAAGTCTGGCATGATGGTCCATTATATAAAATTTAAAATAACACTTCAGAAACTTATTACAAAATAATTAAATCCCAGTTCTATAATCGCACCTATTCTCTGAAATATAAGTATGTATAGTCAGAATTTCATGTAATCAAATCCGATGTCCCTCAGAGAAGTATACTTGGACCGCTGCTATGTATCCTATATGCTGCTGACTTTCCTGCACATGAAAACCTTACCATTGCACATTATGCTGACGGTATTGCAATCCTGAGCAAAGACCTGTGAATCAACAGCCAGAGAACTTAATACTTTCTGTAAAGACAGAAACCTGGTGGAAACGATAAAGTTGTTGTGAATGTTTCAAAAGCTAAATTAATCAAATTCACGTACAAAGGAAACGTAACCGACCATCCTGTTATGTTGAACGTCACAGTAATGATCACTTCTCAGACTGTCAGATATTTTGGCCTAATTTTAGAAAACAGAGAATCTGGAACGGCCACACCACTAATTTAGTACAGAAAATAAGACATCGTATTCGCCTTCTGAAGTAAATCATAAGTCAGCTCTAGCTTTGCAGTACAAGCTGCTGCTATACACTTCTCTCATTCGACCTTTATGGCCGTATGCTTCTGCAGTATGGGGATTTACTTCATCAACACACATAAAGGAATTCAGACCCTACAAAATAGATACGTACGAATCATAAGTGATGAACCATGGTACATTATTAACACCATTCTCCATATTGACTTAGATGTTCCGGAGGTATCTACAATCTTCTGAGAGCTATAAAAGAATATACAACTCATTTCTACAACATACCAATCCTTTGTTACGGCATATGCCAACAAATTGTACACCAAATCGAGACAATATAAGATTGAAAAAAAAAAACGACATATAGATCTAATATCTTAACTTTAAAGACCATTGGGATTATCGGTGAGTAACACACAATATAAAGGTTGCCCGCCTCGGTGGCGTAGATGGTAGCATGTCTGCCTAGCGTTCAAGAGGTCTCGAGTTCGAATCTCGATCAGGGTGAGTTACCTGGATAAGGATTTTTTCGGGATTTTCCCTTATCCTGAAAGACGAATGTCGCGTAACTCTAAGCTCCATCGACCCCGGGGGTATTTAGCATCATTTCACCCATTTCATCGTCCGATATGACTAAATATTGGAGGACGTAAATTAAATATATATATATATATATATATTATAGGTAATTTGACAAAACTATATTGCATACACTATGTGTAGAAAAGCTTTTATCAGCACATTAAACAAAGTTTTTTTCCACTACGACTTCTCTCATTGAGTGTACGCTACAGTTGGTGATACATTACTTTGTGATTGACGTACCTGTTGCCACGCGGCCGTCTGTTTGAGGGACTACACTTCCAGATCTCGCCGTTTCTCCTAACTGATGATATTTATTTCACTACATTCACCTCCATTGTTGTATTTTCACAATGTCTTTCGCTTCTCACCAGAAATTTTCTTTTTGAAAAAAATTTGTCCTGAAAACCCATGTATTTTAAAATTATCTTAAGCTAAAAGGGGGAACCACTGAAGATATCAGAACCTTTAAAGGTGGGTAATAGAGGGGACGATGGGAATTTCTCGAACTGGTGCCAAGATGGCGTTGATATCAATGAAATTTTATTTTGTCATATTAATACACATTTCATTATAATGCAAAGTGAGTTCCAACTTGATCTACTAAATATTTTTATTTTTGTTTCTAAATACTTTCGAAAATATACATTGTCATGCTCCTTTAAATGGAAGTACCTTGCAGTTATAAAGCTCTTTGTTCTGGAGAGTTATTGTCACATAAGTTTCTCTTCTGTGTGAGCAACTGACGAGTGTGAATATGTTTGTCCGCTCTCTGAGCCTATGGGCCATCTTTGTATTTTCTATTGTAGTGAACCTTTTGTCTAAATTACTGTAGTTTCAGTATTTTCGTGCAGCCTAACCTTTATAGAGAAATCCCAACCTCTCCTGAGCATGATTACCTCTTAACTATAGTTCCTGAGGTCCGATCTGGCCACTGGGCATCTTTATCAATGTCCATCGATGGTCAGGTCATGATATGATTGCCAACGGAAATTCATCCAAAGTTAAGGTTTATAAGAGGCCTGTCGTTTCATTTTTAAAGTGAAGTAATGGACTACAGAATTTAAACGTGGCCGTACTTCTCTTGAGGTTGATCAACGTGAAGAAACTCTCAAAACTGCAGATACTGAGGAAAACATCGAGAAAGTTCATGTTATTATATTTGAAAATTAGCGATTAAAGGTGCAGAAATAGCTGACATACGCACATCAGAAGAACATAAAGGTACATTCGTTATGGCAAATTAAAGTTGAGAAAGCTGTATGCTATATGGATGCCGCGTTTACTAAATGCTGACCAAAATAAAAGATAAAAACGATTTTCACAGAATAGTTTGAACCGGTTTAAAAAGAATGTAGCTGGTTTTGTGCACCAATTTGTTACTGTTGAAACATAGGCTCATCACTACACTCCAGAAACAGTTGGAAGAACTGGTAGCTCTGCACCAAACAAGGTGAAGTGCATTTTTTATACCGGAAAGGTCATGGGAAGTGTTGTTAATGCAAAGGCATTATCCTAATCGATTACCTTCAACTGAAAAAAGTGACAAGTAATACGGACCAACTAGATGGAAAAATATGTGAGAAAAGGTTTGGATTGCAAACGAAAATGTTTCATCAGGACTATGCTTATGCTTACAAATATACTTTGGCAGTGGGAAATAAGAGATTTGAAGTACAATTGAATAGTTATCCCAAAAGATATCAAACTCATGAAGTTGTGCTAAGCTGGTGGTTACAGGAATTTTACCAATCGGTGTACAAAGGCTTGACTTTTAAATATTCACACATTGATTTTCGCTCGCAGGCAATTGTTTGAGAGTGTGACGACACACTGCTACCGCACTAGCCTATCAGGCACATTGAGCAATATCCTGCAATTTGCTGGTGTGTTAATCTATTGAAGTCCCTCCTGTTGCTGATCGGAAAGAATTGTACGGTTATTAGAATGCATAGTTTGCTTTACAAAATATGTAATTATCAAACTCATTGCTATAAATATTTTACAGCAGAAATCATAAGCACATTAATTTGGCATAGCGTGAAAATGCTGAAGGTACGTCCACTGTAATTCACGTTTGTGAAATTATTTCGAATACTACAAATTTTTTTAGCAATTTGCGCAATAGCGTTAAAAATAAAATTGCAGAAATTAATAGCAAAATGAGAAAGAGCTGAAATAATGAAGTTAAAAAATCATTCTCAGAAAAGCCTCAGATTAAAGCTATTACTCCTTAATACATACATACAAGAAAATGAGTAAAGTAAAAAATGTATATATCGTTTATAACGCTTAAGAAATTATTGCATACCAGAATACCTGTGTGATGTTTCCAACAAAATTTAACTAGAAGGTAAATCTAATATAATGTGGCTCATCCCAAGTTCGCTGGAAGACTCTTTGCAGTCGTGTTTTCCCAACTATTCTCACAGATGAAATGGCTGATCTGTATTTGCCTGTATTCTCCCTAACGCATAGTGAAGCGTAGCTCTGGCATCGCTAACATAAATAGGTATACAAATTTTTGCCTTTGTAGGTCAAACGTTTTAAGATGTCTAAAGTTAAAATATTCAATGTTTTGTTCGGATTCCACTAAATAAAATTTTATTATATCAATATTAAACACCAAGGCCATATGAATATTGAGGCAACCTTGAGTTCCGTGCGAGATCCCTAAAACAGCCTGAATTCCATGCAGCTATTTGCTACCCGTCCGGTTTTCTTTGCAGGCTCTTACCATTACACAGGAGGCATCACGGGGAGATCGACTGCTTAGTATCCCATTAATTATATATAATTTCTTTCTTTTTATTCATGTTATAGTAATAGTAGTAATAATATTTAATGTTATTTTTCTTTTCTTTTATACATTTAATTTTTTATTCTTTCTGTTTAATACATATTAGAATGCTTACAGCAATTGAAGCAGTTTTAAACCTTGTCACAGCGTTATTTTAGCAATAACCTTTGTTCAAAATGTATGCAAATATAACTATATTTGGATGTGGAATTGAAAACATCCTGTTCAATTTTGAATGGAACTCTTCGTATCCGTTTGTTGTTATGTTAATTGAGGCGTCAAATGTTGCGTGGAAAAATGCTTCCTTCGGTGATGAAAGTTTCCAGTATGCAGTCAGGGAAGCTCTGAACATTTCCCTCTTGTGATAGTATTGCCATAAGGTTCTCGACGAAACATCCATCTACTTACCCTGGACTTAAAAACGGTAGACCAAAAAATCACTTTAAAATTGTGCTATCTGATTAGAGAGTGTATGTTTAAGATTAACGGAGGCATTCATCTTGCACCAATTTTTATTCTTAAGACGATGCTATTTGCGGATGAACAAATAATTATAAGTAAAACTGAAGAAGAGCTGCAAATAGCAGTATATATTTTACAGAAGATATGTAAGAATTATAATTTCAAAATTTCCACAAATAAAACAAAAACAATGGCGTTTCGAGGTAAAGACACTATTAGAACCAAAATAGTAATTGATGATATTATCTTAGAGCAAGTTACCAGTTTTAAATGTTTGGGAACATATGTCAGTTATAAATATGAAAATGATTTTAAAAATAAATAACAATGTTTCAACAAATATATGGCATAATAAATAGAAGCCTAAAAACTAAAACCAGAAAAGAAACACGGATGAAATTTGATAAAGTAATGGCTGTGCCTGCTTTTCTTTTTGGTTCTGAAATATGGACATTAACAAAAGCAGACAAAAACAAGATACAGGCTGCCGAAATGAGATTTTTAAGAGCAGTAAAGGGATGTACTCTTTTAGATGAAATTCCAAATGAAAAAATAAGAGAAGATTTAGAAATAAGTTCTTTAGAAGAAAAAATAATAAATTATAGAAATGAATGGAGAGAGCATATCGAGAGAATGTCGAGAGATAGGATCCCAAGAAGAGTTATAAACTATAAACCTAGAGGAAAGAGATCCGGGAAGACCACGAAAACGATGGTCAGACATGTTTTAAGCCGGAACAGGCAGCATTATCTAGCCCTTGGAGTGAAGAAGAAAGAAGAGGAATAAATTGTGCTAACTTGTCTTTTCTAAGGAAGCCTATTGCTTGTATTTTTCGCCACCAACTCTGACCACGACGAAAGCGGCATCCACGAATTTGAGACTCGGGCAACATCTCCTGAACAGCATTGTGGATGGCCATTTCGAAATCTACAAACACTTTCTTTGGCTTGGAGCTTTTATCAGTTATTTTTATACTTCATGTTGTTAGGAATAGTCAAAGATATTAGTACTTATAATAAAATAAATAAGTGATGTAAAGTGGGTAATGATGTAACCATGGCAACGGATCAAGGTGAGTTGTTGAATATTATAAAAAGATTTTGTTCTCCTGTTTCTGAAAGTATTAGGGGTAAGACGTACATTTTTCTATCCAAGTGTGTACAGGAACAATTTTGTGTATGCATCCAAGATGTATAAGTAGCGTGTGTGAAAGAAAGGATATAGTTCACTGTGGAATCTACCGCTGGTTGTAATAAGACTACATTAATAATATTTGTGATTGTTTCAAAAAATTTAAAATTGTTTATTAGGAATTAAAATTCCATTTTTGAACAAGAAAAGTATTATTCATTCTTTAAAGATAGTAATTCTATCTTTATCAGCCCGTTACCGCGATCCTGGGAAAGAAAAAATCTCATCACTCTACGATAATAGATGCGCCTAATTATCCAGAGTTGCAGGAGAAACTCCTAGATTTATCCAAGAACGTCACCAAAGGTGAGAAATTAATCTACAAACACAATCATCTAAACAAATTAAGTTTCAAGCTTATGCCAAAAGAAGCTCAGTTGTTAATTATATTTGTTAACATTTGTTTGTAACACTCCTTATTTATATTTGACAATAAGCAGAACACCAATGGAACTGTCAAATTATCTATAGGCAATTGCGTTCAGGGTGAACGCTAGCAGAAATGTGGTGGACAGAACTTATTGTTATGTCTCCATATATTTTCGAAGCAGTACAAAGCTTTGTAATATTTGCTGCAGTTAAAAATCTCACAAATTTGCTCTCAGTATCATAAAGCTCTCATCTGTGTTTGACATTATTTGCATCTCTTCGACTGCAACCAACTCAGGTACCAACGGCACGGCATTCAGGCCATTAAAAGCGTCATCTAGGTACTTCGCTCGAAATTCATGACGAGCCAAATATCGCATACTTTCCCAGAACGTGTATTTAATTCAGTTCTTTTTAACGTAGGGCTCTGAAATGTTGTAGAAAACACTAGAGTAAAAAGTTTAAGAAGTGAAACTTTTGTAACGAATATCTAACATATTTTATGGTTTCCTTCTAGTTGAAACTCAGATCTGTTAACGAAAACACTCATTCGAACCCTTGAAATATTTTGAAGCAGTGTAAACGAATAGTTTTGTGTAATTATGTAATTCATTATGCCCGTTTGCTAATTAACATAAGTTTGTATGGCAGTAGTTAAAATCAGAGTTGTGGTGAAATGCGACTTTACTTCCGGTGCTAAGCCTTAGTATGGTATCTGCGTCAGATAAGACCCAAGGATAGAACTTCCTCTAGTTCTCTGTTCACTTAGCAAGCAGTTTAGTGGAAATTCCTGCTATCAACAGTTTTCTAACACAAGAGTGCACTCATTCAGATTCGCTAACACACCTCGACTTCCATTTTGAAAGCAGAAATTATAATTATATAACATTTTTATTTGTTCCATTTAATTTAACGTAATCCTTGTTCCATTGCCTTTAATTGCAATGGTCACATCGGTGGCCGTTCTCCTTTGGAGCATGTCGAAGGTGTTAACTCGTATTCGTTGGGTTTTGATCATTAGATCACGCGCACATTCGCACTCTCATTCATACTTCCGGACTCTGGGGAAGATGAGGAATTATCATAGTCGGAGAAAAATCCCACCCCACCGCCAGGAATCGAAACCGGTATCCCTAGCATGGCCGGAAGAACAATATTTTTTATGCTCTTGTAAAAATCAGCTAATGCATTAGTTTGAATAGTTAAAAATACCAAGATTATAGAACCGTAACATGGTATACATTATATATGCGGCTCAGGTTGGCCACTGTCATAAGACAGAATCGAAAGGTCGACACCGACCGACACCTTAGAGCAGGTACCTGAAACATGAAAGCAGAATCGAAATGATAGAAAATGAGGGAAAGAAATCCGTGATTGAAGAGAAACTAGCCTAAAATTCTCCTTCCCAAATTGAGCGGGATGGCTTAGACAGTCTCGTCTGCGGCATACATTCGGGAGGTTCGGGTTCGATTTCCCTGGCCAACCTATCTGACCCATGGGGTTTTCCGGGGTTTCCCGGGTCGTTAGGCGAATGCTAGGTAAGTTAATTACATCCTTAGAACTTCCTATCCCTACATTTGACTTTCATTACTCCATATCATCTCTCATCTGCTTTTTTCATTCGGGGTAGAAGTGTCGGAGGTGCATGGCGGGGTGATATGCTCTAAGTGAACACTTTCTCCTCGGCGGGACGGACTCGGGTCTCCGAGCCGGCCTAGTGGGCCGATTCAAGAACGCAGCTGGCGGGATGCTGGCTGTGCTAGCCTGCCTGATGTCTTCCTTCCTCTTGGAGGGGTCGCCCAACGGTCTCCAAACCGTCCTCAATACTGTTTCGGAGCCACGGTAGATGGGGTGACGATTGTCCTGGACTGCCAGCGAGTTTCTATGTAGTAAAGTGTAGTTACCCTGCCCTCTGTAGTGTGGTGACTCCTTGCCGTTGGCCACCCTCTCTCCTCTCACCTCATCCCCTCTCCCATGGGTGCCCCACTTGGAGTATACGTACAAAAGACCAGTCTGGTCGAGGTGTCGAATCCCTTCCGAACCCTTCCCAAGCAGGGAAATACACGAAAAATTCATCCAGTAGTCAATCCAACGCCTTCCGTGTACGTTACTGTAGAACCATCTCGCTCGGCAAGGCGAGGCAAAACGAAACAACAAACCCAGAAGTAACGCATTTGTCACTATCATTATAAGGAACTAGTAACGCTTTTGAGTAATACATACACAGAGGATCTATTTTTCTTCAAACGAAAGCCATTTAAACAACGAATTCTACGGCTATGCAGTATTCCTTCGGTTATTGATCAAGTGAGATGTGATCTTAGGGTGTGGCTGAAAATGCTAATGTGTAATTAACACAATGGCTGGTGATCATGGTATGTTGAGAACTCAGAGCATTTTGTATAAGAAATGACATAGTGCAAAACGCTAATGTGCAATAGTCATCACAAGCTTGCTAACAGTGACTTCGGAACCATTTTTATCGTAAACTGGAAAAGGAAACACATTTTATGACCTAATATTTGTAATATTTGTATTACATTCTCTGAATACTAAATATTCATCAAAACGCATATATTTAACATTAGCCGTTTTATCTGACATTGCACGGATGGTCCTCTAAGTAAGAACTTGAAAATAAGCTTGGGATGGTTTTCAAAAATCGTAATAGCCACACATTTCAATCGTACCTAAGCCGCAAGTGTTAAGTTTTGAACAAATGGTGCAACACATTGAGCAAGAATGACGTCATATTTAACTGGTGAGTCTTAACTTGAAATCATAGTGCCCTCTACGGAGAAGGAGCGGTAATTTTTGCGGAACGGTAAGTAAATTACAGTGCTCTTATGCCCGATTTCACCAACAGATGTTAAAATCGACGTTAACAAATGTAACGTAACAATTATAACAGCGTTAACAATTTCTTGCATTTCGCCAACCTGTTTTCTGAAAATGTTAACAAACACGTGCTAACGCCAAGAAACTTGTAAATAACACAGCTATAGAAGGCTGTGGATGACTGCGATGCGCTTTTGTTTTCATTTTCGTCTGCACCGCTATCTGCACACAGCTAAAATATGGCGGATAAACAGAAGCATAAACAAAAGCCGTGAAACAAATTTCTCATAAATGGAGAAAGTATTGTTAATTGAATTGGTGACGAAGTATAACGATATCGTGGAAAATAGGACGGATGCGGTGAACGTAAAAGAGAGATGTCACGTGGGAAAAAATTGGAAACTAACTTAATTCAAATGCCTGTGTCATTACGTAAATGCAAAACGAGGTGCGAAGAAGTACAACTGACGAGTGACTTGAACGTTTCAAGACGGAAGGTGGACAGTGTGTTATCCACATTATTCAGTGAATTATAAAATCGCAAGGTTATTAATACTTGAAGCAAGGACGAGATCGCCATATTCCTTTCGATGCATGTTCTAACTCAGTATTACGTAAATTTAAAACGAGTAGCGAAGAAGGACAAGTAACTTGAACGTTTCAAGACGGGAGGTGGACAGTGTGTTATCCACATAATTCAGTGAATTATAAAATCGCAAAGTTATTATTACTTGAAGCAAAGGCGAGATCGTCATATTCCTTCCGATGCATGTTCTAACCTCTCTTGTACTTCCGCAGTAACCTTCATAGCAACTTGTTTCGACAGTGTATACCTCCATAAAAAAGTTTCTTCGGATAGCTTCTTAAAATAATTTCTCCTCATAGGCCGTACTTTATTGCAAATGCCATTTAGACGGCCTTAAATATCGCAGATCGACATCAACAACTGAGTTCATGTCCGCCATCTTGACTATATACAATTGTTAAGGACTTAACATCAGAAATTTGGCGTGTTAGTTTAACAAGAGATTTAACACGAGTGTTACGCTAACAATTTGTTGGTGAAATGCAATTTTTGTTTTAACTATTGCTAAACTCGTGTTAAGTCTTAACATCTGTTGGTGAAATCGGGCTTTAGTGTGGTTGTGCTACTAACTAATGCAACCAGCTTCCCCTGGATATGAACACAGACCACCGCGTCTTCATGGTTGAATGCTACTTTCGTACCGGCATTAAAATTGGTGCGACATATAGATATAGTTTAAACCGCTGCATAGAGGAGTTTATGCAAAGCTATCCAGCATTCAGACATGTCCTTCAGAGCATAATGTTGTCAAAGGTGTCCAGGTACAGTTAAATTGACATACTTTTGTTTGCAACATAAACGACTTACGTTTTATCAGTATACGATATACATTTTTGTCATTCTCACGCTTAATTAAAATGTCTATTAATGTTGGTATCCTTATGTCTTTTAAAACCAATTGGTGCATCAAACATTTCCAAGATACAGGATCAGTTACTCGCAAAAAGAGCGACACTGGACGTTATAGAGTGACCCGGTCCCAATCTAGAAGCAGAAATAATGTTACGACAGAAACGCCTCAAGCATATTTTCTTGCAATTCAGACAGTTTTTAACTTTGAATTTGGCGCAATTCCTCAAACCTTCTTCTCCAATTCCCTGCAGTAGTAAGTTCTTAAGTCAACAGGTGGCAGCACAGCATCCTCTTGCTAATTGGCTGACATCGACATTCGTGTTAGACAGCGTTCTGTGATTAAATTTTTGACTGCGGAAGGTGAAACGCCAATTCGCATTCACGAAAGGCTAAAAAATTTATGTTGATGCATCGGTGGATGTCAGCACTGTTAGACGATGGGTTCATCGCTGTAACGAAGCTCAAGGGCAAACACCATTGGCAGATGAAAAGCGAAGCGGCAGGCCGGTGACTGCAGTGACTTCAAGCAACATTCAGCGAGTCGATGACATCATTCGTGGTGATCGCCGGGTGACAAAAGATGAATTGTGTCGCATTATCTCCCTCAGTAAAGGCAGTGTGATGACGATTATTCAACAACTGGGTTACTCAAAATTTTTTTCATCTTGGGTACCAAGAATGTTAACCACCCAAAACAAAGAAAGAAGGAAAACAATAGCCTCCGAACATTTGCAGCGCTTCAATTTGGAGGGAGAGGAGTTTCTGGAAAAAATTGTTACTGGAGACGAAACGTGGGTTCATATTTTTGAACCTGAATCAAAGAGGCAGTCAATGGAATGGCATCACACAACGTCACCGAAGAAAAAAAATTTCAAAACTCAGCGGTCGGCAGGGAAAGTTAATGGCGACAGTGTTATGGGATGCAGAGTGTGTGCTTATGATTGATTTTTTTGTAGCAGGGATGCACAATAAATTCTGTCTAGTACGTCAGAACTCTCAAAAAGCTGAAAGCACGTCTTCACCGAGTTCGCCCAACAAAAGTCATGGTGGATGTTCTTCTTTTGCATGGCAATGCAAGATCACACACCAGCCGTTACATCACTGCAGAAATGGAGAAATTGGGATGGCAAGTATTACCTCATCCCCCATAAAGCCCTGACCTGGCACCATCAGACTTCCATCTGTTCGGGCCACTAAAGGAAGCTTATCGTGGGATTTATTTTGAAGATGAGAAGGCTGTGAACTAGTCCGTGCGTCAATGGCTTAGGAAGCAAGACCGTGTGTTTTACCACACTGGAATACATGCCCTAGTTAAAAGGTAGACCAAAACTGTAGAAAAGGACGGATATTATATTAAGTAGTGACAAATTAATCGTCAATGTTGTAGTCTTCAAGCTATGTAAATTGTATTCAATTTTCTTGGCAATTAAAAGAGAAAAAAATAGGAGGCATTTCTTTTTGGCCCACCCTCATACATAACATCTGGAACCTGTATATTGATCTCTGCACTATGGAAGGCGGTCGGAGCATTAAAGTTTAGGAAACGTGTATCATGACCAGATCCATTGAGGATTGATCCTTCTAACGAAAACTTCATATTTGGTTCGAAAATAATAGAAAAGCTACAAATAACAGGAACTTAAAAACCTTCCATGACGGTACAGCGAGAAGAAACAGAACAGTCGCGTTATACGACACCTTGACCATACACTGCATACATTGCAGTGCAAGGCTGCATTAGTTCGCAGGGTACGAAGTAACGTTTGCGACTAGTGGCAGATGTCTGCACATTTGTTGACCATGCTGTAGGTACACTTGTCCTTCATACTCTAATAATTCATTTACTACCTTGGTACAATTAAGTTTCATCTCAATGCAGATGATTATTTGACTTATTTTGTTTAGTATATTAACAGTTTCCCTTACTGCAATGATGTAAAGTTTTTGGTAAAGGTCTCCTGAGATTCTAAAGAATTTCTAAATATAGTTTCACCTTTTTTGAAAGTATAACCGCGCCTTTCCACAACAAAGTTAATAATTTCGCTTTTCAGCATTTACTTCCTCTCTGAAAAGAAGCAAATGGACAACAAGTTGCTTGGGACAACTGATCCCCACGAACTTGCTAGTTGCATCATCCTGGAGATGATAAACAGCACGACCTCCTACCTCGCTAGCGGTGATTCTCAGAAACCCAGCCTTTACACAATTCTAGTAATTGCTGTTTTTATGATTTGGCTACAAAACCGAGCGAGGTGGCGCTGCGGTAACGTGTGCGACTCGCATTCGGGAGGTCGCGGTTTTGGTCCTCCACTATGACTGGAGCTTTTCCGCAATTGTCCCTTGTCACTAGGCTGAAATCTGTGGTGAATTCTCTACTCCAAGGATTCCTTCGCTCTCCTTTTTTATTTCACTCCCATCTCAACTTTCAGGTTTGATTGTCAGAGTAGTCGTTCCGGGGAATGAGGACAGTTCTAAGTTTAAACGAAGCAATGGCATAGATGCGTGCGCTCTGTTGGCCTTCTCCCCACATTCCCATAGAAGCTTTTACCTAGGCGCAAGGATCGCTTCTTCACCCTCTCCGTGGATGATGCAGAAGCGCTTTGATGGTGCTCCAGGTAACAGTCTCTCCAGCTATTAAGGACTTAACGTGCATCCCTGGATTTAGCTGGCACCGCCATCTGACGGCCTGTGGTCTCCCTTCACCTCACTCCTTCCTCCTGGGGGTGTTGTTAGCCGACAATAGTTACCTATCGGGTGGTGGACGTTCCAGGAAATCCCCTCCGCTCTTTCAATCACAAATACAATGGCTACCGAATTGCGACAGTCAAATACAGAGTATATCTTAATCATGTTCTCCTATCCTGCGGAATGGTTTTTACATAAACAAAACTACATTTTAACATCTGCGCGGAACTTATATGCGTTTACATCTATGAAACGCGCAACTCAGTTAATTTTCTGTCCTCTGATGCAAGTTCTTTTCACATCAATTACTTATACACTGGAGAAGGCTGCTGCACGCATTGGTCGCTAGTTTGCTGCATCTTATTCTTACGTTGTAAATCTATCCTCAGGGTATAGCAAAGAGTTCCGTCAAAGGGTATGTGTGGATATGAATCGGTGTAGGGATGGTTCTAATGACACTGGAATGCAAGTTTCAGACTGGTTTAATGATCGCTTGTTTTTATCAATCACATCAATCGCGAAGTTGCCGACCAAGGGTTACCAATATATCACTGTTCCGAGTTACCGCAGGTCAAATGTATATTACGCAATAACACTTAATTCTTTATTTACGTAGGAACCGACAGATACCTTTTCTCTTAGGTTCTGGTCTGCCTTTGCCGAAGTCTCAGCCAGTTCTTTCTTACTGGACAACCAGCCCGGTTGTGTCGTCCTCACTTCAGCTGCGTGTGTCTTTCACCTCTTGAAGCCTGTCTTTATTCACACCAAAATTACTTTTGTGATTATTTTGTCCATTGTGATTATTAGTCTCGGTCATGCCATTGTTAAGGGTCCGAACAATGCCTTTTCAAACGGAGTCAAGTGTTATCCACTTAGAGTCCCTGCTAAGAACCCGCTTTCTCCTATACCTTTTATTAAACGACTCTCCAACGGCACCTGCTTGCGTTTTAACATATATACAATGTTCCTTTGAAATTAATTAGGATTCTTTGTTCATTTGCATCCCTTAATTTCGGTATCACCTCAAATGTAGTTGTGAATCATTCCATAGAACAACATAATGTGCAGAAATTCACTGAAGAAAAGTCGTAGTATGTGTCACGCACGTTAGCACACATTTGTTCAACCCTAGCAAGTTAGCTTATATACCAACACTTGAACCACATGTGATAGACTCGGATTCTCAGAAACTAAGTAAGTATGCATTCCTAAAACGAATGCATAACCAAATCAATTGGTAGACTAGCTGATGAGTACTCAGGTAAATACTCCTGAGAGTAATTTACGTTTGTTGCTTAAGAGACTTAGAGACTAAACTATTTATGGCCTAGATATAAATGGGTATGTATCTTCACATATTTCAGCAACTGACCATACTCACACTTTTAAACTAAAGTCGGTCTCCAAATCCTGTGATCTATAGAAACTCGAGGAAAATTGACTGGAAAGGCTACAAAAAAGACCTATTGGCATTATTTTCGGGTATTTAAAAAGTGGATTTTTTCGATAACTGATATGAAAAGGCCTCTGTATGGTTGCAGCAACCGTTCTCCAATTTCTTATTTTAATCGCAGGACGGAGCAACACGCGTTAGGGGGTTAGCGAAGACTCTGTGTTAGCGAGTGAGAGAAACTGCACACATTACATCATTAAGATGTTACCAAACTCTGTTGTTGAATAATCCTCCGGAAACACTATTGCGTGAAGTAATGCTCTCGACGTCCAGGAACGACAAAGCGTACACAGCTACATACACCACTCGACGCGCCCTAGTGATTTACAAGTTCACTCGCGACTGTGATTGAGACTAGCCGTCATGTCACGCCCACAGCAACGGGCAAATTCTAAATATCGCGCCTAATGTGCGAATAACATCAACACAACTGTGACGAGTGGGGAAGGCTACATGTATAAATAAGCTTGCCATTCAACGGTCGCGGTGTCTTCTTTGTGATAATACCCATACACTGTCAGGACGCACCCACTCCCTGAAACCCAAAAGAGAGAATCCAAGCATACCTACCCTGAGAAAAATCCCGACCTGTTGTAAACCTCTCATCCGTAGCCCTCACCCGTCACATATCCTATCATATGATGTGTTGAGTGCCGGGAGGGCTCAACGAGGTACTTAACCGGCAGGTACTGCCTCATTGTCCATCATGTTATTTTGTTCTTATGAAATTTCAAAAATGATAAGGGAAAAATATCTACTGAGACAGAGAAGGGAATTTCTTTAATTTTAGAATAGTAATCCTTTTTCATTTCGGTTAATAAATTTTGAAATGATGTACTTGTTTTTTTAATATGTCTTCATATAACCAAAGCTTAGTAAATGTGATTTATAGGTTTAAGTATGTATTGTTGCTTCAGCTTCACATTCTGTAGTTGTTAAAAATTAGTTATATGATAGATATGTATATAATTTAAATTAGTTCCTGTCCCCTTGAGAGTTTTGAGACTGCCATTCTATATAATTCTAGGGATGTTTATGTGAAGAAATTGATATCCATTTCGCGATCAACCTGTACTTGTAGTCCTAATTACGAAGCGGCTTCACATACTTAATTCGAAACAATTTAAACCCAGAGAAGAATACATGGAGTATTTCTTCCATCGTAAGCTGTAATAAAAGGTATGTAAGATGCCCGGAGGTAATAAAATTCTCCTTACAAGCATTTCTAAATAGCCACTGCAAATATCGCAACATGCTGTTAATCGTCATTTTGTCCGCCTTAAGCTATAGACGTGATTGGAGTACGTAATGCAATATCGTACCTTAACATCTTGTCACAAGGCAAGATAGCCTTTTATTCTTTGTTGTTCTCACTGTAGGTATGTCCTACAAGCAAACACCCTTTGGTACGAGGGGTGGGGGAGCAGCTTCCAGAAACAAAGTTCGATTCGGAAAACACCGGAAGCATTCGCTAACGCTGCGTTTACAATATAAAGTCTGTCTAGTCAACGCGAGTGCAGTTGCCTCTCAAAGGAAACGCACCCTACCGCCCACTAATGACCACCATAAATCTATCTCCACACTTCAGAAATGGAACACTGTCGTTGAGGACCAATAGCAACCCTGATTTTCTGGAAATGACAGTCGCATGTTTATTCCACGCGGAGTCTCAGTTGCCAAAGTTCCAACTTCCAGTTGATCTGTTTCATTACGTGCAGAAATTCGTTGTGTGTCACGATGTGGAGACCGTGGGAGGGAAATGAAGTGGTGAATGCAAATGAAGTAGTAGATAACTTTCAGTCAAGTGAAAATAATCAAAGTGATGACAATAGTGTGAATAAATTGGAAAGTGTTGCTGGGCCGAGTTATGCTACTGGAGAAGCCTCAAGAAACAAAGTTATAACAGAAACTCTTTCTAAGCAAATCCAAGCGCTTGTTTTGAACACATATAAATATGTGCTGACAAATTATCTTGGTAAGGGGTCATGCAATGAACCTGATAAATTCTGGGTATTCATAGAAATACAGTAAGAAAAATTGTGACAAATGGAATACCAAAGACGCCGATCAAGTGTGAAAACAAAAGGAAACGTTTCTCTAACGTCTCGATAATTTCACATTTAATTCGTCGAGAAATTTATAGATTCTATGCAAAAGGGAGAGCGCCCACCTTAGATGAATTGGTTGCACATTTGCAAGACATTTGTGATTTTCCTTATGGGCACTGCACTTTGCGCGACCTTATTTAGACGAAACTTCGTACGATACCCATGGCGTATCGAGAAAGGTGGCAACGTTGCAGAAAGGACTGGGAGGAGGGCCGATGTTGTAAAACAATTATAAAGGTTGTCAAAGGAGGCGGCCGAACTACACTCGCGTTGACTAGACTGACGTTACGCTTTGGAAAGGTAGAGTCAGACTGTAAAGTTCAATGATTTGAATCCCGGCTATGGAATCGAAATTTTCAGTCTGTCTCTACCTTTCTATACTTTGGCCTACACGTGGCTAGTGTGAAAGAACAATGACTTTTACCAATATACGCTTTGATACCGCTCTGCCTTCATTTCAAAGCTATGCGATACGTGGAAGATGACTTAGGGCTTGGCCGTATCCATGGTAGCCGAGCAGAAAAACGTTCGGTCTCGTAAGTGGATCAATATGAGTTCGAGTGCTTGATGCGCATGCTTCTTTTTTATTCCTTTTACTCTAATAGCAATGCCTTATGTTTTTCTTGCAGAAGATAAATAATACTTTAAACCCATTCATTTATAAAAGCGCAAATAATATATCCCTGTTTTCAAAATAAATGCTATATTATTAAAAAATTGCCTTAATATTAGTTGTGTAAACACCCAGGCTCATTCATCTGTTATAAATGGTGCCGGCATATAATGTGAACCATGCCATGTGGTGCTGGCTGGCTGTATATAGCCAGAAGGTTTTTGCTGCGTGCCCACCCTTTAAGGGTTTTACCGCAGGTAAGGTAGATTTCGGGATGTTGTATGGTGAAATATGGGATTTTAGATTGGTGTTATTTATGAGGTTACAAACATGTACCTAGGGGTTGAAGGACAGGATGCAACGACTTGCACCCTGGTGTTTTTATTTGCTTTTACTTTGGGGAATAATTTTGATGCCAAGCAGCTTGGAAGGATTATGTGGAGCTCAGCTTTAGCTGCTGTTCGGATTAGCTCCTGGGTTATCTCGGGTGCCCGCAAGCCATGCGGGGTAACCGGTGCTGTCTAGAACGGCGTCTAGTGGGGTCATAATCTCCCAAGGACCTGACAAGGGCGTTTCTGTGGTTGGGTAAACTTGCGTATAATTTTGATGCCCGGCGCCTAATTTCATCCTCCACGTATGGAAGACTCGAGGCCTAGTGAAGCCAGCTGGTAGGATATAATGCGAAGTAACCTCTCGTGAAAATTTCACTAGGCATTTGGTCTGATCCATGCCCCGCATAATGAGGGCAGTAATAGAAGGGTTTACACATCCGATACTAAGTTAAATTCCATTTTTATTTGATTTTACGAATAGGAATAAAACATTTATTTCAGTTAGTTTAAAAACAGAGTAGAGTGTTTCAGCTTTTATGTGAGCATAAATGCCATAAAATCAAGTAAACCTTAGCAATTGAAAATTATATTACAATGTGTATTATACACATTTTGTGTCTCCACAATAGACAGTAAAGATGATATCTGGGATTTGAACCTTTGCATGTCTTGCTCCTACGTAAGTGTCCATAACCGCTCGACTATACGTGCACGTTTAGTAAGTAAGCCTTAATTATGAGTCAATTACGAGACACAATTTTTCGTACACATTAAAGTGTGCGATAAAAGGAAGGATTCCCGAAGTGGATATGCACGAAACATATGAAATAATACACAATGTGTGAACATTTTGAGTACTATTGTAATTAAGAGAGGATTCAGTAGGACAAAGTTAAGGAGACACGTTCCGTGACACCATTGCATCCGGCACTGGAAACACATACTTGGAAAAACATACGCTTCTGATTTTTTTTTTTTTTTTTTTTTTTTTTTTTTTTTTTTTTTGTCATAGGGTGTATAAGAGGGAGAGAGACGGATCACATCTAGCCAGGAACACAAAGCCGGAGAATGTCTCAAGTCGCAGGATAAAACGTGCACGTGCTAGGAGGCTTGCCTTCGACTAATGAATAACAAGGAAAGGAAAAACGATATGATACTAATGCGGATATAACGTCACATTCTGAGATAAGTTCCTATTACATCGTCTTGGAAATCGGATAGAGAAGCTGTATGCTTACTTAACAACATTCTAGAGAAAATGTCAAGTAAAACCTAGCCATAAAAAGTTAAAAGGAAAAAGATCAAAACTAAATAAGTTTAAGATTAGTTAAATATATATTTAAAATGTACTTCATTTACTTATTGTCTTTTTACGTCTCTTTGACATATGTTATTTGCAGAAAGCCTGGACTAAGTCGTAGTATGATGTTCATATATGTCCGGAATCTACTGAACATTTGTCTTAACGGAATATAGCATGGAGAAATCTTATTTATGTAACTCACCTCAACAGAGGTTCTAACGCGGTTCCCCAGTGACAGAAACGACACAAATCTCACACATATGTACCTACTTTAAGACTTCTAAGAACTATTTACATTTGTGTAAATTATACATGTGTCTAAGCGAGCTGGGGGCATATTTACTTTCTTTTACTATAGAGAGTAAAAATATGTGTTTAAATCTAAAATCCTGGTTAACCGTAAGCTCTTTCGGAAAGAAGTTAACTTAAATGCCTGTTATTATAATTATTTTCTTTTTTTAATCATATGTTTCTTCTCTATTTTTCGCCGCCCTCTTGTATTTTTTCACACTCCGCGTTTCTTTCCACCCACTTACTTTTTCCTCATTACTTCTACAATTCTTCACTTTTTAACATTTCCCCTTTCCATTCTCTCTCCCGCTCCAACAACCTCTCACAATCTCGCTCTTTCTAACGTGGTTCTCCTTTCTTATATTTTCAGGAACTGTTTGATATTCACCGAATCAAACGAAATTAAAATACATTTGATTTAACATTAAGAGCAGTAATCACATAATACTGCAAATAATAATGTTGTTGATGATGATGATGATGATGATGATGATGGTGATGATGATGATGATGATGATGATGATGATGATGATGATGATGATGATGATGATGATGATGATGATGATGATGATGATGATGATGAGAAGAAGAAGGTGGAGGTGGAGGAATACTGCAAACTTAAACCAAAAACCTTCATGTACCACTCTACAATACAAATGGAAATGTTTTTTAAGTTGAACACAAAAAAAAAAAAACACTCACGCTAAATCAACCATCAACAAAATATTTAATAGTTAATTACCTTTTAACAATGAACGGAAATGCACGATACTGTCTAAATTATTAATATGAGAGACTAATATTCTCCTGTAATTTTGTTTAGAGTCAAAGAAAGGAATTAATAGCGTGAAATACCGCAACCATTTGAGAGACAAAATTGCTTAGTCGTGGAGTAATGAAGATATCGTGGAAGAACGCGATAAAAAGAGGTTAAGTATCTCTGATTTTTGAAGCATAATTCAACAGTACTTCCTTTGCTGCGAGTTGTGTGCTATATGACCACGAAAAGTAGGTATTCTTTTTTCACTGATAAAGTGTTAAAATACTAAAATGGTACAGTGTTCAGTTGTTCCTGACGTTTAGAATATATGAAGCGTGTGTTCAAATGATTCTAAATATACTGTTTACAAGCTATTCTTAAAAAACTTGTCTTTTAATTCGTGTTTATAATATAAATTTATCAGATAAATATACGTAAGCTTAAGCGATAGATCTTCTAAGAGCTGTTCGCTATGGATATAACAGCTTCCTGTTGAGAAAAGTGTGTATTTTAAATTCAAACCAACAATAAAAAACATCTGAAAATGGTTATCTCCGAAAAAAAAAGTTGCTTTATCGAGACCTACATTTTTGGTATAGTAAGATTTCGTCTTCTCATACGGTTTACTACAGGTAGACCACAAACAAAATGTGGTCAGTTTGCGCGTGCGCGAAAAAAACCTTCTCCCCTTCTACGTCATCCGAGCATCACGCGACTCCCACCCCTCCCTTCCTGCATGCGACAGAGCGCAAACCACACGAAACTAGTGTATTTTAATATTGTTTTGATTTTCAAAGTTAACAGAAAATAGTTACCTCGGACATGACCTTACAATCGATCAACAAATAGATAGAACTATAGAAATAGTTTTTGTAAACCCTGAGGAACAAAGCAGTGACTAGGCAGAAAATGCAAAGAATGAATGTAACAGTAAATGCGAAAGTGAGTTAACAGATAAGCAGTGAAGCCCGCGCAATGGAGGAGAGGCAACCTAAAATGACGACAGAGGGGGAAAGCTAGAGGACTACAGTAGTGGTAAGCATCGCCTCCAACTGCATTTTGGTCGCAGTCTAGTTATAGTTACGCAAAAGTCGTCCAGAACGTAGAGAACTTAAGATGGTATTTCTTGAACATTCAAGGCATTTGTTTAATTTGGCACAAAAATATCTTTAACATAATTTTAAACACATAGCATTTTAGTCAAGTTCGTTAGAATAATTTTTGAGAACATCAACATTTTGGAAATTTGTCAGTGAGGAAGGGCTGTTTGGAATGAGGGATTGTCTTGAAGGTATTCTTATCGCTTTCTTGCAAGATACTAAATTTAAATGGCAAATATAAGTTTTAACCGATCATTCGTCTTTGAGTTATGATGCCCACATGCAGACAAACGAACGAGCAAATCATTTTCTAAAAATACTTTGTGTTCAGGGGGCCTCAAAGCATATATTTCCTGTAAAATTTTGATATCGAGTTGTTGAGTGGAATATAATACTTCCGCTACTCACTATATGCATGGATAAAAAAAGGGAATTCACACATGTGATATACACGGTTTTCATTTCTATCTGTAATTTTACCGCACAAAATTTGACGTCATCAATAGCATCGCTGATGGAGTGAGTTTATATACGTTTCCCCTAGCGGTTTGCGGTCGTATTTGAGGTGCTGACAGCAGCTTTGAGGCCTTCCTCTACCGGCAGGTAAATATACTATTTGAGAAGTGGGTCCCGTCCGCGTAATATTAAGGTGCGTAATTTCGTCTGGTGCATAGATACGATAACTATTTATAAAACTATATACTGCAATGCACTGCAAAGCTAATTATGCAGTCATAAAAGTATACCATGAAGAATGTACGAAATGATAAGCCAATGAAGACTTATTTCACAATGAACATCTGTTCTGCTGTTATGGTGGCCTATATGCATATTGTAAACCTGTCACATAAAAGAGAAATATATCAGTTTGATCTCAATTCTTTTCTATCACCCACAGTTTCCTCACAATGTGACATCATTACAAACCAGGAAATTAGCAGAGCATGTTCTAGGAATGAAAAATAAATTAGTGTTACAATATGTACAAAGCTTTTATCTAAGTCTAAACAAGAAAATATCTCTAGTACATATTCTTACTGTCCATTTTCTTATTTCCTTTCTCTCTTCCCCTTAAACACTGTCTGTATTGCGAGAAGGTATGCTTGAGGCCTTTCTGTCATAACGTTATTTATTGCTTCTAGATTGGAACCAGTCACTTTATAGCGTCCACTGTCTTTCTTTTTTCGAGTAACTGGTCCTGTATCTTGGAAATGTTTGATGCACCTATTGGTTTTAAAAGACACAAAGATACCAACATTAATAGACATGTTAATTAAGCGTGGGAATGACAAAATTTATATCGTATACTGATAAAACGTAAGACGTTTATGTTGCAAACAAAAGCATATCAATTTGAAGGCACCTGGGCACTTCTGACAACATTACGCTCCGAGGGACTTGTCTGAATGCCGGATAGCTTTGCATAAATCCTCTGTGCAGCGGTTTTAACTATATTTATATGCCGCACCAGTTTTAATGCCGATACGAATGTAGCATTCGATTATGAAGACGCGGTGCTTTTATGTTCATATCCAGGGGAAGCTGGTTGTATTAGTTGCTAGCTCAACCACACTAAGAGCACTGTAATTTGCTTACTGTTCCGCAAAAATTACCCCTTCACCGTAGAGGGCGCTATGATTTCAAGATTGACTCACCAGTCAACTATGACGTCATTCTTGCTCAATCGGAGGACGGGAAATAACGAATAAAAATGAATACCGTGTAAATCCAAGCTCTGTGTGCTCTGGCTTCATTTCAAAGCTATGGGATATATAGGGAGATGCTTTCCGGCTGGGTCGTTTACCTATATGTTAGCCGAGCTATAAAACGCACGTGTCTCGTAAGTGAATCAACATGAATTCGAATCTATGATGTGTATATTTCATTTTCTTATTGTTATTTTAATAGCAATTCCCTATGTTTTTCTTGTAGAAGATAAATACTAATATTTTAAACTCATTTATTTACAAAAACGCAAACAACATTCTTATCGCATTCAAAATAAATGCAATGTCATTAGAAAATTGCCATAATAACGGCTGTATGAACACTCGGGCATTCATCTGTTATGAATGGTTCTAGCATATAATGCGAAATATCCTCTCGTGAAAATTTCCCAAGGCATTTGGTCTCATCCATATCCCGCAGAATCAGTGCAATGGAAGCAGTGTGTTTACACACGCGATACTAAGTTAATTACAATTTTCATTTAATTTTACATATAGGAATAAAACATTTACTTCAGTTAGTTTAAAAGCAATAGTGTTTCAGTTTTTATGAGTGAGCATAAATGCTATAAAGTCAAGTAAACCTTAGCAATTGGACGTTATATCACAATGTGCGCAATACACATTTCACATTTCTACAATTTAAAAAAATCAAAATGATATTCGGGATTCCAAACTTTGAAGGTCTAAGCTCCTACATAGTTGTCTACAACCACTCGGCTACCTGTGCACGTTTAGTAACTGTGACTCAATTATGAAACTCAATTTTTCGCACATATTACAGTGTGTGAAAAAAGGAAGGATTCCCTATGTGGATATACACGAAAAATGAAACAATACACAATGTGTGAATATTCTCATTATTATAATTATGAGAGGATATAATAGGACGAAGCTAAAGAGACGCGTTCCGTGACACCATCGTAAACCCGCCCGCCTCGGTAGCGTGGTGGTAGTGTCTGCCTTACGTTCAAGAGGTTCCGAGTTTGAATCTCGGTCAGGGTGAGTTACATGGATAAGGTTTTTCACATGTTTTCCCTTATCCTGAAAGATGGATGTCGGGTAAATCTAAGCTGTATGGACCCTGGGCTCATTTGAGCATCATATTGCCCATTCCATTTGTCGTCCGATATGACTTAACGTTGGAGGACGCAAAATTACAACAACAACAACAACAACAACAACAACAACAACAACAACAACAAAAATCGTAAACCGGCCGTGGCAACGATGTAAACTTATAAAAGTATACGCTTCCAGAGTCTGCTCTTTTTTTGTCAAAGGTTTATATTTCCTTGTACTTCCTATAGGTCCCGTAGGGGAGGGAATTCGTCCCTTTCAGCTGCCAAGGTGCGGGCGCTGCGGACCCTTAGCACTCGTGGTACCTCTGACGTTACTAGAGGAACCTCGGGCCAAACATTAGAGCCCCTCCCTCTGGAAGCTGTTCGGATTGGGTTGGTCTTGAGGGGGCAGTGTGTTCCCGCCACCCACGGGAAATTGGGTACCAGGCTCCAGCCGCCCGGGGGGGGGGGGGGGGTAGAGGGTTGCCTCATAAGTCCCGGGTGCTAGCCTGCAGCGCTAGTAGCTGGTGTGCTAGATCACCGGCGGCCCTAACAAGGATTTTTTGGTAGCTGGTTCATTAAGGACCAGTGCGTAAGTGGCGTATCCACTTCCGTCCTGTCTGCCTTTAGCAGCGGGGGGGGGGGGCAGTTCATAAAATAGGTACTGGTCTACGGTAAAACGAACCCGAGAGGCCCGGGTTCTGGTCCTACGGGTCCAGGACTAATGGGAGTAGATCCTCATATTCACTTCCTATAGGAAGTAATTTAATAACAAATGTGTAGTGATCAATGAATCTCCGCTTCTCGTTATTAAAATTGCAGAAGATAGAGAATGTTTAGCCTCATTCTTTGAAAAATATTACAGTAGATAATAACGTTGGTATATATCTACATCAGTAGTTTTTTTCCCCTTGTATGTACTTATGCAATTGTAGTTGCCTATAATAATTAATGACACACGCAGATCAAAAGTGTTGTGTTACTGTACACCAAGTTTCTGGTATTTCGTTGTTCTAGTAAACAGAAAACAAGCGAATGTAGTGCTCTGAAGTGAAGCTCAGTACGCGTAATCGCTTTTTCAGGTGGAATATTGTCCGTTCCAAGCAACTCACCCCTGTTTTACTGGTTTCTATGGTGAAATTGATTGCAAGAACGTAGGAAATAAACTCCGCCCCTTGCACTTGCCATGATCTGCATGAAATTGCGTAGTTCCCAGTTAATGCGCGTATTAAAGTCTTAACCTCAGCTGTATAAGCAGTATATTAAAAAACCACCTGATATTTCTATGCTATACCCAAACACAGTCTATTATGTGAAGCATTTTGAGTGAAGCTCTAAAGTGTGTTTCATTACAAACAATTATTATAAAGTATGAGCCTTTAAATGTAGAACAACGAAATATTTGAACTTTAACGAAGCACATAAGCACCTCTTAAATTCACAAGCAATTAATGTTACAAATCTTTTAAAATATGAATTTATTTAGTGTACTTCACAGCGCTAAATTTACGTTCAGTAAAAGGTAGTGGCAATGTATTTGTGCCCGGCCCTCGTATTCTAATGACATATCATCCCTTAGTTACAGCATCACAGGCATTGCTTACATGTACATAAATTCAGATTATAATTAGGGGTGGTGGTTTTTCGCAAATGCGATATAGCGCGATAAATTGCGAAATTTACGCAAAATGCGATATAAATGCGAAATCAGAGGTTTTCCCAATTATTTTTCCCAATGCTTTTTCTTATGGAAATTTTAACTGAAGAGTCTGTAGGTCCTTAGAAAGCTACAAAGTAACATTCCACTCTTCTGGAATGTGAAAAGCAACCCTTCCCGCTAAGTAAGCCTATTGTTCCACCATAGGAGCTATGTTTGTTACTGAAGCGTGTTCAGTTGTTTTACAAAAGCCACCCCTCCTACGACGCCTAATGGCTGTAATAAATCTATCTTCACAAACCAGTTAACAGAAAATTTCACTCCATGTCTCTGTAAACCATTAGCGGTGTGATAAACACATGTTAATTCCAGTTGGAGTTCTCAGTTGTCAAAGTTCCGATTTTATTGTTTTGTTCGGTTTTACGAGCAACTTTCATTCATTCTATGCGTAGGTCACGTCAGTAAGTGCGAGGCTAATTTTGTGCATTTTCTTTATATTGTGTTAGTTTTACATCAGTATGAATGTCAGTATGTTTTTTTTGCGTTATGCAGTATGCTTTAGTCTGTATCAACTTGTTCTATATTTCTGTGTATTGCTTTAACCTATAATAATGTAAAATAAATTGACACTTTATGGAATTGACACTCACTGTCATTAATAACCCGCCATAAATGCGTTTTAAATCTCATATAAATAATGTTAATATTCATCATTTAAAAAAATTACACAAATTAGCATTTTTCCTTCAAAATTCTATAAAATGCTAAATTGCAAATGTATAAATACTATAAAAAGCTATATGTAAAAATCAAAATGCTAAATTTGATTTCAAAATGCTAAATATCATTACCCCTAATTATATTACATACTTATTAGGTTATATTTGGTTTATTTTATGAAATTTCTATTTTTAAGACAATTATTTTCGATTTTGGGTCATTGTTTTGCCTTGTTTATTTATCTATTTGTTGTCATTTGCGTATTTATTTCCTGTTCTTACTTTTAATATGTAAAGATTCTTATATTATTGATATTTTACATTAGAATAGCTTCTCAAACATTAGAAATTTTACTTTTTAACTGACAAATAATAATAGCTCTGTATACTGCTTACTTGGGAGAAAATGCACATTCTTATTCAGTGGTTAGTTTAGAAAGTTATTGAAGGGTTATTTATTGCCACCATTTTAGGTATCAGAACAACTATTAATTCATGCCTTACGAGATATCAGACAGGTCGGTTTTCTCTTTTAGTATTAATGAGTGTGTACGGTTATGAATGCTGAAGATTTTCATTCCCATGAATTTTGTGAAACCTGAAGACTCAAGTTTTGATTTGCTACGTTCTTGCTAAGACCAGCTCAAAAATTATTTTATTAATTTTTCTTTAAGGTTTTTCAAATAAGGAAATTCAAACCCAGGGCAAAGCAGCCAAAGTTTCCGTCCGAACGCTGCGTCCTCCACCTCTTCCCTTCCACTAACAGCGTCATGAGTGATGTGCAGTACTTGTAGTTAGAGCTCCTGAGACCTTCCCCGTGATCTGCCGCTTAAAATCTCGATCAAGGAGCTCCTCAATTGTTCACACAGGGATCCCACAAGGCTGAATGGGCCCCAGAGCAAGTTAGAAACGATGGAAACGAAATCCTGATTTCTAAGTAAGCACTCCAGCATTCACCTAAGTGTCGCGACGAAACCACCAAAAAGCACGTGAAAATGTGCCGTCAACGAGCATCAAACTCATGACCTCCCAGATGCGAGTCGCTCTGCGGCGGCATCTTGGCTGTAGGAATCTGGTTAGATGACGTCAGTATGATGCTTTGGGAATAGAGCGACACAATTCTCGGAATTTAAACATCGCGTAACACGGAGAAATTTTATTCTAGGTATGAGCAAATCAATATTTCAGATGCTCTTCGTGGAATAATTGGATATATCTATACACTAACTCCAGCACTATTAAGTAATATTGTTTTGTTTACGAATTTTACGCAAATACGACTAGTCAAATGGTAGTAATACCTCTATTATGTGTTTCAAATGGGAAGGGTTCTGGAGTCCAGCTAATCACACTCAGCGTTGCCAGCTTGTTACCCCACAAATTTTATATTTCCCTCTCTCTCTCTCTCTCTCTCTCTCTCTCTCTCTCTCTCTCTCTCACACACACACACACTCATACAACATGCAGGTCTGCTTGGCGCTAGATGAAAAGTTAAGCGAATTATATTTTACAAACTTTTACAATGATGCAGTTGCCAAAATCAAAATTGGAAAAAGTATTTTCGCAAATTATGTATGTTTTTAAATACTATAACTATAATTATAGTTTCTGAATTACCTGTTTTTCTAATCCAAATGCGGGACACGCTTCTTTTACCTACACCACACGCTTCAGCAGTAAGCCGTAAGGTGTAACATGTTTATATATATTAGATAAAGCTTCAAATTAAATATAAAGCTGTATACAAACAAGAGTGTAAAGAATTAATGCAGTATACCATGTACCCATTGCAAGTTATGAAGCAAACATATACACAATCATAATTATGCATAATTCTAACACATGCGAATGGTGCGTAAGAACGCTCGACATTCGTCATTTGAAGCTGATACATTGTGTATAGATGGCAAATAATCTGTAGACGAATGATTGTTTTTTTATTGTACATAGAAATTATTTATTTGTAATACATATTTTTACAGTAAATGTTTTGCTGAAACATGAAGGAGAAAGTCGATCATGCAGTTTTGGTTTATCTTTACCTAATTCTATTTAAAGGCTTTTCTTCTTCTCACATCTAAGGAATTTGAATGAGGAACACTATAATAAATACAAAATACGATTTTACTGTGACTTTTACCTCATCCTGTTAAGTTTTAATTCTGTTGAATGAGGAAAAAAGGGTAATTGGAAATAAATAACATTTTGTAGAAATCGGTGCTTTAGTTGAGCTTAGAACTAAGAATTGCTCACTCGTAACCGTTAATGATGGTCCCATCCTTCTAAAACTCCTGGTGACGGTTTTATGATATATCAGTTTCCTTGCAAATATATGCTATGCATCCGGATTCTGAGCTTTAAAAGAGGGCTGTGGTATGTTCAGAATTTTAAATACGAGGGCTGTAGATTAAAGAATGATCATAAATTTTACGGACATAATTTTTCGCACTAAAATTCAATCTTTATACTCTTTTAGCCTAATGTGAAACATGCCGTAGTAGTTTCATTATTGGTACTCCTGGTTTTCGCCTGTGAGAACCAGACAAGTTCAGATATGTTCAGTATTGCCTACCGCTGCAATGGAGGTAACACGCGAGGAACAATATTTGGCTTTGAAATTCTCAACAAATATTCAGTTGAGGCCTATACAATGTTACAGGAGGCCTATGGAGAGTCTGTTCTTCCCTAAAGCACAGCTCGAAGGTGGTTTAAAATGTTTAAAGAGGGGAGAATATCAATTTCAAAGGAAGGTGGACCCGGTGCTCCAGTTTCTGCTCTTACGGAAAACATCAACACTGCTGCTGCCATTGTGAGAGAGGATCGACGAATTACATTAAGATCACTTTCTGAAATACTGAACATTTCATTAGGTGCCACCCACACATTGGTGACAGAAACATTACACATGAGACGTGTTTGTGCGCGATGGGTTCCAAGACTGCTGATTCCCGAACAAAAGGACATTCGTATGCAGGTCTGCATGCAGTTAAAGTGGATGTTAGAGGAAGATTCGGAGTTTCTTTCAAATTAATCACTGCTGATAAAACTTGGCTACATCATTTTAATCCTAAGTGCAAACAGCAAAGCTCAGTGTGGAAATTTCCGTCGCCAACCCCCAAGAAAGCAAAAGTGGTTGCTTCTGCTGGGAAAGTTATGGTCATCCCATTCTTTGGTTTATCAGCATGTTGTACCTGTATACATATCAGTAACTGGACAGTACTACAGGGATCCCCTGAAAACATTGCAAGTCCATATCCGGTGCAAAAGACCACATTTCCACGAAGCAGGCTGGATGCTGCACCACGATAATGTACGGCTGCATATTGCCAATCCCTCACCATCCTTATAGGCTGGATTTAGACCCATGTGACTTTTTTCTATTCCCTAACTTGAAGAAACACCTTCGTGGGAGGCATTATCAATCATCAGAAGCAGTGGTAAAGGCTGCGGATGCGATTTTGAAGGATTTCTAAAAATGGTTTCCAGCATGTCTTTGAAGACTGGCAGAAACGCTGGGACAAGTGCAATGCATTTAGGGGAGACTATTTTGAGAAGAACCATCAAAATTATGACGATGAGTAAAGGTACGTTGTCAAAAAAAAAAAAAAAAAAAAAAAGTGATCATTCTTTATTGAACTGCCCTCGTATATTTAACATGTTTACATTTGGTTTCTAAAAAAACGTGTGTTACATAGTTATAGAATAATCCTTATACTTAAAACATCAAAAAGGAAACAAAGAATTGATGTTTACCATTCTGACCAGAATCTCATATGCATTGCCTTGAAATGAGTATTCAAAACATTCAAGTTCCTTGCGTTCAATAAAAGTGCACTTTCTAATATACCATAGTATAAAGTATAGAATAAGGCAATGCCATTTAAATTATAAGTACAGTTACATTAGAATTTTATGCCATTGACAGAATATACTTTGGTTTTGGGGTTTCTTGTCTGGGTTTTCTCTATCGCTGCCGTCGTCAGTTACACCAAAATAAATATCTTAAATTAATATCCTATTTCTACCCTGAACTACATTACGTAGTTATATTTTATATAAAATACGTAATAACTTGTGTCATGACAAATAACGTTGAAATGTCTCATGGACAATTTCATTCGTGCTAAATGCACGAAAGGTTTTGTGGTAACCCACTCCATTAGGACACTGCTAAAGTGGACTTTAAATGGTACTCAATTTCTAGCCTTAAAATAGCTTTGTGGTTGCATATCCGCCCGTTCAGTTTCATGAAGGGATATTATGGATTTAACTTTCAGAAAACTTCCAGAACTTTTATGCTATATATTTCTTTATTTTGGCTAATGATTGTATGTTTCTGCATCGCACATTGCATGAAAATTATAAATAATTCTACTATACTGCATATAAGACCTTAATGAATACGTGATCTTAGTTAATGTTTGTTTGAATTTTCGTCCCCCAATCAGCAGTCTAAGTGTATTCCGTTACAGTATTTCTGTCTCTCTTTCTCGCTTCCCATATATTCAATATATATATTGAGATATTGCAATAAACTTTTAAGGGTAACATTTTATATGCAGACCCAGTCCCGGTTATAAGCGTATCCTAACTGAATACTGGGTTTTCTCCACAGATTACAAAACTTTGTTCCACCTGCTGCAAGAATTAGAACACGTTCAATCGATATATCGCTTCTTTGCGAGAGAAGCACCTTTATTGTATGGCATGGGATCAGCATCAGATTTGTTGGCCACATGTTTCCATAACAACCACACTGCCTCTTTCCCTGTCCGATCGTCAAAGGTGAGTTCCCTTAAGCTACACAGCCTTGGCAACGGATTTAAGCGTGGGATATTTATTGAAAAATCTGTTTGTAGCTACTTGTATAACCTTAGTATCTCAGCAGCTGCATAAAACCATATGTTTTCTAAGAGGCTTAAGCCTTGTTGACATGTTGAAAAGAGCCGTAATCTTTTTTGGGAAATGCCGGTTTTTATGTAAACACATTTCTTACAGCCAAATTCTCCTGAGTGGAACATAGTATTTAATCTACTGTAAGTGACTCAGGAGAATGTCTTTGCACGTGCAATCGTGCAGTGAAGTGGTGAGCTTCTTGGTACGATGTTAAAAAGAAAGTAATAAAGTAATATCCACATTTCAAATTTATTATGTACGTTGACTATTAAAGTTAAACCCGTGACACTACAGTGCCTATCGGACCAGGGAATGCCAACCCGACTACCGGTCTCACGTCCACATATGCAAGGCAGAGATGGGTGATCATCCAACCTATACGGGGAGGAGATGTGTTCAGCATCCCGACACCCCCAGCCGGAAAGTTGGCTTTCTTGACCAGGGTCGCTCCTCAGTTTCCTCACGATGCTGAGTGGGCACTGGTCCTATACCCGGAACTTAAAATCATCACCTTCAGGGGTGGGATCGAACCCGGGCGGCATTTCATGGCATGTTGCCTTAGCCCACTATGCCACGGCGCAGAGCGTACAGTGCACATCCTCTTGGTTAATCAGGTTAGTAAAATAACTCTCACGTGTGTATTACTTTACAGGCATGCAGATATACTTACTGAAAGAATGATCGCAATTGTTTGATGTGGTAATGCAGTGTATTACTGATGCTACTTCGCCAAGTATTTATTGCCCGGAAAAGAAGGGATAAATTCCTTATGAAGCAGGTCGTAAAATCTTAGAACGAAAGGAATAAACAATGGAAGGCTATCTTATGTTTACTTGTCAACCACAAGGTCATAGTTAAACTGACTTAAATACAGCAGCAAGTATATTTGTTTATATCATCGTGATCTGCCATGTGCTACTGTTCTGGCTTACCCCTCCAAAGAGTCTCGGTAGCGTACATGTTAGCGGGTCTGCCTCACATTCAAGAGGTCCCGAGTTTGATTCTCAGTCAGGGTGAGCCATCTGGATAATGCTTCCTCTGGGGTTTTCCCTTCTCCTGAAAGACGAATGTCGGGTAATTCTAAGCTCCATGGACCCTGGGCTCATTTGAGCATTATCTCATCCATTTCATTTATCATCCGATATGACTTATCGTTTGAGGACGTAAATTACAAAAACAAGTAACAAACAAACCCTCCAAAGAGTAGAACAACCCTCAGACATATTCTGGTTAAAAGTGTAAGTTATGCAACTGCATAATATCTGAAAACATTGAGTATTGTATATGATACTAGCGTGCATAAACATGATGGCGACGATAAAAAATATTTACGTAGCATATTCCTCAAACTCAACGAGCGGAATGCCTAAGGCCCGCATTTGGGAGACCCGGGTTCGATTCCGTGGCCGATCTACCTAAACCATGGCCTTTTCGGGGTTTTCCCGGGTCGCCAGGCAAATGCTGGGTAGGTTAATTACGAGGGCTGATCAACAAAGATTGAGATGATTTTTTTCACAGCTGTTTATTACTGCAATTCACTGTTTACCAGGGGCGGCTTCTGAGGTAGTGCCGCTGTGCCATGGCACCATCTGTATGAAAGCGAAAGAAAGAGAAGTGTATAAGAATTGCGCAAAAGGAATTGTTTATGAGTAGTTGCTCCCTCGTTTGAATAGGCGCGTTGAACGCCAGCGCTCTCTCTTGGTTGTTTTCCGTAGCTTGGTGCCGATTCCTGAATGGCACTGTCTACGCTCATAAACGCCTGTGTTAGGGCTAGGGGCTAAGATGTCTGCTTATACACGGCTTCTTATGGAAGAAAGTCAAATAAGATAGTGCCGGGATTTCTCTGGCGCATAACTTACGCTTTGTCCGCTAGAGTGCAGTCAAACACGGGACTTCAGAGAACCTCGATCCTGCCATCTAGCGAAAGACAATGGTAAGAATACATTTCGCCATATACCTTCCTTTAATGCAGTGTCACCATCCTACTGAAGTTAAAGCTGAGGAACTTCAAAACCCAAATTAATGCTTAATGAAATCAGTTGCAGAAACACAACACATAAATATAAATAAAATTAATTGGGTTTTTAATGTGAATATAGTATTAGATTTTAAAATTTAGAGACAGTATTTCAACATGTGCATATTTTACAGCAGCAGTTTTGTTGGTAGAACATAAAACCCGCGCGTGCAGCATGTGTTGGACACATGTATTCAAAGCAATGGTTGAGTAGTTCTGTATGTGATCCTGTAGTGCTGTAGTTCATCGTGAGTACGGATTTTTAGAACAGTGTTCAGTGTTTTTTCTTTAAGTTAAAATTCACAGTAAAGTTACGAACATGAACAAGGTGAGTGAATTACTGAAAACTTCATTTAGTAACAGGACTCTAAGTGAAAAAATTCAGATAAAAACAATGGGTAGGCCACTCCCGAATCTGAATCTGCAGAAGCAAACAAAAAATCGATGCCGTAAGTTTAATCCCGATATTTATCAAAAGAACAAATGGATTTGCGGCTGTGATGAAAAAAATGCAGTTTTTTGTTTTCCTTGTGTGTTATTTGGGGGAGATGTCCATTGGTGTAAGACTGGAATAACTGATATTGGGCATTTATGGTCTAAAATGAAAGTGCATGAAACATCGAAGCGACACATGGACAATGTTCTGAGTCTTTCATTTCTAGGCAAAACCAATATTCAGGACAAATTAGATTCGCAGTATAGGCAAACAGTCAACAGCCATAACAAACAAGTAGACAAGAACAGGTATATATTGAACTTAATTATAAACTGTTTTCGGTTCTGTGGTGCTTTGGAGCTGGCTCTTAGGGGACACGATGAATCTGACGCCTCTCAAAATAAGGGGGTTTTTCGTGAGCTCATTCAGTTTAGTGCGGAGTTGGATAAAGAACTTCAAGTGCATCTCAGTCAGTCATCAGTTTTCAAAGGCATTTCTAAGACTGTTCAAAACGAACTCCTGCAGTGCATGTTGGAAGTGTATCACGAGGAAGTGCGCAAAGAAATAAAGCGTGCGGATTATGTTGCAATAATCGCGGATGAAACCACTGATGTGTCTTGCGAATTTCAGTTGGTTATTGTTTTGCGATTGATTGTTTATGGAACCCCCGTTGAAAGATTTTGGAATTTTGTTAATCCAGAAGGTCAGAATGCTCAGTCTATCTCGGAGTGTATTCTGAAAGAAATCGAACCCTTAATTGGAGATGACCGAGCAAAACTAATAGCTCAGAGTTACGATGGTGCAAACGTTATGAGTGGCGAGTCAAACGGAGTACAGAAATTAATAAAAGACAAATACCCAAATGCGCACTACATTCATTGCTATGCGCACCAGTTAAACCTTATAATGTCTACTGCAGCCTCAATTAATCGCAAAGCCCGCATCTTCTTTGCACATCTTTCAGGCATTTCTTCTTTCTTTTCAAATTCGCCACAAAGATCGAAAGTGTTGCATAGCATAATTCAGAAAAGCTTACCCCGTGTGTCTCTCACAAGATGGAATTACCATTCGCGAGTAGTAAAGGATATTTATGAAAACAGGAAGGAGCTTATTACTGTCATGGAAACAATTGAAACGAGTGAGAACATAAAATTACCCTCTACTATTGAAAAAGCTGGTTCATACAAATAAAGACTGCATGATAGAGACTTCATTTTCTGGCTATCGTTTTTCTATAAGATAATGCCTCATGTGGACATACTTTTTAATCAATTTCAAAAGAAGACAACTGAACCAACCAAGGTAAAACAAGACATTCATAACTTTGAAACAATAATGCAAAACATCAGAGATGACATTGACTCCATCATCAGTCAGGTTAGTTTTGAAAATGACGAAACAATGCCTTACAAGAGAGCAAGGGTTGATGACAATAACAAAAAGCAAAATGCTTTGGAGGTGTGTGATGCCATCTTTTGTGAAATAAAATCACGTTTTCAGTTCACTGGGCACCTAATTGCAACCAACTTATTTGATGTAAGCCAGTTTGACAATTATGTAACACATTTCCCAGACAAATATCTTGAAATTACGGACACATATACATTTCTGGAGAAAAGAAAGTTGAAGGGAGAGCTTCAAGTGTTCTATGCTAGGCCTGAGTTGAGAGCAGTTTCTGGTGCGGTTCCGTTTCTTTCGCTGATTCTAGAGGATGAACTCTGTGCTACGTTTGAAGAGACTGTTAAAGTTTTGAAACTGTTAATTACTATGCCTATCTCGACATCAGAAGCTGAGCGGTGCTTTTCAATGCTCAAGAGGATTAAAACTTTTCTACGTAACACAATGAAAGAAGAGCGATTGAGTGCCCTAGGAATGCTGTCCTGTGAAAAGCTGCTCGTGTGCAAAATTGACAATTTCAATTCAAAGGTGATAGATTTATTTGCCAACAAGAAGGAGCGACGAATGGATTTTCAATACCGTTCCTACTAATTCATTTGAAGCTGTCTTCATAAAGTCATGGAGTTGCTGCTTTCGGTGAGTACAACGCTTTTAATTTTTAAAGGTTAGTAATTTCATTAAACAATTCTTAAAAATTCAGATTACCCATTTTGCAGTGAAAAATTGCGTCCTGTGTGTGCGTGCGTGTGTGCTCGCTCGTATGTGTTTGTGAGTGTGAGACAAAGATTTCTCGAGTTTGTTTCGTTTGATTTCAGCGCGAGCAAAATTATGGCTAAAGCAATAAGAATAACTGTCTCTCTATCACGAAATCGTACACGAACGCTTCGTATCACATTCTTCATGAACTATATTATCAAACTGTTACTGCACTCGTTACACCTGTGCGTAACAAGTGTACCGATGTAATAAGTATCTATTTCCGTTTCCCTGTACGTTCTGGTTGATACAGTATATTATAAAATAGTTTGGATTATTGATAAGATTACCTAAATCGTTCGTAATTGGTGCACATATTTATATTTTAATAGCCCTTATTTATTTATGGCACCATCAATACAATACCTCACCGGCCGCCCCTGCTGTTTACATGATTTTTTTTTAAAGTAGTCCCCTCCTACTTCAACACACTTTTTATAGCGTCTCTGCCATCCTTGACCAAGTGCTGCAGGTCCTTGAGAATCGCCTCACTCCTCTTGAGCACTGCTTCAGAGTTCTCAAATCGAATATCCCTAAGCTCAAATCGAATATCAGCTTCATCATTATAATTCCGAAGGAAAACAAGCCAGCACGGTGTGGAAATCGCCAGGTTCTCCAACACCTAAAAAGACAAAAGTTGTTCCATTTGCAAGTGATCACATTTTTTGACTAATGGAATAATTTACCAGCATGCGGTTCCCCTTCACACTACTGTTACAGCAGTATACTACTCGTCAGTATTGGCTACACTGAGGAAGCACATTACAAAGAAACGACCAGAGCTTTCTCGGACTGGGTGGCGACTTTATCATGACAATGCTTGACCTCACGTCGCAAATCAAGTCGTGCAGTTTTTGGCTCGATTCAACATTACCCGTATACCACATCCACCTTATAGCCCCGATCTTGCACCCTGTGCCTTCTTTTTATTCTCATCACAAAAGGCAAAGCTTAGGGGTATTCGATTTGAGAACTCTGAAGCAGTGCTCAAGAAAAGTGAGGCGATTCTCAAGGACCTGCAGCACTTGTTCAAGGACCGCAGAGACGCTATAAAAGGTGCATTGAGGTAGGAGGGGACTAGTTTGAAAAAAAAAGTAATGTAAACATTGAATTGCAGTAATAAACATCTGTGAAAGTCTTAGTCTTTGTTTATCAGCCCTAGTACATCCCCCGAATTTCCTGTTCCCCCACTCCATCTTCATTATCTTCTCACATTATCTCTCATCTGGTGGTCTCTTTCAGGGTAGAAGTGACGGCGGGTGTCTCGGCGGTGAATGACAGGATGATGTGCTCTGAGTGAACCACGTCCCCTTATGGTAGGTCGGTTGTCGGTCTCTGAACCAACTATTGGGACCGCTTCCAAATCTCTTCCTTCCTCCAGGGGATGCCCCACTATAGATCAAAACCAGTCGCAGTGCCGAATCCCCTCCGTAGTCATCCTAATCCTAAATTTCTCAAACTCGCCTTCTTCTGATGTCCAGACATTACAACATCTTAGCTATGGAAGATTATCGTTTTGTGGGAACATAAAGCGCTGCGTATTCAAATACGGATAACTACTGGTTGAATTATTACAGAGATTTAATATCACCACAATAGGGACAATCTGATATTGATTTGCTTTTCCCAAGGGAGATAAAAGGACATTTACCCTTCCTATCCTCATCGCAAATATGTTTATTTTGCGGTATTTCTGCCCCTTTTCTAATAAAGCCAACCTGTATCTTTAAAGTGTATGAGTCCCTTAACTAGATTCTTACTGGACACAATTTCCTCAGGGACTGAAGACCTAACAAATTGCAACGTTATCCTTCCAATGCCTCACTTTCGAACGTGAGGTATGTTGCGGTCTCATCCTCTGCACCACATATTCTGTACATTGGGTGTTCTTTCTCAATTTCCCCATATAAAGATGTTTCTTGAAATTCCCGTGGCCAGTCATTAGACGTACCATAAATCTCATCTGCCTCCTGCTTAAATCCAAGATTGTAGTTCCTCACTTTGGGCATAATAGTGGCATCAGCTTGCCATGTCTTTGCTTTTGGGCACTAGTCCAATAGTCTACGTGTTATCTACGAATCTAGTTTCATAGTTTTAGTTTCACTGTCAATTTAGTGATGCTCAGAACAAGCTCTGATCTAACAAATGGTGCTCGTGCCATTGTCCTAGCAAATTTCATCAACATTTTTATTGCCGCTTATCCCTGAATGGCCAGAGACCCACATTAAGGTAACCCTGTGCATTCTGCAACGATCTTCGATTCCGTCTGAGTTGCTGATAGAGCTTTCAGTGCTGCTTGACTGTTTGAATAAATATATGTGACAGTTCCTGTAACACCTACGCAAATTCTCCTTCAAGTATGCCCTGAATGGAAATATTTACTCCTGGAATACTTTGGCTAGGTGTCCTAGAAAATACCAGTTCTCCAGTCTAGGCTGCACTCCTATACACCAGCCCCAGCATGATCAGCTGTTTCCGACCCGATAGAGTATATCACATGATACTTCCTGACTGATGCCGTTGCTTCAACTTGCATTGCACCCTGCTTTCTATTTTAACTTCTAAAGACTTATTGATGCAGGTAGATGGCATAAAATCACGCGGCATATCAACTATCTGTCCTATGTCCACCACATTTGTTATCCGTGTGTGACAGGCTGGATATCCAAAATATTTCCAGTTGTCTCCAGTTTCCCATCTGTATGCTCCAACCGCCGCCTCCATTTCAACCCAAATGTGAAGTGGAAGCAAGTTCAGCATGGCTTCCATTCCGGCTCAATACCACAGTAGTTTAAATCCAGTATACACGTTTGGGACTAAGGCCCCAAATTTTCCCACAATTCCTCCGAGTGCACATAAAGACACTCTTTGCTTTGGTGTATATACCTTTTAAGTGAGAAATCCATGTTAACTTAGAATCTAGGTTTATACCTAGGTACTTCGCTAACTCTTTTACTGGTATCTCCTCATTGAAAATCTTCAACATCCAGTACCTGACCCGAATGGGGTTTCTCGTGAATGGTACTACAACAGTCATCTTGGGTTTAACTCTAAGTTCCTGTTTTTACACCATCTTCGCACTATGTCGACATCACATTGTACTGATATTCCAACGGTACCTTCAAATTTTCCAAGTATTTCTGTGACTAGGTTATCTGCGTATCCCTGGCAATAGTACCCATTAGAATTAACTTACTTAATAAGATCATTCCCCACCAGATTCCATAACCCTGGAGATAGGACACCTCCTTGTGGACACCCTCTGGTGTCATCATCTGGTGGTGTTAATCAACATTCTCTCTTCTAATATAGTAGCATCTATCTGGCGTCCTGCCAGCATGGTCCTAATCCATCTACATATAATACTGTTAACTTTATGCTCCTCTGCAGCTTTTACCATGGATTAAAAGGTCGTATCTCTAAAGGCTCCCTCAATATCCATATATATATATATATATATATATATATATAAGTAGTATAGAATTGAGAGAATCAGCACAGTGTAGATAAGATGTTGAACTCTCCTCTGTGTTAATATATGAGTGATGTAGAATGCTCATTGATTTAGAACTCTCCTATATGAAAATCGAGTTGTAAAAGAAGGGGAGTGTTGGCGTAGTGCCGTTCTCCCCTGTGCAGTGAGATGTTTTTGAGGGTTGGGATGATGATGATGATGATGATGATGATGATGATTGTGTGTGTGTGTGTGTGTGTGTGTGTGTGTGTGTGTGTGTGTGTGATGTGTAATGTGTGATGGGTGGGATGGGTAACGGGGGGTTCCGGGAATGTTTGAATTAAATGTGAATTCTTTTCGATGTGTGTGTGTGTGTGTGCTTGAACTCTCATGTATGAATATCGAAGTCTAGGGTTCGATATTGTGATGGGGCGGGGTGGGTAACGGGGGGGTTCCGGGGATGTTTGAATTAAATGTATTGATAGTAATTCTTCGATGACTGTGCTTGAACTCTCATGTATGAATATCGAGTCTAGGGTTTGATATCTATTACGTTCAGTGCTTCGATGTCTGTGCTTGAACTCTCATGTATGAATATCGAGTGTAGGGTTTGATATCTATTACGTTTAGTGTATGATATATGATGTAGTATCGTTATTCTTTAGATAAAAGAATATCGAGAGAATGATTAGGTATGTTTACTGGGAGAGATTTATGAAAATAAATGTAATAAGACATTCTGGTAAGGGGTGTTCCCTATGCAGAATCTCTCCTTGAGCTATTGTATCCAAGAGCTATGTAAAGGTTAAGAAAAGGTTAAATTCCATTCCCACATCGAGGTACGAGAAAATATAAATCTATTCCACATTGAAGTATAAGGGTGATGACGTGTTGTCATTCCTCAAGATTTGTGCATATGTGAGTAAATCCGAATTAACAGGTCTCACCCTGTCCCGCCAGCTCGGGAACGAACGTGTCCTCACTTCACACAAACCCTCCGTCCGTTAAGTACAATCGACGATAGGATGGGGAGGGGGGAGACAGGTATGATCACGTTTCATCACCCATCTGCTCACTCGGGAACGAATGCATTCTCACTTCACATCGCAACGTCAAGATGAGTGGAACAACAACACCTATCATTGAAAGTGATACCAGATTCTGGGAGAATCTACGCAATTTCGAAGATTTGCAAAAGCATTGGGTTGAGCACCACGATGAAACGTGTGATGGAAAGATGCATCAAGTGATTTGCAAGAATCCTTCCCATCATGATTCGATCACATCTTATGCTCAATGCGGAAAGAAATGTAAAGTGTACCTCGGGTAAGTAGAATTATAATTGTGTGTTAACGTGAAAGTGTTGTTATGTGTTAGATAACTAATGATAAATATGTTTATTTCAGTAAAGCCCAAAGTGAAGATGTGGCATGCCAGTCCGAACAGGATCAAGGTGAAGATGTGTGCGGTCCGTACAATGATCGTCCGTTTAAGGATATCGGTACATCGAAACCCGAGGAGGAAGTCATAGAAAAGTGAGTATAAAATAATAAGAGTTTTACGTTAACAAGTGTATTAAATATTCACGATGTTGAGACAGTTCGTGTATGTCCGCAGATCCAGTAAGAAAGGAGACAAGAAAAAGAAGAAGACGAACTGCAAACCGAGAATCGTCAAAGCCAAGAAGACGTTCGATCAAGACAGTTTCATCATAATGATGTTCGAACCCTTCACACCCTTCGCAGAAGAAGTAGAGGAGGAAGTTGCGAGTGATGGTAAATAGTGTGTGCATGAACGATAACGACATCTCCATCAGCATTGACTTTCGTGTGAACATAGGATTATACAATGAACTCCCATCACTTTACATTAAAGACACACATGACGATACGTTTGTGTATATTACAAAAGAGGATTGGGAGGTAATAATGTCAAATTTGTGTGTTTTGGATACGTATCTGAAAGATGGTAAGCATCCATGTGCACCGTACAGTGAAAATATAATCTATGCATTTAATATAATGTTATGCATGAATAAGATGCAAGAAATAACGTTTGTGAATACATGTTTAAATGTGGGCAGTATAAATCTGAATAGTACTGCATTCAATGGACTTAAAAGACTAATTCCATATATTGAAAGAAATTTATATCAGTTGTATGATATTCATAAATCATTATGTTCATATGATGCAAAAAGCAGGAGTGCAAGGAAGAGGATATTGGAGATGTATGTTAAAGTCAATAAAAAGATAATTTGAATTTGTAATGTTTTATTTATTACACCTATATGATAGATTGTACAACATGAGTTAGTGGTTTATAAGTGAATAATTTATCATGAATAATTAAACAGAATAATGAAGTTTGTGCAGGAAAATTTGACGATGATTGAACTTCCAATCTGACATTCACTGCCCCCGTCACAGTATCCTCAGGTTGATGAGAGCAATCGATGACGAATAGCGGTGCATATTTCAGAAAGTCGTTCCTTTTCAAAAGAGGGTAATTCTCCTTTCCATAGTAGGATGATTGAAATTTGGAATATTGATCATACAGAGATGCAAATTTCGAATTGGCGAAATCCAAATTCATATCGTGATAGGGGTAAGATTCACTGTTGAGATAAAGTTTCAGATTGGTGATATTACAATTATCAAATAGAGAAGCATCCTTAGCGAGATGATTCAATCTATCCACTTGTGCACCGACTATGACGAAACGTGGTTTTTCAAGTTTAGTCGTGGTTGCAATGTTCCATGTGAACGCTTTAGTTTGAGGTACAGCAGGTTGAGTGTGAAGGTCCAAGGTTCGAAATGCGACGTGTAGAGGTTTATCCGATTTGACGAGTTTAAGTTTATCAACTCGTTCAGAATCTGAAAGTCGAAGTACAGGCATCCTCCATTCGAGTCTAGTTAGTTGTATGGTTGTAGGATCGTTTCCAATGATACAATTATTAGAATCCTTAGATCTAATGAGAATAAGTTCAAACTTGCTATTAAGTATGACCTCCTTGTGATCGTCGGCGAAACCCAGCAACATCGAAAGAGGAACGATAGCATTGAAGATACCATTCGATGTATTCACGATGTCTACCACACCTCCAGGATAGATCCATCCAGCATTTAGTAAACGATTCGATTCCAGTTCATTCAGTGCAGCATAGTTACGCATCGTTGATGAAATGCCAGGATTCCTAGTTCTATCAATAGTCGTTCCATTCATATCCAGACGAATCTCATCGAATAGGAATGCCATAGCATTGTTACTCAATTTCGATGTGGCAACGGTGCCGTCGGGTTTAGTGAGAGTCCCCTCAATGTAGAGATAACTTCTACTAGGAAGCGTGTACAAATCTTCAGCTTGACATGGAATTCTAATTTCATCGTTCACATCGAGAGCTGACGTATTGTACGGTAGGAATACGTGTTCTTCCTCCTTACTGATCTTATCATCAAAGGTCGGAATCCCGGTCACGTCCAACACATCCATCATAGAACCTTGAAGCCTAAGTTAGCGAGAAATTGTCGATTAGACGATGTGATTAGCTTGCGGGTCGATGATCGAGTAGAGATCAATCTCGAGAGATGTTTTTTAATATAGCATCGTCTCTTAAAACTTATACCCATTACGACGTATGTGCAATCGTACAGTGATGGTTTCGTTCCTGAAATCTAACTTATCGCCGTTCTGGTCTACCACTCTAATGTCGAGATGATCAATGAGATTCGTATCGATGATTGGTAAATATATAGGACTTGATGGTTCCTGCGAAATATGATAACCTGGAGGTACCGATGGGAAAAATTCATACAGAGAATGACCACTTTTACCATTGATGAAAGATCCCGTTGCAAGACTACACTCGATACGTATGATGCTGACTTTGAATATGTTAACCAAATCATTAGACTCGGTCAGCACGTTTGCCGGTACCCTCTGTTTAGAGGTGAAACCGAGAAGTGAAGCAATAGATCTCTCACGACTAAAGTCGATAATATAGGGAGATTGAATTTCTGATTTCATGGTGTTATTATTAGCACGTAGAATAAAGTCGTCACCGATGTCGAGAGCATCCTTGATCAATCTGGCGATATCATCCAATTCATAAGTACCCGGTGGAATTACTATACGTTCGACTTTTCCATCGCGAACGTAATGGAATAGATTATTACTCTCGTCCACATTCGGAATCGAGTAAAAAGTCTCAAAATTCAATAGAGCTATCTCGTAATGTCCGTTAGGATCCAGATGTAATGGTGGATTTAGAAATGTAGAGAAGCTGGTATCACTACCACTCACGGTGATCGTGTAACTCATCGAGGAGAAACTGAAGGCACAAGTGACCGCAAATCACAGAATCGAATTCTTGAAATCTCGTCGTATTATATAGGAGCTTGACACCCGAAAGGTACGTTTCTATCTCTTCCGGAGGTCTCAGATCGCCGAAACTGTCAAAGTAGTAGGCAACGTCACCATCCTTACGTACAGCAACCCAATGTGTACCAGGGTTATTTGATGTATCCAGATTCACTACTATTCTCTCATAGTATCGAGGATGTGGAGGTAGTTTATCGATCATGTAGACACCTCTAAAATGTGGAATGCGTAGACGTCGTGCATACGAATCGATCTCGTTAGCACTCAGGGCTTTTTCCGGGATAAATATAGGCCTCGCCCCGAGTTTTTTGATCGAAGATATAATCCTCTACCCTTACGACGTCTCTTACGGCGAAGACCTTTGCCCTGAGCCAAAGATTCCATGCGCTCGTTGTGACGTGTTAATTCCGCAAGTTGTTTTGCATCCGAACGTTTCTTATTGACAGCCGTAGCAATCTGAGCAGCACCTCCAGCTAGACCACCTGCTGCACCTAGAGCTGCTAAAAGTGGTAGCAAAGGTAAGAAACCACCTCTCTTGTTGCGACGTTTACGCATGCCAGCGCCCGCTGCCAATTTACCCTTCATAAGTGTAGTCACAAGTCGAGCTGCAAGTCGTTCGCCCAAAGAAGCGTCGGCAGACTTTACACGTCTCCAAGCTTTCTCTACCAACACCTTATCGGCTAGACGACGAGATTCTGTATCAGTACTCTCTGCGTAAGCCCGATCGTGATCGAGACACGCTGAATCTAACCCGTTCACCGGTAAGTCACCTCTCTGCAAGCGTTTATGTAGTTTCGTTCCGGGACCGCAGAAACGATAACCCGGTAAATGTGCCTCAAATGGTAATGAATTAATCAAGGAATTAAGAATTCCCGAACCTTTGCGTGCACGTGTAGAGCGCATGTCTCACTATGAAATAAAAAAGGCAAAACGTGCGCTTTATAAGTATACGATTCCTATGACGATTGGCTAAATCCAGTAAAGACATAGATTGCCCTTATCACGAACGAGATAAAAGACAAAACTTATGCTTTATAAGTATTAGTCGCGATATGGAGATAGTAAAGCAAAAGTGTACGCTACCCATACAGGTGTTAGATTTCGAGGATGACATTCGCAAAGGACGACACGGTACGTTGTTTCCGAGTAACGTTAGAGCGCTCATACTTGGCAGTTCAAATGCTGGAAAAACGAACGTTTTACTCAACCTGCTTATTCACGAGAATGGTCTGAGATTCGAAAACCTCTACATATACTCGAAATCGTTGCAACAACCTAAATATCGATATTTACTCAGGTTACTGAAAACTATACCCGATATAGGTGTATTTACGTTCGATGATGGTGATAAAGTAATTCAAACGTCGGATGCTAGAGAAAATTCGATATTCGTATTTGATGATGTGATAAATGAAAAACAGGGTAAGATAGCTTCATATTACAGTATGGGTAGACATCGTAATGTCGATGCTATATATTTAGCACAATCATATGCTAAAGTACCTAAACATTTAATTAGAGATAATGCAAATATGATTATATTCTTTAGACAGGATAATCTCAATTTAAAACATATATACGAAGATTATGTAAATACCGATATGTCCTATGATGAATTTAAGAATATGTGTAAACATATATGGGAGAGTGATGAACGATCCTTTGTTGTTATAGTACCAGAATATCCACTGAACGAGGGACGCTACCGTCACGGTTTTGATCGCTTTATCAGAATGAATAAATAGAATAATCCATCACTTAAGCAATGAGTATCGACAGGTTCGGATCCCGAAGAATCATACCCTCTAGGGGTGTGTTCAATCGATATATCATAACTAGAGATGGATCGGGAAACTATCGATTCAAGGGAAAGCGGTTGTGCAATATTCACGACCCTGAAGAAGGTGACGATGCATCGACTAAACGTTATGTGGATACGCATACGGCTGACGTCGAGAATCGAATGCAGATCTTCAGCGAGCAGACCTCGTATCAGCGTATGGGCGAGTTTGAAGCTATGCTTAGGGATCACATACAAAAATCGCTCGACATCCAATACAACAATTTAATGGAGTACTTAAGTAAATATGCATTTAAACGTGATTCCGAAAATAATGTCATTATAGATGGTATAAGAATGAAAACGCTGTTGGACCCCCTTCACGAACACGACGTTCCTAATAAAAAATATGTAGATGATAGGATTCCAATTCACGACTCTAATGAAACTCTATCATTTCGAATGAAGAGATTAAAGGATTTAGCCGACCCGATAGATGATAGGGATGCAGTCACCATGAGTTATGTTAATCATTTCTTTATACAGAAACATAATGAATTGCAAACGGGTTTAACTGAGACTATAACAAACATTGTCGATACTATTACACGGAAACAGAATGAATTACAAAGTCAGTTAACTAGAACAATCACCTCCGCTAGCGAGACTATTACTACAGCTGTAGAAAAAGAAGTGAAAGAACTAACCGCACGACAAACGGAACTAGATAATAAACTAATCACTATAAATAATGATATTCATACTATGAAAACACGAATGAGAAATGTTGTAAACACTATGTTACAACAATTGAAAGCACAACTCATAATTTCATTGCAAACACGTCCGTTTCGAGGTCCCTCTTTAAGGTATACGTTAACATCGGGACTCGAATACTATAAAGTTCCTGGAAATGGAAGTGTACTCTCGTGTTCCATCGTATCATCGGTACATCCGCATGCTGTAAATGATACATTGTTTGCAATAAACGGAAGATTAGTTGAAAGATATCCTGTAAGAGTTGAAACTGGCGATATTCTATCGTTTACAGCGCCAGTCGGACGTGCTAAAGATGGTCATATATTAAGTATAGAACTGATAGTTTCATATAAATTAGCAGTAGCTGATTAATTATACATTCATTTCGATATGGATGCTGAAGCTATAAGACTTAAGGAATCCATTGCCCGTCACAGTAGGGCAATAAGAGAAAAGTTACGTTCTCTCAAAGGAATGAAATTCGAAACGCAACGAGTCATGTCTGAAGTTCTTCAACCTGTAACCGAACCATTGAAAGTAATAGCGAAAGCACACCAAGACAACAACGACGACGAAACTACAGATGATGCTAACGGATCTGATCTCGTGTCAAAGTATCTACACAAGGTTAAAACTGCCAGTTCGAGTGACATGGACAATACTTACGGCATACGTTACGAGGATAATGAGTATAAATTGGGTAACAAGACAGTTGTGTTTAAATCTGATGGTGTTCAGATAGGAACAGAAACGTATGAACCCACAGCAGGCTTATATGAATTATTATTTAAACGTTTACCTCGCAAGACATCGTACACAGATGATGATTTAGACGTGTATTCGCAAATCTTACAGAATACTCAAGTTTACAGACACGGTTATTCAAGAGATGGACGTTTAAGAGCAAATCGAGGGTTCAAGTATCGTCATATCATTCGTGACCTTGTTAGTAATCGAACTGGATTTGGTTTACGTTGGAAAGAACATGTACCGCAGAGAAAATTAGATTACGTCTACTGGAACGATCCGAATGAAATAATAAACAGATTAAGATTATTAGTTGCGTCGAGGGATGCAGGTAATTTGAATCACTCACCCGAGATAGAAGAAATTATTACAGAACTTAAAACATCAAAAATTATAGCATGATAAAACGTCGCATTGCAACCGAGTTACATGCACCAGCTAGAAGACGATTTTTACGTCGTAAGATCATAAGCAAAGGAATGAACGATTTAGTACAAATAGATCTTATGGACATGTCTAATTATGCAAGAGACAATAGGAATTATAAGTATATTCTTCTTGCATGCAATTTTTATTCCAAGATGGCTTATGCACGACCATTACGTGATAAAGGTGGTATTAACGTTTCGACTGCTATGGAGGAGATATTGAATGAAATGGAATCGTTTCCGAAGAATGTTCAATCTGATAAAGGAAGGGAGTTTTATAATAAACATTTCCGCGAACTAATGAATCGTAATAATATTAATCATTACAGTACATTCACACACGTTAAGGCTGCTGCAGTGGAACGTTTAATAAGAACGATCAAACTGATTTTGCATAAGGAATTTATTGTTCAAGGCTCATATCAATGGATAAACATACTACCTAGAATTATTCATACCTACAATAATACTTACCATCGAACGATTCGTATGAAGCCTGTAGAAGTTCGTGATAATTCTCTCCTGCTCAGCGTCTACAAATATGATAGAAGTCTGCGTGAGAAGCGAAGATCTAGGCTTCATCGTGTTGGTGACTACGTGAGGATTTCTAAGCATAAAGGTGTTATGGAGAAAGGTTATCTACCAAATTGGAGTGTTGAAGTCTTTAGGATACGTACAGTGCAAAGGACACATCCATTGACCTATCTCATCGAGGATCTGGAGGGTAAACTGATTGAAGGAGCATTCTACGGTTATGAATTACAGAAAACTCAATATCCAGACACGTATTTAGTTGAAAGGATCATCAGACGTCGTGGTGATAGGATTCTGGTGAAATGGTTAGGATTTCCTACCCGTGAATGGATTAATGAGGTGGACATTGTATAAATAAAAAAACACACAACTCAATAAAGAAATATAATTTTAATGATTTATTGTGTTTGATTTTTTTTTGTTCACATTGATTCCTGACATCTTCTGTAACTGCTAATTCACATCTCCTTAACTTAAACATGATAATAACATTTTTATACTTTTTTAAAAATCTTCTGTAACTGCTAATTAACATCTCCTTAACTTAAACATGATAATAACATTTTTATACTTTAAAAAAAATCATACATGATTATAGTTGAATTAACATTTAATTGTAGAGATTTTAACATAACGTACATGCTAGTTCACATTGAGTATATATAAATTCACCTACCCTTAACGTAAACATGATAATTACAATTTGAAGTAATTAGTAATATACGTTAAACAAACATCATACATGATTATAGCTGAAATAAGAGCCTTTGTACATGCTAGTTCACATTGATATATATAAATCTCCCCTCACCCCTTAACGGAGACATGATAATAACATTTTGATATAATTAGTAAATATATTTTAATAAAAAATCATACATGATTATAGTTGAATTAACATTTCATTGATTTCTGCTATCTAACATTTCAAAACGACATGAATAGGAAAAAATATTCCTTCACCCTAACATAAACATAAAAAAAGCAACACGTTATCTTTCAAATGAAGTAAATATGTTATTATCATGTAATTAGTAACACACTTTACAAATATACTTGAAACTCAATTATTTCGTTTTTTGAAATACAGTAATATGTTATTATCATGTGCCTAGTAATACCTTTTAACTCAGTTGTAACACACTTTACAATTATACTTGAAACTCAATTATTTTATTTTTTGAAATACAGTAATATGTTATTATCGTGGCCTAGTAATACCTTTTAACTCAGTTGAATCTATGCTTTATTGAGAAAAGAAAAAGAAATTTACACTTGACAATTTTCTATAGCATAATGTCCCCATGCTAATGTTGAAAATGAATTATTGGGAATGTATCGTTTTGTATCGATACCACTTAAAGCTATCTTATTAGATTCAATAGTATGAACATCATGTTTATAACTTCTGAAACATGTCTGCATGCTTCGATGTATAGTGTCAGGATGTGTAATACATGAGAGATATTGTTCAAAGGTTATGAATCTCATCGAATCTTTTGTTACACCTTTTGATTTTTTAATCACTTCAGTATCATATCGATAACTATATAATTTCGATTTCAGCCCTACATATTCAGTCATCACTCTACCGGCTAGCTCATCCTTGAATAATCCTGAAATTTTCTTATTTGCTAACGGAATACCATACACATTATCCATTGGATAATTCGATGTATCGAATAAATGTATATTGGTTTTAATAAATTCATATATATCGCAGCTAGATTCAAAGAGAAAAGCATCCGTGTCCGTATAGATTAAAGTTACATCTTTCAATTTTTTCTTCAGAATTTCATAATAAAAATCATACATTTTATGTTTGGATAGATCCAGGATTGCTTGTCCTATGTATATTGGCTTATTCATCAATATTTCATCTCTGACCAATTCTATACCTATTAAATTTTCATCAAAAATCACGTACCTTATACATGTCTGTCGAGCTAACAATTTACGCGCTCGTTTCCAGCTGGTAGCTAAATGAAATGAATTATAACGTTTTACATTCTCTATAAATTTTCCATAAACACAATTATTCATTAACTTCCATAGATTTTGACCAAATTTCGTCTTATCTTCAATACGTTTACGAACGTTGAGTTCAATGTAAGGATTTATCCAGTTAGATTGTTTGTAACCTATTACTCTATGTATACGCGATGGAATCAAACCAAGTTTAACACATTGTTGAAAATTGAGATAATGTAATACGTATTTATTTTTATCATTCAATGTTGTTAGCAATTTTGTATACTTATCACCTGGCGCGATTTCATTCAAAGGGCATAATGGCAAATCATTTTGTATATCATGAAGTTCCTGTGGATATTTAAAGTCTACTTCCAACACATATCCCACGTCAGAATCACTTGTAATAGACATAAAATCTATTGATTTAATTTCAGCATCAGTTAGCCACCTTATATCAGTGTATGGTAAGCTATTATTTTCCATTGTATAACTATATAGAGAATTGCAGTCAACGTACATTAAATAATTAGTTGGTTGAGTGTTATCATAGCTAGTCATGTATCTGTTATTCGCCTTTGCATACCGTTTGGACACAGTGCAAATTCCACCTCGTATTCCTTTTTCGAAGAAATCTAGCATAGTCTTATCTGTTAATAATGAAATCTGTACACCAGTCGTTCTTAACATTGCATCATAGGCTAACCCGGGAAGTGTGTAATACTGACACGGGTCGAGTCCGTACAAACCGATACTTAATTCACGGAAGCGTTCAAACACGTCCGTTAGTATTAATGTATCGCACTTAAGATATATATTTAAATATTCACCCAGATTTTTAACATTGAATTCATTCCATACCGTTCTAGCATGACTATAATCCTCATCGCTTACATGATCAAACTGATGTTTGGATGGTAGACTATTCTCGTATAATTTTTCTATAGAATCCACATACGTGTACGGGAAGACACCTTTACGTTTCATCAGTTGTCTATGCAAAGGATTCGTGTACATATTATTGGTATAATGAAAATCATCTGCTTCTAACATATCCGAAAGGTTACTAAGTTTTGAATCCAAAAAACGATAGCTATCCAGAAATCTTAGATATATACTCATTCCATTCGAATTTGTATATCTTTTGCTAAAGGATAAGTAATTTTCAGAAGTTTGTGCAATACAGTTGATAGGTTCCGTATCGTAACCTAGTTTCTTTACTATGAAATGAGCATCGTATTTTGACAAGCAATGAAAGAATATTGGTATGAATCCTGGCATTTTCCTATTTAAATTGCAGTACTTATGAGCTGGGCCAACGTAACTTCCAGTCAAATGACAATGATCACGAACCTTTATACACGAGTTAAGAAATTCACGTTTGCATATGTGACATCGTGTTGCATTTTGATATTCTAGCTCATCCACATCTCTCATACTTATTTCAATTTTATTAGCATATATATTAATGACCTGATTTGCAATTAACGTTAATTCTTTAAGAAAATTTTCAATTGCATATGGACCTTCAAATGATTTGAAACGTGTTAAATTTTTATCATAACTACAGACCAAATGTAATGCAATTGCATACGCTTCATGTTTATGAATGCTACGTGTCCAGCTTTTACTCGATACATCTTGACACGAATCTACCTTACGTAAGATACATTCTATGTCTGCATAAACCACGAATGGAACTTTTAGACATTTCGAATATGCGTTAAATTCAACGAGATCAGTTTTACCAGCCTCGGGCATTCTGATAATTTGATTCATCATACACCTCTTTTTATGGCTATTTAAACGTGATTCTGATGTGAAATACAAGTTACAATTGTTACATAACCATTTTCGCCCATTATGTTTCGTTAGCTGCTTTCCTAGCAAACGTGACAAGTCTGTTATCAGACAATAATGTCTTTTATACATTAAAAGATTAACATGATGTGATTTTATCTCTCTTGGTTGATATAAGAGAATAATCGATTTATTTTCAACACCGTATATCGTTATTGAAATATTTGAATTTTGATTCTCGAATTTTTCTACATCTTTCAATGATACGGGGAATGTTATATTCTCAAAGTTAAATTCGTTACGAAAATCATATCTTTTATAGGAGGTGGGTCGATTCTTGTTACGTTCTACTGGGTATTTGGATGCTAACAGACAGTATGCAAAGCAATATTTATCAGTATTACGAATGTTAATAACAGCTCTCTTCGATTTTATAAAGTCGGGTAATTCAGTATACATCCCTGCATTCAATGAATCGTATTGTGTCACATATATTGTTAATTTCTCAATACTGTATAAAGCTTTTGAACTGGTACGCGATTCAAAATTATCCATATGATCTAGTATAGGTTGTACAATCTTCTCTTCATACCATATAGATTTATCTGTAGATTGCAATATCACCTCAAGTTTACTGTTAAAGTTAAATGTATGAATATTATCGCTCTCTTGTGATATTATGACATATTGACAGGATAAACAGGATCCTATCTTAAGACCTGATTTATACATGTTTAAGCCCTTATCAATTTCATTCAAAATTAAAGGTTTGCATTCTGCTAAGAATATAACGGGGTCAAGTATATTAACACAGTTGTGAATTTCATAGGTACATAATCTGTTTTTGAATGCTGACTCACTGTGATTACATCGTAATCGTTCAGCCTGGGTCACGTTCGAACAGGTTTCCTCTTGCTGAATCGAGGGTTGTCCAGTGGCAGTATCGGAGCATCTTGTCGCCGTTTCTGAAAAATGCAATTACAACATTCGATTAACTTTACATACGGGAACATTGATTTACATGTATGTAAGGTGGTAACAGAAATAACATACATGTTAATAACTTTTACATGTATGAATCTCAATTTTACGTAAACTCTATACTTTACGTAGAACGTAACATGCATGTAACTTTTACATATGAAAATAGTTACATAATGATTATGTATTTTTACAATTATTGCTATCATCACGTAACTACAATATTCAGATAGTATGTAACTGTTTTACGTAATGCTCTCTCCCTTACATAAATGATAAAAACACACAACGTAAACCATATAGATGTAAAATACCGTAACTGAACTACGATATTCACATGTACGTTTTACACATATAAATTAACGTTCTTTTTTCACCTACAACGTTACTTTTACGTGTAACAAACAAACGTAACTAACATGCATGTGAAATAACGTAACTGAACTACGATATTCACATGTACGTAATTATTACACATGAAAATTAACCCTACAACGTTCACTCTCAATTACTACTACTACATGACGTGCGATAATTAACACTTTAAGTTCTAATACAACATGTACGTACATGCAAGTAACTACATTCAATTGCTAATACTACATGACGTGCGATAATTAACACTTTAAGTTCTAATACAACATGTACGATTTCACATTTACATGCAAGTAACTACATTATCACTTTTTTTTTATGAAATTTTATTCAATAATTGTACTCACCTTTTGACGACATTACGGGCTGCTTAAAAAAGACAATTTATGTCGTTTGAAACCACTTTCTAGTGTTTCCTCGCCATGGTATTGGAGTATGCAGTCACCACGATTTAGTAGATCTTTCTGCGCTGCGGTCATGTGTTTGAATCTCTCCGGGAGGAAGACTTGGAATTCTGATGTTTCGACGACAACCCGTTCACCATATCTGGTCTTCACGGTTTTGACGGATCGAATGATGTGTTGAAAGGACTGGTCTAATTCACGTAGTTTCTTTGTGGGAAGATGTGTTCCACCTTCAGCTAGTTGATTTAGCTGGAGCATCTCATGATCTGAAACAAACATATAAGCACAAACGAATCACTATTACTTCAACACTCTTCGTAAACAGAGATAAAAAATGAAATACAATATACAACTTTTCTATCTTACCTGTAGGATCCATATTTCCAGAGAATCGACTGCCTCCTAACACATCCGTGCCGGGGTATTTATTGAGAGAGGCTCCGCCTCCTCCTTCCGGGAGAGCTGTTACTGTCTACATATTACACTATGACTTTAAAGTTGTTGTGACTACGTTATGAGTTAAAACATATTACTAGTAGCTTTATTATCATAGTTTAAACTTTATATAGGTTCATCATTTTTTACACCCCCTCCAACCGTATCTCTCCTTCCCAAACACCATGTTGCGTGCGCACACTAACTGTGATTCGTTCCCTACATCTTGGAGGGGAGGATATAATTACACATTTCTTTACACACACATACTTGTACAAAATATATTTTTCTGAACATTTGATTTTTTTACATTTGGTATACTAACACATTCATAGTATTGTTTCATCATTCATACAAATATATAGATTCATTCGTTTAATTTTAAAATATATTCTTTTTTTTTCCTAACGTTATTTGACAAAGTTAGACTTCGCTACAGCAATAGGAATGTTTTGATCACCCCTGTCACCAGTCTGGAGAGATTAACTCTTTTTTTCTCTGACCTACATACCAAGGGGGATGACGTTCAGTGGAGTATTCGTAATACTGAGGGGAGATTTTCTAGACAATTTTTTTATATGGAGGGTGATACCTTGCCATGAATAGTTAGGATATCTACACTATAGACCCCTACTTGCGTATATATATTATCGTATTGATTGATCAGTTTTGTATTACTCATATCTACTTAAAGATGAGATACTTTTCTCTCGTTATCTTAATCATTTTTAAATAGATGGTTAGTGCTTTTATTTTATTTTCGATGTTATGTTCCACTTTTATCATGCTTAGAGGGAATATTCTTTTTAAGTTATCGTGCTTAGAGGGTGCGTTCCTTTATCATGAAACCCCTTTCAAACAGCTTTACATTTGCATTCTTATACTTTTCTCTCAATATTTTTTTTTATCATTCTTAAAGAGATGGGTAGTGCTTTTATTTTTATTTGCATTTGCTATGTACCACTTTTATCATGCTTAGAGGGGACATTTCTTTGTCATGCGACCCTCTCACATAGATTTACATTTCCATTCTTATACTTCATCAATGTGGAATAGATTTATATTTTCTCGTACCTCGATGTGGGAATGGAATTTAACCTTTTCTTAACCTTTACATAGCTCTTGGATACAATAGCTCAAGGAGAGATTCTGCATAGGGAACACCCCTTACCAGAATGTCTTATTACATTTATTTTCATAAATCTCTCCCAGTAAACATACCTAATCATTCTCTCGATATTCTTTTATCTAAAGAATAACGATACTACATCATATATCATACACTAAACGTAATAGATATCAAACCCTACACTCGATATTCATACATGAGAGTTCAAGCACAGACATCGAAGCACTGAACGTAATAGATATCAAACCCTAGACTCGATATTCATACATGAGAGTTCAAGCACAGTCATCGAAGAATTACTATCAATACATTTAATTCAAACATCCCCGGAACCCCCCCGTTACCCACCCCGCCCCATCACAATATCGAACCCTAGACTTCGATATTCATACATGAGAGTTCAAGCACACACACACACACATCGAAAAGAATTCACATTTAATTCAAACATCCCCGGAACCCCCCCGTTACCCATCCCACCCATCACACATTACACATCACACACACACACACACACACACACACAATCATCATCATCATCATCATCATCCCAACCCTCAAAAACATCTCACTGCACAGGGGAGAACGGCACTACGCCAACACTCCCCTTCTTTTACAACTCGATTTTCATATAGGAGAGTTCTAAATCAATGAGCATTCTACATCACTCATATATTAACACAGAGGAGAGTTCAACATCTTATCTACACTGTGCTGAAACTCTCAATTCTATACTACTTATATATATATATATATATATATATATATATATATATATATATATCAAGAGCTATTTCTTAAAAACTTAATGCTTTATCTACCTTACAAAAAATTGATGAAGGGCTGTTTCACACGATTTTCCTGATCGAATACATGTTGGTTAGCATGAGAAAATCCAGAGTTAACCTCTTCACTTCACATTCCTGTAAACTAGTTCTTCTAATGTTTTGAGAAGAAAGGAAGGATTAATGGGCCTCAAATCCTTAGCCATGATATGATCAATTCTCCCTGATATTGGATAAAGACAAACCCCACTACCTTCCAAGGATTTGGTATGCATCCAGCGGCAACACCAGCTTTAAACAGTCAGCATACGTGTCTATTTATCCCAACGCATGCCTGTAGCAGTAAGGTTGGGAAAAAGCCATATGGACTGTTATTTGGACGGTTGAAACGTTCCCACCTCCCACTGTATTTACTTGAAGCTTACGCATTCTTTGGAAGATCACCAATTTTTCTGGTGGATTACTGAAAACCAGTTCCTAATTGGTTCAACAGGTTGGTCTCAGCCATCCACCAAAGCACATTGTGGAAGGTGAGTCTTAAGGAGTACCCTCAGCGTTACCTGTGCTGATCTTTGACTCCCAAATTATGTTTTACAGGATCATCCCAATATATTACTCACTGTCCTTTACGTTTTGCTACATTAACCAGTCTTCCAACCTGTCTTCTTTGTTTGTCTTTTGTTTAATTGATTTTGTACCATAAAATGATCTCTTAGCTTCAAAGTTATGGAGCAGTACCTTGAACATATATCTGTTATAGAATATGAACTAAACTCTTTCTCAGATTGGCCTTTTTAAGATATTGTTAAGGTTCCAAAGAAATGTAAGTCCTAGAATCCTGGCTTTAACTTTTTCTATTTTGCAACGAAAATTCTTATTAATTTCTCTAGACGCATAAGGGAGCGTATTTCTGAAATTTCCATCACCTCCTACATGGTTTCACAGTGTTAAAGTTGTTTGCTGTGATCGATTGTTATCAACAGCAACAGCGCTAAGGCCCGCGTCAGATTAGATATATTTAGCGATCACCTCCAGGGTACCCTCGCTTAACATTTCTTTTATTAATTTCTCCAGGCTCATCTTTGGTGATAGCAGTTTAAGACGGAGTTTTCGTTGTAAAGTGGAAAAAGCCGAAGCCAGGAATCCAGGACTTAAGTTTCTTTAAGATTTTAACAATATCTTAAAAATGCCAATCTAGAGTTTAATTCAGATTCTGATAGATATATCCTCTTTAAGGCACATTTCTGCAACTCGCAGCTACATACGTTTCGCAAGCTTACTGTGGTGACAAGTATTTTGAACAGTAAAGTCTGGATACATCTGAATTTAGCATATAATCACAATTTCAATCGATAAGATACAGAAACGGTTTCGTTCTTTAACTTCAACTGTCGTAAATTCTTCAAATAGATCAACGTTAGACTTCAATGTCCATTCTGAATCCACCCACGCATACTGTTAAAAAAGTCTTGTAGCTCACCACTGGAACAGCTGGCAGCAGAGTGGGGACGGCGTCAAAGGTAACGCACACATCGCTTCGTCATAATTAGGGCCTGTATTTTTAAATTATAACTTATTTTCCTCGTGCTATTAAGGTAGCAAATTTCAAAACATATATTTGCTTCAAGTTTCCTGAAGCGAAGTATTGAATTTTATTTCACCTAAAATACCTAAATGAGGAATTGACACCTAAAATGACTAAGCAGCTGTTTTGCAATTGGGCAAAAAAGTGCAAAAATGACACAAACTTTACTTTTTCCCTAATTAAATAGAGTAATCCTTATACTTCAATTTCCTATTTTTTAATACCATACCCTGTAAAACGTGTTCGATATGATCTAAATAAGTGACTGTAAGAGGGATAGTTCTTTAAATCATATATTTTGGTAATTTCTCATGCTTTTAATTTTCAGCGCGTTTCAAACTATAAATTTCTCCACAGGATGGAGTTTCCAAAATAGAGGCTTGCAAATTTTTGTGCTTGAATACAAACATTTAAAGTTAAACCCGTGGCACTAGAGTACATATAGAACCAGGGTCTGCCAACCCGACAGCCGACCTCACGCACATATACGCAAGGGCGATCATCCAACCGATACAGGGAAGAGATGTGGTCAGCATCTCGGCACCCCCAGCCGGAAAGTTGGCTTTCATGACCATGGTCGCTTACCTATCACAAATTCCTCAATTTCCTCACCATGCTGAGTAGGCACCGGTCCTATACCCAGGACTTATAATCCGCACACCCATGCTTGGGATCGAACTCGGGCCGCATTCCGTGGCAGAGAACCAAAGCATGATGTCTTAGTCCTCCACGCCACGGCGCCGGACATGGATAAAAACAGTACTAAAGGAAATTGACGAGATGATTTTTTACAGTGTTACAAGTGTTTGCGCAATTAAATAACAAAGATCATATTTCACAAGCAAATATTAAAAGTTAATAAAATGAGAACTGAATATTTCTTTTATCCTAAACCAAGAGGCAGATTAAAATTTTCTAATGAATTTATTAATAATGTATTTGAGTATCACTGCAGTGTTATTTTTCTCAAACTAAAATTGCATCTTGTGGAACAGTTTAATTAAATAACAATTAAACACTATAAATATATTAATATCACAAGAACTGTTTTGCACAGCAGTCTGAAAATTTGTGTGTGAAATATTTTAATACTACAATAATTGTGTGGGTCTGAAGTTAATCCAAGCAAAATTGTAGATTTTAGGTTTTTTTTTTTTTGCAGATGGGTATCCCTTGATTTATTCCACCAAAAAATCCCGACCCTTGTCATCAACATGTTGTGACTTAGTGGGTCGTAAAATTAACAGTCCAGTTTGCAGGAATTCCAAAATGCTCTTTATTTCTGTGGAAACACTTTGGGCAACCCTTACACTAGCAGAATTACGTAACATATACAAACACAATCTTCAAGGTCGTCTACTACAAACAAGAGTTCACTTTCAAAACACAGCTGTACGCGCACGATTATCAAGTTCCGATTACGACTGTCTCAACTGGCGATTCGCGGCTTCTTTTATAGCTCCCCTCATTGTCCTAGAAATTTGTGGAATGTTCTCTATCAAGACGGCACTAGAAAGTCGAACCTTCCAGTCCACTATCCTTATCTGTTTTGGCAAGCTTTTTATCTCCGCACTGCACTATCTGTCCCTTTGTGCGTGCCGGCCGCGCCAGTCGCAACAATGCGATCGGCGACAGTATGAAGTCGCTCTCGCATTTGTCAGCTACAAATGTCAAATTATTTTACTATTTATTTCTTACAATGCACATACAATGGTAAGATTGCAAAAATGTTGTATGCAACTCATGGATAATCTTAATATGATTAAAGACCGCACCGTGGCTGAGTGGTTAGACCGCTCGTGTCTCACAAGGGCGGCCCGGGTTCGATCCTAGGCGATTGCAAAGTGAGATTTATTATGGACAACACGGCCTGGGGCAGGTTTTCACCGGGATCTCCGGTTGGTCTCGCCATCTCATTCCACCGGTGCTCCATCTTCATCTCCTGTATCACCCTTAGCACTCGTGGTACCTCTGACGTTACAAGAGGAACCTCGGGCTGAACTGCCGAGCCCCTCCCGTCGGGGAGCTGTTCGGATTGGGTTGGACTCGGGGGGGCAGTGTGTTCCCGACACCCACGGGGAATTGGGTACCTCCGGCCAGGCTACGGCCGCCCGGAGAGGGTAGAGGGTTGCCTAACAGGCCCCTGGTACTAGTCTGCAGAGACGATGTGCTAAATTACCAGGCGGCCCCACCGAGGTTTTTCGGTAGTCTTCCCTGCGGGGTTGACGCGTGTAAGTGGCGTATCCACTTCCACCCGTCTTGACGTTGTACTCAGCGGGGGGGGGGGGCTTTTTAGACTCCCGGAGTATCCATACTTTAACAGACAGGTACTCAAAATTCAAATACAAAGAGTTTGATGGGGTGGGTAACAGGTGACTTTCTCATTCCTTAGCATACGTTTTAATACGCTTTAATATCTTTTTAAATATTTTTATTAAATACTGTTTTAATTAATTTTAAGTTTTGTTGGATGCCTTTTTTTTTTTTCTTTTTGCATGAATTTTTAACACCAATTTAAAAAAAAAATGTTATTATTAATCTTTTTAGGCATTTGAATGTTATATAAATTGTTATGTTAGTTATTTATTATTATTATAAAAGTATGAATTGTAGTTAAAATTAATATGTTCAATTATACTGTATCTATAATCGTAAATTTAAATTATTGCAACTCATCTGTATTGCGTGGTAAAATTGTTTATGGGACTCAACCAAATTATTAAGATGTCGAGTCGTAAATAAATAGGAGAAATTAGAAGTATGCATCGCTCCCGGGTCCTCGGTCCTACGGGTCCAGGATTAATGGGAGGTCACCATTTCATGTAGCAAAAGCGGGCATTACACATACACATTTCATTTCGTTTTTAATATAATTAAATTTGGTGCTTATCATTAGAATATCCACTTCTTGCAAAAATAACCTTTTAGCTGATGTGGCATTCTGTTCATTTTTCAGGTAGCTTCGATATATGTACAAATTGATTTGGAAGTGCGGATGAAATCCGCCTGCGTGGTTAGACATATACCGTCTAGCAACACGCTATGGATTAAATGCTGAAAGGAGAGATAAAGATCACAACAATAACTCAAATGTTGGGATCTGATTTTTCCTTAGTATGAGTCACGCATAAACTGTGACCTTGGTTTTTCCAAGAGCAAGATCTACTTCACAACTCGCATTATTTCCTCTCATCGTTTTGCTACTCACGCATACGAATAATGTTCTGCTCTTTTCGGTGTGTGTATTGTGCAGTGACGTTATCAAATGTTACTGAACAGTGGCGTGACATCAAGGTGCATGAGGAAGGTTATGACATTGATTAAGTTACTCCTGCTTTCAGCGGTCATTTATACAGATCTAAATGAGGTGGATATCAAACTGAATCTCTAAAAGAGGTGATATTGTTTAAACAAATAATTGACGTTTTAACTGATGAACGAACAAATTTTAAGTATTTATAGGTCCATAAGCAAACAGGGATATATAGACACTGAAGTTTCATCTAAAACTCACATCCAGCCATGTTTACCCATAACGGAATAATGGACTTAAATGCATTTAAAACGTGAACAGGTTTAGGAATTTTTAAGCAGTTGACTACAATTTAACTACACTCAAAGCACGATCAGTGCATGAAACGTTTGCAGCAGCAACCAAAAGTCATCGACGACAGGTAAAACACGATCTCCTGAGAAGTCTGCACGCGCTAACAGACTGTAATATCGTGCTGCTCAAAAGGTTACCCTTGCTTTATCTTTAGCAGAAACCTCTCAGATAACGCACTGATTGTAGCGTAGATGGTAGCATGTCTGTCTCTCGTTCAAGAGGTCCCGAGTTCGAATCTCGGTCAGGGTGAGTTGCCTGGATAAGGTTTTTCTGGGGTTCTCCCTTATCCTGAAAGACGAATGTCGGATAACTCTAAGCTCCCTAGACCCCGGATGCATTGAGCATCATTTCACCCATTTCATTCATCGACCGATATGACTAAATGTTGGAGGACGTAAATTAAAAAAAAAAAAAAATAATAACTCCTGATTGTTGTCGAAAGAGTGAGAGGGGTGATGGCGCGCTTCTCGGACGTGCATTAAATTCTCAGGTTGCATTAAACGAATACTCCGTTCATCTTCGTTTATTCTGGTAGGGATGTCCAAGTCCAAGTCATATACTGACAGGCTGTTAACAGCCAGAAGGTTTTTGCTGCGTACCCACCCAGGTTTTGGGTCTGACCGCAGGTTGCTTATTTAGATGGTTACAGGATGATGTGGGATTTTTTTTTTTTTTTTATTGAGGAAATTTAATTGAGGTAACATTTTGCATCTCTTTAATTTTGTACAGGATGCCAAACAGCTTTTTTGTTTACACCCTGGTGTTTTGTTTTATTAAGTTGGGGTAAATTTTGTAGCCAAACAGCTCATTTGGAGATTTTGAATTCAGCTTATGCTGCTGTATGGATTAACTCCTTTGTTACCTCGGGTGCCCGCTAGCCATACGGGGTAAAGGGCCCTTCCGGTTTGTCTTACATACGGTGTCCCACATTCACAGGGAATGCGGTAGACTCCCGGAACTTGGAAGTCCAGTTTGTCTTTCACTTCAGCCAATGGAATGCGCAGGAATCATAGATGACAGATGTTACGCCCATGTGGAGTAATCAGTGCGTTATCTGAGAGGTTTCTGTTAACAAAGATAAAGTCAGGATGGCCATTCGAGCAGCACGATAATACTAGGGATGGAGGTGGTTTGTTATCCGTGACGTCACTACAGTCTGATTTTTAAAAGAAGATACGTGAAGGTCATCAAGCAAGAGGCGAAGGTTAAAAGGAAAGGCCGTTGCTATGGTAACGTAAACAAACGTTGCCAGATTGCTTACACTGGTTAATCGCATACTCATCAGCTCAGTTATCGCTAGCTGTAGGCGGGAAGCAGAGTTTGCATGAGTATTCAGTTGCGTTGTGTATAGTTAGCCTACTTTGTTAAAACACAATTAAAATACGTTTGTATGGAACCAAGACGTAGTGGCAGCAGGGTTAGAGGTGGACCGAGGAATCATGGCCCAAGGCAAAGATCAGCTTACGGTTGTGGTATTACATTGCACAGCCAAGCTAGCGAATTTGTCTGTTCTCTTAGAAAATTCTTCCAACAGGAAGAAGAGTGTGCTCCTTATCAATGAAAAGCTTATTCCTTTTATCCAAAAGCGACATCCCCACGTCAGTAGATATGCTTGCACGTAAAAGAATTCCTGTGGGTCGAAATTCCGGCATATCGGCGGTGTTGATATGAACATGTCAATTAACAAAGTCGTTAATAATAGTATATTGCGATACTAATGTATACGGAACGAAGAAAGGTTTGAAAAAAAAAACAACGATGCGCTTGCATCGAGCTTTTTCAATTCTCAAGATTCCATTATATGCTTACTACATGTGTATTGCACATTATTTTTGGCATTATGTGTATTTACATCAATCTGAATTTTAGTAGTTAGATATAAGCTGAAATATTAACAAATATAATTGAAGATAAATGTTAGATTTTAGAACGTGCATCGCCTATATGTGTTTCTATGGAGAAATACTTACCGCACTGTGAGGGAATGTTAACTTACGATGCATAGCAACAATAACGGTAAGTATGAAATATTAGTTACATAGTGCAAACATTATTTAAAAGAAGTCACACATGTGAAGACGCTACAAGGGAGTGAATGTGTGAACAATTTATTTCTGTTTTTAAAGTAGGCTAATACAGATTAGTTGCATATTTTTGTTGAGATCAGATAACTCGAACCCTTGTTTATGTTTTGAGTGCTCAGAAGATAAAGAAAAGGGATCTGCTGGGCAACGTTGCAGCACCCTCTTGGAGAAACAGATGACCTTCACGTATCTTCTTTTAAAAATCAGACTGTATATAACATTTGGTAACCTGACGTCCTAGCTATGCTGCTTGAAAATTCCAGTCTAATCATGCATACAGTTAAGAAATATGCTGAAGTTTTTCTCGGGAAGCAAGCCAGGTGAAAAGACGATTAGAAATAGACGTTTCGGGAGTGTACATCTCTGCCATCATCAGGATATTTATTAAAGTTTATAACCACAAATGAATCACTGGATATAACACCAATATAAACAAAGATAAAACACCTCAGCCTATATGCGACTAGTGTAAAGAAATGATTAATTTCCATCAATTAGCTAAAATAATAAGAGTTAAATGATGAAGCCTGGGACTCAGGTACTTACAATAGTAAGTCGCCACAAACGGTGTATCTCAGATGCCAGAGCCCCTAGTGGTCTACCGGGGAAATATGAGTCAAATGGAAAACTTAATGTCGTGACGGCAAGTTGGCCACGGTAGCTCAATGGGTTAGAGCGACTGGACGGAAACCAGGAGATCCGTGGTTCAAATCCCGGCCATGGCATTGAATTTTTCATGTTGACTATCTATCAAAAACCTTAGCCTATATGCGGCTAGTGTAAAGAAATGATTGATTGATTGATTGATTGATTGATTGATTGATGATGATGATGATGATGATGATGATGATGATGATGATAGTTGGCGCTACAGGCCATGTAGGCCCTTGGCCTCCCTAACCACCCTCTTCCATTCTACTCGTTCCTCTGCTTTTCTTCTCCAGCCTGTAACCCCCAACTTTCTCAAGTCGTCTTCTATATCATCTCCCATCTTTTCCTGGGTCTTCCTCTTCTCCTTCTGCCATCTTCAGTGTCCCTACATTCCAAGTCGCCATTACCAAATCTGTTTTCCGTCTTATTAGCCCTTTTCTTCGCCGGGTTGTCTCCAGAGTATCCGAGTTAGTCCGAGGCTGTATTAGGGTATCCGTAACAAAGCTCTTTTTACGAGGTATGGGAGTTAACCCTACGCTCAACCCCCAACCTGGAGGGCCAGGTCCCACATTTATTTCTCCTGGGACTGGGTGGCCCAGTTATATCCCCGAGCACTGGGTGACCATTTTAGTCGCCTTTTACGACAGGCATGGTCTACCTTGGGGCTATTCTTTACACCCGGCCACCACACGGGTGAAAGAAATGATTAATTTCCATCAATTAGCTAAAAAGATAAAACACTATCGCAATACTGAACAAAAGATTGTTTTTAGTAAATTAAATGCCAGGTCAGGAGATGGCGTGAGTATAGAAAATTAATTGGGTCAAAGAAACGTAACTACTTGATTATCAAGCTCTATAGATCTGTGCTTCTTAAGTCGACAGATTTCCATTTGTAAGGCCGGTTTCCAAGAGGAGCTGAACTGAAATCCAGAATCACGATTAAGCGTGCTCCTGTCGAAGGCAATGGCCAAAGCCTCCTTAACTCTCCGCTCCCAGTAACTGTTGCATTTTGCCAAGCTGGTCGGCTCCCGAAAGTTGGCTCTATGGTCGTTATCAAAACAACTCTGTGCCAGTCCAGACTTCTGAGGTTGCATTAAACGAATACTCCGTTCATGTTCGTTTATTCTGTTAGGAAGTCCAGTTTGTCTTTCACTGGTCTCAACAGATGTGTAATCTTTGGATGTGGCTTGTGGATGGTCCTGATGTATTTTGCGAGAATTCTGGTGATTTGCCGGATCGATTGCCGGTAAACAGAATGCAGGCTGTAGCGGTAAGCTTATCTGACGCTTGCTGTGTTATAGGTTTCTCTTTCCTAGCTTTGGTGATTGAGGCTTTGTCATATTCGGAGTAGCCGTTTTGACGGAAAGTGAGTCTCAGGTGCTGTAATTCTTGTTTTAAGTGGCTGGGATCAGAGATAAACAAAGCTCTGTGGGACAGCGTATTGAGAACTCCCAGTCGTTGAGACCTATGATGAAAACTGAACATTCAGATAGAGATCGGTTTGTGTAGGCTTGCGGTATACAGTATGCCCAAGTGTACCGTTGCTGTTTCTTGAAACAACAAAGTCAAGGAATGGAAGAAAATAGAAAACATGCAATAGAAAAGTTTAAAATTTGACAAAACGATGCAAAGGTAAGCACTAAAAATATATATTAATAGATTAAGAAACTATACAGTTCTAATTTGTAACTTTATATTTTATTGAGTGTATATTGGTTTTAACATTTCATTGATTACTGAAAATAGTAATTATGAACTCTTGTATTATTTTCAGTCAACGATACATTATGGCATACTACGGTCACTTAACGGGTGCTGCTATTACAATAAAAGGTCAGTTACCAGATTTTCAGGGAGCAATTTCTTCTTACTGTTACTTCAAACATTTTTTTAGGAAAGAAAGTTTCTCTGCACTTCGGAACAAGCAATAGAGCAGTACAGCAAACAGGCTATGCTACTCATCCACTATGGGCTCTAACACTTCTTTTCCAGTTAAAAATAATCATAATGTGACACTTAATTCTGCTAAACAAATTAAAAGTAACTAAGCTTTACTAGCCAGGTAAATAGAATAGTTTATTCGAACCAAAGTTTATCTTGAAGACGAAAATGAACATATCTGAAGCGTCGGACGCACCGTGGCTGAGTAGTAGACCGCTCGACTTTCACCAAGTCCCAGGCGACCGCAAAGTGAGATATGTGGTGAAAAACACGGCAATATGGTGGGTTTTCTCCGGGTTCTACGGTTTCCCCCGACACCTCATTCCACCGGTGCTCCACTTTCATCTCATGTATGATCAGTGTCACCGCCTGCAGTGCCGCATGTAGTAAAAGCGGACGTTAAACACTACATTTCATTTCTGAAGCGCCAGGTTCGAATCACCCATTTACCTGGCTAGGAACCCGATAAATGGGGTTATTATACCGTCTGAAAAGCCTGAACTCTATTTTAAATTATGATTATGCTTTATATCAAAAAAGGCTATTTAGACCTATTTATCCCTGCTTAAAAAATCTAATAATCAAAATCTAAAAAAGAGGAACTAATATTACTCAACGAGAATCACTTAAATCAGTAAAAGTCTAAGAAAGGAGAAGTTAATGTGAGAAGAAACACGATAATGGAAAAATAGTTCTAAAATTTCAGTTGTTATGTAGCCAATTATTTAGCCATTTTATTTAGACATCATACTGGGGCTAAAATGGTCAGAAAAGCATACTCGGAATTAGATCCTGATTTAATATAAATATTTACATGTATCTGACACTGATAAGAGACAATAATAAAATAAAATAGACAAATTCATAACACATGTATAATAGAAAATATAAGGAAATTCAGAACAAAATAATTGAATCAGAATATCTGAGGATATCTTCCACGAAAAACTTTAAAAAAGAAATTTTCTCGAAATTTTTCAAAAATTCAGTACTGAGTAGGTATCTATGAAGCAGAGTATTTCTAAAATTTGTTAATATGAACATCTCTCACTTTTTTATTTACATTGTTAATTTACATTTTATGACTTGTGCTTTTGAGCTACACAATTTTTTATTTTAAACTCAATATTTTAATGCCAAAATTTAATATTTAATTCACCCTCTACCAGTTAGATAAAGTAAAGCTTTCAACTTTAAACATTTTTCTCAATTCATTTTTACCCCAGCATTTTTATCACTATTCAAAATGTTTTGATGCAGCTAAGTTGATAACTTATTATTAAAGACCGGAAGCGTGTGCGTTTTAACATAGGTATACTGCATATGGACTATAATATTATCGGTCTCGCATGTAAACAACTGCAGGTATTACTCGACAGAGCGTTGAGGCGTATTGACCTTCAGGTGACAATCGTCTCTTATCGGGTCCTATCTGGTCGATTAGAAGAGTGAAATATTAGTAAGCTGATTGATGTACACTAAGTTACGAAACACAAACAGAGTGATTGGAAGCTGCGTGTGTCTAAAATGTGTTTGAGATGGGAAGGTGTTTTTCCTTGAACGCTACTAAGTGACCAACCAATTGGAGTCCTGCGGTGTTGCCGTACTGCATTCCCCCTAAATGGTGTGCGACGAGCGGCAATCTAATCAACCTGTAATAAATACTATTCGCGCTAAGACAAAAATTCAGATTTTGCAAAAACTGATCCATGTGTAAGGAGAGAGTAATGTATTTAACATAACCGTAAATACCCCATATTTTTAGCTCAAATATTTTTCCTAATACAAATAAATAAATTAGATACCATAGTATTATAACAATGCATTGCGACGTAAGCACTATAGTAAATATCATTGGTTGGCAAATATGCGTGAACGTATATTTGGAATTACTCAGAACTGAAACAAACGTTTGACATGACGTGGTAAAAGAAATACGTACTTTGAATAAGCCAAGGTGTTTGTTAAATTCAATGAGAGGAAACGATACACTTCCTGCTGGTCTGGCAGAACGTGTCTGGTCTCATTATATCCTTGTTTATGAATAATTCGTAATCTCTATTTACTCAAGAGAGCTCAAAGTATCATTATTCAGTTTGTCTTCCATAAAAAAGCTGGATCAATGAGACCCGATCCAAATCCCCCCCTTACTACTCCTAGATCAATCCAATTGAGTTAATGTGGGCTCAAATTTTGTTGCAAACAGAAATCATATTTTTAAACTGACTGACTTTGAACGACTTATTCACGAAGAAGTTGATAAGGAACGCAACACCCTGGGAAAACTGTGTGAGACATCAGAAGACGAGAAGACGACTTTTGTAAAGAAATAGCACTAACGAGATCTTGGAACCTATCATCATAAATTTGCAGTACTCAGACTGTAAAGACAATGACAATGACGAATTATCTCTTAACGCAAGTAACATTCACAGCTGTACGGATACACCGCTGGTATCTTTGTTGGATTAGAAAAATAAGTAATTTATAAACTATAATGAACTTTAAAATAAATATTTAAAACGTTAGCGTAATATAGGAATACTCATGTTGCAATTGCGATTTCAACAACTGCATTATTATAAAACTTTGTAAAATTCAGTTTGCAATACTGCCAAGAACACTCGCAAGTGTGCGAGAGATAGGGAAGTATAAAAAGAGTGGGGATTATGAAGTGGCAACGCTGATGGCTCTAACGCATCTGATTCGCTACAGGCGAGAACTCTTCCCATTTGACACACATAATGTTTTCTCGCGCCTGCCGATGTATGACAATTGCTGTCCAGAAGATATGATTACAGCTGAACAGATTATAAGTAGACTGTACTCACCGTGTATGTGCGATAAGCTCAGGTAAACATCTCTGTCTCGAAATTTTCCCGATACGTTTCCTTGCTTTGCCATGTAGCAGGAATAGCTTGACCATGACAACTGCCTCGCTGCCAGAGGTAACAAAACAGTCGCGTTATGCTGCACCTTGACCTTGCGTCTGCATACACTTGCAAGGCATTGCTTCACTAGTTTTCAGACTATTGTGTTACGTTGGTTTCAGATAAAAATGCCATAACATAGTTTTCACATATAATACTTAGAATATTGTGTGCACCATAAATGTTATATTCTGAGTGTATGGAAAAAGCCAACGTAATCTGAAAGAAAAAAATGGCCTATTGTATTTTCGGGGATACATTGCTTTTAATGCAGCCGAGGAACGTCTTAGGCTGCTGTTTTGCAGAGGAAAATTCATGGGCGGCGATTCCCTGCCGAGCGTTCCGTTCAAGTACAGAGGCCGACATAAACATATGTATTACTTCTATTATTTTAAAGCTACGCAGAGTAAGCATACGTAAATACAACTGGTACAAAATAAACTTGAGTCTTCCATTAAACATATAAACTCATAAATAGCAACTGAAACTAATTTGTACTACAAGGAGAAATAAAACGGTTACTATATATCTGGACATAAGTATTCGAACAGTGAACAGCTAGTATGTAGTTATCATTCTCTTTCTTTGAATTACTGCTGATAAAAGTTTGGGCATTGTCTGTATGTGTTGTTTAGTGACTGCAGAGTCCATATTTCTCCACTCTGTTTGAAGAAGTTCTTTCAGATGTTCCTTGCTTCTGATGTGATGCTTCCTCACGCGCTCCTCGAGTTCCTTCCAGATGTTCTCTATAGGATTTAAATCTGGAGATTGGGGTGGTGTCTTCAAAGTGTGAAGAGTGTTGTACACGACCCAAAGCCTTACAATTTCAGCAGTATGCTTCGGATCATTGTCCTGCTGGTAGTACTAATCATGCCCTAATCCCAGCTTCTGTGCACTCTTTTTAAGATTGTTTTCAAGAATCCTCTTGCATTCAAATTTGTCCACGGTCCAATCTATGAACACCAGTTCCCCAAAGCCAGATGAAGCTGGAAAGCCCCATACCATCACACTACTGCCACCATGTTTCACTGTAGCTACCATGTTCTTAGGTTCCCATTTTGTATTTGGCAATCTCCACACTTTAAGACGTCCATCACTCTTATATAAGCAGAATTTGCTCTCGTCCGACCAGAGAACCTTATCCCAGAATTCTGTTGGTTTCACCACATACTGTTTAGCAAATTCTATACACTTTTTATTAATCACCTTATTAACCTATGGTTTCTTCCCAGGAATGCGGGCATTGTACCCAGTACTATTTAAAATCCGTTTAACTGTTCTGATGTTAACCACAGCGCCAGAATATTGCTGAAGGCATCCATTAATCTCAGATGCAGTGACTCTCGGATTCTGCTTCACCATTTTTATTTGCCTTCTACCTCTGGGGTGAGTTTAGAAGTAGCGTCATTTCTAGGTTTATTTACAACAGTATTTGTCTGTTTGAAGCGTTGAATTATGCAGAAGACTGTAGTTTTGCTTCTGTTAATGGTTTTGACAACTTCAGAGAGAGATTCTTGTTTCTGTATAATTATCACGACATTCCTCTCTGCCACCGTTGTCTCTTTACCTTTACGTCCCATATTACCTGTGACTTCACAATTGGCTGAATAACTTTGAGCACACTGTCTCGAGGCATAGCATAAACACAACTGCTATGTGGTAGGGGCGTGTAGGGTACGTCCAACCACCTTTCTCTCTGTTCGATTGTGTATGTTCGAATACTTATGTCCTACAGTAAGAGGGACAATACAATAAATACAGTACAGATTGTGTAATAAATACATGCAAAGTGATATTGTAAATATTGTTTCCGAGACACAAAAGGTTAATGTTTGCAGGCTTAACAATTCAACGCTGCCAAATAAATATTACAGTATTTATAGTACGTGCAATGTTACATGCTATATTATTCGAATACTTCTGTCGGCCTCTGTGTCTGTCCCTCTCTGCCCTCCCCATATGTTTACTGCAGGACCTTTCTAGTTCGAATGAGTTAAAAGTCTTGTTGCTTTCTTTAATATTTGCATAAAAATTAGATATTTATTACTTCCTCCTCGAGTGGCTTATTTCTTGGAGTTGCTTGGATTTTAAATTCAGTATTTTTGTTTTGACTTCATTTATCTTAATTTCTCTATTCTCCTCAATGTAGTATATTCGTTCTTTAAAACTTTCTTGGAATCCAACTAATGTTTGCACCCCATATATGTAAACCCTCTAAAGTAATCAATTACAGTGTGCTTCTGTCTGTAAGTTGTTCCTCCGTACTTGTTCTTCTACAGGATGTTAATGAACTACACCGCAATATGCCCGCCTCGGTAGCGTAGATGGTAGCGTGTCTGCCTCACGTTCAGGACGTACCGAGTTCGAATCTTGGTCAGGGTGAGTTACCTCGATAAGGTTTTTCCGGGGTTTTCCCTTAACCTTAAAAGAAGAATGTCGGGTAGCTCTTAGCTCCAAGGACCCCGGACTCATTTGAGTATCATTTCACCCATTTCATTCGCCGTCCGATATGACTTAATGTTGGAGGACGTCAAATTACAAAAAAAAAAAAAAAAAAAAAAAAGGAAAAAAACCGAAATATTTGCAGAGCAAGTGGAATTATCTTAAACAAGTAATTTGAAATAGTCGTCTTATGGCCTATTGGTTCATATGTGGAAGTTACGGCTGAGCTTTTAAAGTGCCAGTGTGCCACAGTGTCCAGCTAATGATATTGATAACCCTACTTGAGTGCACAACACACGAAAATGAAGAGGCATGCCAAAGCTCTCTCCCTCTGGCGTAATGGTTATGACCAGACATCGGAGCCCGTACACCTTTAAAGGGATGTGAAGTTTACGAATCTCGCAGCATATAACTGCTGACGTCAGTCCCTGGGACAACACGCAGGGATAGTGCGGTTCGCAACGCGTAGCTTTAGTTTCATTACAACTACTGCTCCCCACGAAGGGAGTACAATGTTTGACATATTGTGTTAATAGCATTACTTTCACAACAATTACTGGATAATCTACATTTTATAAATCAAAAGTTCTGGGTATTATCAACAACCATTAAACAGCTTGAAGAATGTCTAAAAGCAGCACCTACCAAACGAACCAAAAATGAATTTTCCAGTATTCAACACAAAAATACTGGATTTTCAATGCTGTGTAATATAAAAAATAAACCAAGTATCGGACAAACATATGTACTACTCATATGCACCATTAACGTCATGTGACATTGAACGAACTTTCTCCCAATATTTTTATATTGTTTCAGTGAGAGGTGCAGAAAATTCACATTCGACAATTTACGAATAAACATGGTTGTTCACTTTGTTCAGTATAATTCTCGCAACGAGAGCAACGAGGAGGATGGCATATTATTGCAACGTAGGTTATATTTTGTATCTGTACCGGAGTGTACACACACAGCGCTTCGGTATACTTGTTGACACAGACGTTTGTTGATGTCGTGCTTGAACATTGATTGCTAAGGTGTACAGGATCCGATGTCTGGTTATCACACTAGCTTTCAAATCAAAGGAAAACAAATTCGAGTCTCCCTCACCTTTTGCCGTTTTTTATTTATTTGTTTGTTTGGTTGCTTTTTAATATTTTGTCTATGCTTTTAATTCTTGTATAAATGTATGCATTTTACGGAGCAATTTCACCTTATCAGTGCAATTAATTACTATTCTTTCTAACAAAGGTAAATATTCTGCTTAATGCTTTCTCATGCTGTACGTCTAAATGTGAGGTGGTTTAAAGGGTGAACGAACTTAGCAAAAATAAAAAGTAAATGCAACTCTTTACGTCAGGTTTACAGGAACTGCTCGAAATGAAGACCTGCGTTTTCAATAAAAAATTGACAGCGGCGAAGAAAGACTGTCGTACTATTTCTAAACTTCCTTGTATATGTCAAATAACTTCACACGCTGCTATTATTGGGTGCAGCAAACCCGCATACTAGAGTTAAATTGATTGAGTTCTTATGTGATTTGGGTTCTAATTGGAGCTATGAGTTGTCTTATCCTCAGGTGAATGGTTGTAGGAAATGAATTTTGGTGGTTGTTGGCTATTCAGCTGTATTAATAACACTTTAGTTCGTTGCAAAATTATTTGATTTAATTCTTACTAAGTTTGTTTATCTCCATATATCGGTGACCATCTGTTAGTAAAATTCCTAACATAAATTCAATTTTACTTGAAGCCCTGGATTACTTGTTTAACGTTACTTCCGCGCGGTTTCTATTTCTTCTTTATACAGCGACTACTTTGCTCTAATAAACTTCTAATGCTGCTTCCACTTACGCTGGTTGTACTTTTCTTAACTTCCCTACATTTCAGACTTATAACTCTTCGCTTCTCCTTAACACGCATGAACATATCCATCCTGTCGTGGTGTAACGTTTTAAGTAAGTTTTTCTTACTTCGTGATACAGTTCGAACCTTATTCTGATCCCCTCTCTAACTTTATCACACGACTAAACCTTCTCAAATCTTACATTATTATTGGTTTCTCATTTATTTCGAATTTCGCATTGGTTTGCAAAACTCATCTAACTCATTGACGTTCAGCCCACCCTGAGTTGGGGAACGCCTACCCTGAGTAAACCAGAACTCGAACAATCTCTATCAGTCCAGAAGTAACTAGAAATTTCCATTTATCTCAGTTTGTTTGTTTCGGCAGACCCTTATCTGCCTGTTATGTGTGTCCGCGGGCTCTCGGTTTTCACACTGCCCTCCTATCGGTTTCTTTTGTGTGCGCAAGCCGCCTTATCGTGATCGGGTTCGCGACATTGGCGTTTAGCATTTGCATAAATTAATTAAGATGTGAAGACCGTGGGAATCGAACCTAACATGGATATACTAACATGGTTTTCCATTCATACTTGTAATATATATCTAACAGTATTTCTAACATTTCTCGAGTTCTAAAGCGTTTGTGACATTTAATTATTGTGTGGAATGTACGTGATTATTTATTATAATTGTTTAACAGAAGCCCCCACAGCAAAAAAAAAAAAAAAAAAAAAAAAAAAAAAAATTACAATGCTTAACTTTATTCAAACTTGTAAAATTAGCAGACATCCTTGTAAAAAGCTTCCAGCATTTAAAAAGAGTAATAGTTTCCTTACTAGTTTTTACTTAATTTCTTAGTTCGTTTTTTTACTTTTAACTATTTACTGCTTTGTTAAATAAACTGAAATTCACTAACTGTAGCGGCCACATAATATAGGAAAATGTTTTAGGATAAATTGGCTCACGATTGCAATAAACAAAGCTCTAACGTGCAATCTTTGCTTATAAATTATTATTAACTACCAGAATATCCAAAATGCTTCTTTAATTTGCAGCTAAATAATACCTCGCAAATTTATGCACATTGATGCAATTTAACCCTTTTAAAATTGTAATGTTGTTTTACTAAACTTTCCTTGGATATTATGCTAATAATACACATTTAGTTCTTTTAGGTAATATTAAGTACTATTCCATAACAGTATAGGTAATATATCTCTTTTCAGTTATGTTATATAAAATTGTATGTTATTGTTAATGTTAATGTTATATAAAATTGTAATTATGTTTTACTAGGCTTTCCTTGGATATTAGCTAATAATACGAATTTAGTTCTTGTAGGTAATATTAAGTACTGTACCATAACAGCATAGGTAATATGTCTCTTTTCAGTTATAAAGTATTGTAACATTATGCATTATTATGGGATACATCAATTATTTAAAATGTATATGAAAATATCAATAAGTAAACCGAATGACTGGTTCGTACAGTGAAATCAGCTGGAAGTTATTTTTTCCTTCTAAATGTTATTTTAAACAACTGCAACCCTGGATATTCTCGGCTATAAACACGAGCCTAACAATCTTCACTCCCCCACCTCGGTAAGTGTAGCCTAAGATGTTTGACATTGTGGTTATGGGTGAGAAGTTTCTCCGTACAAAGCGAATCACCTGGGGATGCTTTAAGCGCGGTCACTATACCTGTATGAAGTTGAGTCCAGAGGTTCTACTCCCATTAGCCTTGAACCCGTAGGAACAAGACCCGGGCCTCTTTCAACCAGGGAGTATCCGAGCTGTCCCAAAGGGCGCTCGGCATCCTCCGTGCGGCTTTCCGTAGGGCAAGACCTAGTTACCTAACAACCCCCCCCCCATCTGGTCCTATGGACACAAGACGGGATGGAAGTGGATACGCCACTTACGCGCGTCAACACTCAAGGTGAAGACTACCGATATGACCTCGGTGGGGCCGCCTGGTGATCTAGCACACCTTCTACTAGCTTAGCAGGCTAGTACCCGGAAACTTAATGGCTTCCCTCAACCCCGTCCGGAGACGTACCCGATTCCCACGGGTATCGGGGACACACTGCCCCCTCGAAGCCATCCCAATCCGAACAACTCCCGAAGGAGGGGCTCAGATATTCGGCCCGAGGTTCCTCTAGTAACGTCAGAGGTACCACGAGTGCTAAGGGTCCGCAGCGCCCGCACTTTGGCAGCTGAAGGGGACGGATCCCCTCCCCTACGGGAACCTGTATGAAGCAAGAAAGCAGATAGTTTTAAGTGCCACACTAGCAGATGATTATTTGTAGACTTGAGAGATCTTAGGGACATTAAATCTTGAACGCCAACAACGAGCTACTAAGAATCGATATTTCTATACTCTGGAAGTGGTTTTAAAGACATTCTAACGCAATAATTTCACCCATCTTGTCTAAATACTAACTTATCAGCATCTAATGCCGATTATGTTTAACACAATTAACTGAGTTATGTTTAGCTACGGACCATGCTGCTCGTGAAACCGAAGATAACAATGAAAATCGGAACTTTGGCAACTGATAACTGCAACTGGAATTAATATGTGTTAATCGTTTCCTTAAAATTAGGATTGCTATTGGTTTTCAGAGACAAGGATTAAAATTTTCCGTTAACTGGGTTGTGAAGATAGATTTATGATAGCCATTAGCCGTGGTAACAGGTATTTCTTTTGTAAAACAACTGAACTCGCTTCAGTACCAAACATACCTCATATGGGCAATGGTGGAACAATAGGCTAATTTAGCGGGAAGGGTTGCTTTCCACGTTCCATAAGAATGGTCACTTACGTTATAACTTTCTAAACATGTAAAGATTCTACAGACTCTTTAAAGTTTCCAGAAGAAAAAGCATTATGGATGAAATAATTTCTTGGGAAATACTCCGATTTCGCATATATATCGCATTTGCGGAAAATCACTACCCCTAATTATCATATTAGTGCGTTGAAACTTCTACAGCAAAACTCAGGCCTGAACAAAGAATTGTATATAGTATGATAATACTAAAAACAGTAAACGTATAGTTTATAGGAACAATCCCTATATAAGTACACAAGAACAATATGAGAACAGAAATTATAGACATTACTCAAGGAGAACTTATACGTGTGAATGAAAATTTAATCCGAAAATGCCAGGAATGCTTCAAAGCAGAATGAAATGAAATGTGTAGTGTTTAAAGCCCTCTTTTACTACATGCGGCACCGCAGGCGGTGGCACTGATGCATGAGATGAAGATTAAGCACCGGTGGAATGAGAAGGCGGGGGAAACCGGAGATCCCGGAGTAGTTGTCCACCGTGTGGCCCACTACAAATCTCACTTCACTGTTGCATGGAATCGAACCCGGGCCGCCTTGTGAGAGTCGAGCGGTCTAACCACTCAGCCACGGCGCGGCCTGAAACATATACAGTTACTCCAAAAAGTATTCGTCTAATGCATGAGTTTGTTTAAGGATGTATGGAGTGGAAAATCATCAGAATAAAGTACAGCAGGGACACTGTCTAACTTATTGATTAGTGAAAAAGAGAATACAATAAAGAAAGATATAATATCTATTCACATAAACATAGTTAAACATTCAAAAGTAAAGATATGCAATATAGGATGCAAAATAAGTATTCGTCTGTATACTGAAAATGATGTAAAATGTTACGGTTAGTCCTTAGTAGGTCCTCCATTCCTCTTTATAATCTCTTGCATTCTCCTTGACGTGGAATTCACCAAAGATTGTGTTGTTTCCACTGTAATTTTACGCCATTCCTCTAGTAAAGCGTTCTTTAGATTCTTTATATTAAATATTTGATGATTCCTAATATTTTTGTCCAGCATACTCCACAAATTCTCTATTGGATTCATATCTCGGGATTGCGGTGGTGTCGACATCCATCGTGGAGTATTATACAACAACCATAGCCTTGTATCTAGAGCTCTGTGTTTTGGATCATTATAATCCCCAGAAAGACATATATTATTCACACTTCTAGACAGATGTGTTTTTAGGATGTTTATATAAACCTCATGGTTCATAATTCCATCAATCAAACACAAATCCCCCACACCATTTGCACTCATGCAACCCCAGACAAGTAATAAACCGCTTCCATGTTTAACTGAAGTTGTTATATTTTTCTCCTCAGGCTCACAATTATTTTTTCTGCATATTATTACTCGCTCTTTTGACTTAAAAAGCTCAAATTGACTCTTGCCAGTAAATACAATCTTCTTCCAGAATTTAAAGTCATCGTATTTAGGTTCTTTTGCAAAAGCAACTCGTTTCTTTCTGTTGATTTTATAGATGTATGGTTTTCTACGGGTTGTTCGGTCTCCATACTCAGCTTCATAATGCACGTTTCTTATAGTTTGTGCTGAAACGTAATTTCCTGTGTGTGTCTGAACGGTAATAGCAAGTTTTGGAGCACTTAGCTTAGGATTATTGTTGACCTCTCTAAGTAACTGTCGTTTCTCCATCTCGGATAGAACTGCAGGACGACCACTTCTTGATTGATTTTCGTAACTTTTTTGTTCTGATCAAACCTGTATATAACAGTCTTCACTGTACTGGTAGATCTTCCAATGGCTTCTACAATTTCTATAAAAGATTTTCCTTTTTAAATAACCTGATGCAAATTTCTCTCTCTTCTTTTGTAGTTTTCACGATGTTTTCGGGCCATATTACTTAAATAACAGTAAATGGCTGTGAAGACCGAGATGGAACTGTCAACGACGGTGGATGAAACACAACTGCATAAGAAAAGGGAAGGGATGTGTGTTAGCGAGGTACCACACCTGGGATCTTGTGTACTAGACGAATACTTGTTTGACATCAAACGGGACATGATTTTAAATAACGTAGAACTGCTCACTAATTAAGCAATATATGAACCCAAATTGTGTTTTATTTTTTAATCTAGGTATCAGCTGATGTAAGGAAATAGTTACTATTCGTTTCTTATCTATATTTTTCTGATTGTGCTTGTTATACTCTGTGTTATGATTAGACGAATACATTTTGGAGTATCTGTATATATAGGATGTACAATCTTACGATCATATCTTGCCAGTCTTAAGTTGCTCACAGCTTCTCAGAACAACCGCCTGAGCAGTTTGTCGTCAAAGTGGTAGTTTTGAGGTTTAAACATTTTCAAGTCATACAGAAAATGTTTGAAAATATACCTCGCTAAATGGAAGAAAACTTGACTGAATGTACCATCAAACGGTACATCAAGCAAAGTCGACGTCCACCTCACATTCTTACCTGCTATTTTCTAACGAAATGATGCGTGCTAAAGAATGGCTACTTTTGTCATAATGTCAGCTTCATTATTGAAGGTCCCGAATACTTTCTTGACTAGTCGCCTCCTTAGAGGCTTCTTTAATCTCACTAGCTCAGGGATTGCCAAAATGTTCATAACTGGTCACATTAACCGTCGGATAATGAGCAGCTGGAGACGCCACATAAGTTAAGGTGAAGTTATCTACACTCAAGGCAAAGACTGCAATACAACAGAGGCCAAGGGTCACTAATATGCAAGTAAAACCGGTCCGAGTGCTTTCTGCAAACGCCTACAGACCGCAAGAGGGGCGCAGGGGTTTGTTTTCCGCGACCTCCTACCTGTAGTCCAACCTTACGTCATGGCCGCAATGCTAATGACAATGCTATTCATAAGCAATATATATTAATACGAAACTAACATAAAATAAGTATTTTAGGTCAATAGCACTTCATATTCACTATAAGCCCGCCTCGGTAGCGTAGAAGGAAGCGTGTCTGCCTCACGTTCAGGAGGTTCCGAGTTCGAATCTCGGTCAGGGTGAGTTACCTGGGTAAGGTTTCTTCCTGGGTTTTTCCTTATCCTGAAAGACGAATGTCGGGTAACTGTAAGCTCTATGGACCCCGGGCTCATTTGAGCATCATTTCACCCATTCCATTCATCGTCCGATGTGGCTTAACGTTGGAGGATGTAAATTAAAAATCAATGAAAAGAATAAAAGTGTTTTCTGGGCTAATAATTCCAGATACTTTTGGCAATAAAAGTTCAACAGCCATAAGACTTGTACAATCATTTTATGTTTCATTGCTAAAAATGCCTTCACACGCGTAAGCGAAAAACGATCAAGTGAAAGGATGCCTGCAAAGGAAGAAAAGTTTTAGTTCTAAACCTGATTTGTGGAATAAATACATTCACAAGTATAAGTTGTTTTTTTGCCCCCCCCCCCATACACAAAGTCTAACTCACTTGACATAGCGTATGGTATTGAAAAATGGGGAGCTACTAGCAACTTAAATTTAAATAGAATACTAATTTTGAAGAAAAAAAATTTAAAAAATTTAAGTTTCATCTGCAACCTCCCAAGCTGAGTCAGTGAAAGAAATATTCAAAAGTCAGACAATTTTAACATTTATATCATTGTATGTTTATAAGGTTATCATACTTGTCCATTCAAAAAGCAAATTTACATGTTAATTTGTAGGTATATATTAGTTGTAATTACACTGCAAACCATTATATAAATCTGTCAAATACATGTAATTTACAAGTCTAGTGACAATAAAGGAAGAGCAAGAGCTGAAAGTTGAGAGGGCAACAAAATGGGTACCCACAAAGCCAATACACACCATCTGAAGAAAAAGATGTTGAACATATACCTTTTGAATGCAAGGAAACTGAGATCTGGTGAAAAGAATGTGTACTATCAACATTAATGACACGAACCCATTATTGTGATAGCGCGGCCGGTGCGCACAAAGGGACAGATAGTGCAGCGCGGAGATAAAAGGCTTGCCGAAACAGATAAAGTTAGATGACTGGAAGGTTCGTGTTTCGTCTGGTGCCGTCCAATTTTGAGTCTAATCTTATGAAGGAGGCACTGGAAAGACAAATGAACAAGACCCGCACAACACTCCTACATCCGCAGTCGGACGGCATGGTGGAGGGGTACGTAAAGACCCTAGAAGAACACCTGAGGAAGGTCGTGACCAGCCATCAGCGAGACTGGCACGTCAAGGTGCCACTGTTCCTGCTGGCCTACCGCTTGTCAACACACAACACCACTGGGATGACGCCAGCCAGCTTAATGTTCGGCCGAGAGTTACGCCACCCTTGTGACCTGGCTTTTGGGAGACCCCCGGAAGGAAAACAGCCAGCAACGGAATATGTAGAGAGCCTCCTGAACCATCTGCACTACATGCATGAGATGGCTCGACAGAACATCCAGATGGCGAGCGACCGCATGAAGACCCCGTACGACAGGCAAGCTAACAGCCAAGGATTCCAGCAAGGTGACCTGGTCTGGTTGTACCGCCCTACCCGGACCAAGGGACGCTGCCCGAAACTTCAACAGCCGTGGCAAGGACCGTACTGGGTGGTAAAGAGGATCAACGACGTGGTCTACCGCATCCAGAAGGTGCCCCGAAGAAAGATGTTGGTGGTTCACCTGGATCGTCTTGCTCGCTACGATGGTGCTGTTCGGGGACGACTCGAAGTGTTATGGACTGACGACGCAAACCATTTGTTTGTGAAATCGATCTGAATTAATAAGAAAGATTTGCATAATTTTCTTAAGATAAGTGAAGTTTTTGTTACAAATAGTTATATTTGTGTAATTGCTGCTCAGATTGATTCTGCTCTTAAAATAACAATCCAGAAACACAATGAACTACTCATATAAAAAGGTAGACACATACTGAACAATGTGAAAGAGTGTACAACATTTTGCAGAACCCATGATCTAGCAATGAAGGGTCATGATGAAACATAGGAATCAGCAAGCAGTGGCAAATTCTTAGATTTGTTATCTCTCCTTGGTAATCTTGACAGTGTGTTAAATAACTACGTCAACAGTACCAATACTGCAGTATGTAAATATACTTCACATACAATGCAAAATGAAATACTGGATTGAATGTATCAGGTTCACATGTGTCAGGAATTAATAATATACAGAAAAGCTGCCAATAATGTTTCCGTGCAGGCTGATGAAACAACAGACGTAGCTTGCCACAGTCAACTTGTGATCGTAACCCTTGAAAGGTTTCTTTCTTTTCAAGAGATTCATGATCAAACAGCCATTGGCCATGTTGATGTATTGCTAAATATGTTGCAACCTTTTAATGTTGAAAAAGGAAATTCATATCTGAAGCAGGTGACGGTGCCGCAGTAATGAGGGGTACCACAGAGGTGTTCAAACATTGATTCAGGACTCTTTCCCTTATACCAGGTATGTACACTGCTATATTCAAATATTGGCGGATTGGCAACATTTTTCTCTTCTTCACCAAAATGCAGAGACCATTGCTGTAAGTTGGCTACAAATACATTCCAGCTGCTTCCACAGTAAGAGTAAACCTTCAATCACAGGTTGTGAACAGCATTCATGGGAGGAAAAAGAGGGGGGTGGGGAACTTTATTTCAGTCTTTTGAGAAGATCGTGCAGGAAAATGGGTGGGATGATGTGACAGTACGAGAAGCTATGGTTTGAAGAATTTACTGAATAATCAAGAAATTTTGTTTCTTCTTATTTTTTTTCTATGACATTATGAAACATGTTGACGTTCCATATAACACAATTCAGGTGCAAATTGCCGATAGTGTTACATATAGTGCCGGTAGTGTTCATTGCCGATAATGCTTTGCAGTATCTAGAAACAGCTATGTCTCAAATTCATTAGAACATTAGAAGATACCAGGTTGATGTAATTGTGCCCCTCTCAAGAAAGCGACCGAATTATGGTTCTGCAGTATTGTTCTAACTGCTTGCAGGGATTAATGAGGGAGGTCAGAGTGGAAGGAAAGCTTGAGGAAGACCACGGAAGACATGGGAGGAGGGCATATGAGAAGCACTGCAGGAGAGGGAACTCTCTGTACGAGAGGCCGTTGCCATTACTGGAGATAGGAGTAAATGAGGATCTCCAGTATCCTCGACACCCTATGCCTTATGGTACAACAGGACCGGATTAAGAACAAGACTGTATTTTAAACGTGCATACAATAATTGCAGTTTATTGCCTAGTTTCTCTGTCTGTTTTTAATTTTCTCTTTCCATTCTGCATCTGTCTGCATATCAACGTCATTTGCTTCATCACACACAACATTTAAAACAATGTTATAGCGATGTTTGAAACTCTCGAGGCATCCATTGGAAGCTCTGAAATTGTCTTTGTCTAATTTTGTTGCTGTCTCTAAAGCGTGAGTCTGAAGCAAGTGTCCAGAAATGGGAATTTCTTTAGTGCATGCACTAACATAGCACTCGAACACAGCATGATTTAGCTTGTCTACTTCGTGGATTTTGTGATGCATTTCACATGCCCTGCTGTTACCTTTAGCCACTCATCTTTAATTTTTATTTTGTTTTTCAGAATCTTCTAAGTCTGAGTTTTCCCCACTTTAGATATCACAGTTAATTCTTTAACTGGAAGTTTGTTCTCTTCTTGTTCCTCAATATCCTTAAATTTTTCCTCCAGTGATAAAGTTTTATGTTTATAACTCAGTTTACAGTATTTGTGCACACAAAGTATGCTTTTAAAAATCACCAAAGCTTAGTTTGCTTCCACTTGTACTTGATCACTTGTAATAACGAAACTGAGAATGAACACACTACAAAACAGTTGTATCCTTACCAAGTGTGTTAGAAGACAGTTGAGAGAGCTAATGGTTTGTTTTTCCTTTTCTTCGAAGGATTACAATTTATAGCTTAATGGTTCATGGAACTTCGGTGCAAGTGCAGTAGCCCTCAAGATTATATGTACTTTTTCAAATACGCACATTGTAACCCATTATGAATTAGATAATCAGTTTTAATCAGGTTATTTACCCAAATGGTTCCCGAAAAATATTTTCGTTTCTGCATTAGGCAGTTTTCCGGCTTAGAGTATAATTTTACGTGGGAAACTGCTCCATTCCAAAATTTATTTTCCATTTTTTAAGGTTTCGGATGTATAAGAAGTTTCTTATAGGCAAGTTTTAATGTACTTACTGTGTTCAAAGCAGATGCTGAAAATACTCCCATTTAGCCATATGTGACAGTTCTTAGTGTTTTAATTCACCTAATCTGCATAGGTTACTTGCAAACTGTTAGGTCTGTGTAATGTAAATTCCCCAACAATATGACAATTTCCTCATTGATACAAGTAGGTAACCCCTACAGATCAGAAGAACTAAAAGGTACCATAATATCTGAAGAACTTGACATCTTATGATGATGCTAAATATATGGGGAACTTTTTCAGTGTCTTCTAGGAGTATGGTTAAGTACTAAAACATAGATTGCTCCTAAAGTGACAGCATGGGCAAGAGCTACTAGTGTCGGCTATGAGCATCTTTTTAAATTCTGGAACACAAAAATACTATCTCGCAGAATACTCTTATTCTAGTCTCAACCCATTCGTTGCTGGCTGTAAGCATGGAAAATTCAGTTCTTTCAAACAAAACACAGAAATTCTATTTGCGCGAAAATATTCTTCTTATTATACATAAAAAATATAATAAATAATTCCTGAATTCTGTGAAATGAAATGTGTAGTGTTTAACGCCCGCTTTTACTACATACGGCGCCACAGGCGGTGACACTGATGGTACATGAGATGAAGATGGAGCACCAGTGGAATGAGATGCTGGGGAAACTGGAGGTCCCGGAGAAAACCCCGCCCCAGCACCGTGTTGTCCACCACAAATCTCACTTTGTGGTCACCTGGAATCGAAGCCGGGCCACCTTGGTGAGAGCCAAGCGGTCTAACCACTAAGTCACGGCGTGACCATCTGAATTCTGTGTGTTCTGCACTTTTACTCCAGACATTAATAAAACATGTTTAAGTTTCCAATTACTGATATGTATATTTAATGTTTTTCATACACAATGTATCTTATAGAGTGCCTTATTTTTCATTGGTAGCTGACTGGCCAGTGGGCAGTTAGTGCTGTAACAGAGGGCACAAATTCTGCCGCATTGAATATTCAAATTCCAGTGGTTAGGTTTATCATGCAAATTAAATTACAATAATGACCTACCTTTGTCACAGAAAGTATTGGAAGTGATGTCCTTGTGCTGCCATGCAAGTCTCACACCTTTGAAGAAATCTTCTGTTGACATGCATTAATTCATCTTCTGAAATTGTAGCAATTTCTCTTTTGAAATTGTTTTTCAGTTCTTCCAACACATTTAGATTGTTCCGATACACTTTATTGTTTAAGATCCCCCAAAAATAAATATTGCATACAGTAAGGTCTGGGGATCATGGTACCTAAAATCCTTTACTGGTGACCCTATTTTCAAATATTTTCTAAATTAATTGCAAAAATGGATCAGCAGTATGTACTGTAGCAGAGTCTTGTTGAAAATGTGCCTGTGTGCACTAATTCTTACACAAATATTCCAGAAATGAAATATGTCCTCTGCCCATTAATTGTTTTCTCAAAGAATATAGGTCTATAATTTTATACACATTCACAGTGCACCAAACTAATTTTCTGGTGATGCAATGGCATTTCATGCACAATATCGGGGTTTTCTGCACTCCAATATATCTTTTGTGACGATACATGACCATGTAGAGAAAACCATGGTTTGTCTATGAAAAAATTAACTTTTGGTCCATACACCCATAATTAGCTTTACCTGCCACCCAGTTGCAAAAATTTACTGTATTCACAGCATTACATGGTTGTAGTTCCTGAACTACAGTTATCTTATATGGTTTTAATTTAAAAAGTTTATTGGCTTTCCAAGCCAAGAATTGTGAAACACCCGTTCCCTGTGTTAACCTATTCAGAGATTTTCTGGGAGTACATTCTAACTTTTATCCTATAGCACTGAGATTTTCCTCTGTAAGCACATGGCAAGTCCTTTGGGTTACTTATCAAGAACAGAACCGGTTTCTCTGAATCTCTTTACAAGTTTATGAACTGTCTCTCTGTAAGACACAGGAATACCAGGAAATCGATCTACAAATAGCGTGTCACTTCTCTACAAGACTGTTCACATATAGGAATCATATCTGAACATGGGGGTGTACTAAAGCATACATACTTCTTCGTGTTATAAGAGAACTAATCACAATTTGACCACAAAGAATACAACAAGAACCTACACTAGAACAGCCGAGCATGCACTAACGCAGAGAAAGATGGGTGCCAGGAATGTTGAGAAGCAGTGTGTGCAGGCAGGTATCTCCCATCAGCCAGTGTTGTAGTTGAAGTTTACCATTTAAATCTATCTTTAGTTCTGTTTGTTTGTTATCTGTCTTTCAGCAGAAGATGCTGTCTCACCTTCATTTGTTAACTGTGTTTGCCAGCATCAGAATACAAGATTTGTACTAGAATACTTAAAATAGTTAGATTAGTACAATATTCATGCAGGTGAACGTATTTTAATTCACACTTAATAAAATCATTATTATTATATTTTAAGTATACTGTACCCTGTATCTTTGACCATAAAAATTACCCGGAAACCACCTTCGTCTTATCCCTAGTAGTACCACTTTCACTGGTGTTAAGGGATTCTTGTTTCTCTATCCCTTAAGGTTGGGCCTGAGCAACTGAAGCTTTGGATCTGATAGAGAACCAGGATAGGTGATCAACTCGATGCCTGGTGTGAGGGTGAAGAAAGTGGATGATAGGAAAGATGATGATGGAGGAATTGGTAGAATGCGGGTGGGGAAAACTGGAGGCTCCGGAGCTGTGTTCTATACCACAAATCTCAATTTCAGTAGCCTGGGATCGAACCTGGGTCGCCTTGGTGAGAGCCAAGTGGTACATGGAAACCTAACTAGTAAATAATTGTTAATATTCTATGGCTTCATTCTAATGCTAATATGTTTGAAAAACTTAAATTTATTCATTTTCTTAGATTTTTATGTACAAACATTTGTAAACATTCTGTACAGTATGAAAGGGTAGAGCCAGACTGAAAAATTCAATGCCATAGCCGGGATTCGAACCATGGATCATCTGGTTTCCATCCAGCCGCTCTAACCATTTCAACTACTATGGCCAACATGCCAACATGACATTAAATTCTCCAACTGGCTCGTGTTTCTCCCGGTAAACCACTAGGAGTTCTCATAAACACATGAGACAACTACCTTAATGGCGACTTACTATGCTATAAGTACTTTAAGGTCCGGGTTTTATAGTTCGGACCACTATTAGGTACAATTAGTAGCTCAATGGGTTAGAGCGGTTGGACGGAGACCACAAGATCCGTGGTTCAAATCCCGGCTATGACATTGAATTTTTCAGTCTGGCTCTACTCTTTCATAGTGCGTCCTACACATGGCTAGTGTGAAAGAACAATTAATTTCCATTAATTGTACCTAATAGTGGTCTGAACTATATAGCCCGGGCCTTAAAGTACTTACAGCATAGTAAGTCGCCATTAACGTAGTTGTCTCATGTGTTTATGAGAACTCCTAGTGGTTTACCGGGGAAATCACGAGTCAGTTGAAGAATTTAATGTCATGTTGGCACGTTGGCCATAGTAGCTCAATGGGTTAGAGCGGCTGGTCAGAGACCAGAATATCCGTGGTTCAAATCCTGGCTATGGCATTGAATTTTTCAGTCTGGCTCTACTCTTTCATAGTGCGTCCTACACACAGCTAGTGTGAAAGAACAATTAATTTCCAGATAATCTGATGTTATCTTATAGTAAATGCCGAATCAATGTTAAAAAAGAATTTTTTGTGCTTTACTGTACGTATGTTGCATAAAGGCTATAAAATCAAGGACTGTTCTCTACAGATTAACTGCATACCGTTTCATGATACTAAGGCTGAACACCCCCCCCCCCCCCAAAAAAGAACCTAATTTCAAAATTTGGTACTTTCAAACAACCTTAATCTGTAATAGTTCTAAATATTACAGCTGAATGATTTTTACAAACATTTGTGGTATAAATCAATGGCAGCTGAAACATTAATGCAAAATACCAACAATTATTTCCCTGCCTACCTACTGTAAGCTAGACGTAAGGCACCTGGAGGAGAAGGACATTGCTCACTGAGTCATCTGATTAATTATTTTACCATAGTAGAAGCTATAGCCTTCTACAAAAATATATTCTGTTCACATTGAGTAAACTTTACAGAGTGGTACGTCTAACCGAAGACCATAAAGAGCAAAGAAGAATCATCTGTGCAGAATTGCTTGCTCGTCATGAGCCTGATGATGACAGGTTTTGTCAAACATTGTTAACGGCAATGAAACATGGGTTCATCGCTTCAAACCCAAAACAGTCACTGGAGTGGCACCACGCCCACTCCCTTACCAAGAAAAAGTTTAAAGCCATACCCTCAGCCGGTAAAGTCATTGCGACAGTCTTATGAGATGCTGAAGGGGTTATTCTGTTCGATGTCCTTCCCCATGGTCAAACGATAAACTTTGAAGTGTTTTGTGCTATGCACTACGACGTTTGCTCAGACATCGACCAGTGGAATGGTACCGTGCAGGCATACAGGTCCTCATTTCAAGGTGGCGTAAAGCGGTAGAATTGAATGGAGCTTACGTTGAAAAGTAATGTTGTGTAGCTAAAAGATTGGAAAATAACATGGTGTATTTGAATGCTGAATAAAAACAACCCCTGTTTCAGACAAAAAAATGTGTTGCATTAGTTATTGAACTGCCCTTGTAATTATGGAAACATAAATGTGAATATCAATTAATTCAAGACCTGAAAATTATAAAATACTATTCCACAAACTTTTGAATACTGACATTTTCTACACAAAAGAATATATTTGAATGTACTTTATCTTTGGACTAATACTGCTGGAATGTGTATCAGAATCATTGTACATCATAACCAATTTTTGTGATAGATAAAATTGATCTAGTTCTTTTTCATTCTGAATAAATGGTTTTGAACATGTGTGAGTGTTTAAACGCAGCATAATAAATGATATTATGAATCACTTTTTAAATATGCTTATTTTGAAGCAATTAATGTGTCTAGTTGCAATAAATGGAACTGGTTTCTCTTATCCAGTAATTCTCCATTATAAGCCACATACTGTTCTGGAACATTTACTTTCAACCAGAGAACAGTCAGCGAGTCCAGATCCAACCTCTTTCTCTGTATTTAGCGAAACTATCTCTTCTGTTACTTGATGCAATATCCGTGTAAATTGTTTTCGCCGAAGTACACTTTATTGTAAAGTATTGTGATATATGTCTTTGCATGCAATGAGGTGGCATTTTGATACAGTCTCCCGTAATGTCAAAGTTAAAAGGAAAGACCCATCATAGCTAAACTCATGAGGTGATTGCTAATGTACAAGGATACCTGAAAGAAGAGACACTCCATAGAGAACACTACCCTTCTGAGCATTTCAGAGAAATTCAGAAAGTGCAATAAAGAGTTGCAGTAACCATCAGTGTCTTCTGCAGAATTTTAGAAGAAAAGCAAAACCACAAAGGGAAAAGAATACTTTACAAAACTCCTAGAAGAAACCACAATGCTGCAAAAAGAGTAACAGAAATTTACAATTTTGACAGGTGTGTAATTCAATGTATGATACTTGAGTTCCACACTTAAAAGAAGACCACACCAACAATAAGACTTCTGCGGAAACTACATAATACAATAAATTTTTAAGGTGAATTTACCAGCCCTTGCCTCCTAATAAAGAAATGATGCTTTAAATAGAAAAACACTAACAGCAACACATCTGTGCTAATCGAAAGACACAACAAATGCTCTCTGTGTGAGGATTATCTTACTAATCTTCACAAATAGGATATATTGATGAAAATAACACCAAAAAAATCATGCATGAATTCTTGCCAGAAGCTGACTCAGAAGAACCTTTTGATTAACTAAAACATAACCACATAATCAAGGCTTTCTCCCTACCATCTAGTTCTGAATCCTTTAGAATTTATATGGAAAGCTGTCAGACAATAGGTTTCTTGCAGAAATGTAAAATTTCAATAAGGACTTTAAATGTTGTGCCAACAGCGACTTGAGCAAATTGGACAGATGAAATGGGAAAAGTTATGCAAGCACGTGGATGAAATAAAACAAGAATACTGGGAAAAAGATGGACTAACAGAGGAAAGAATTGAAAGACCTATAATTGAAGACAATAGAATGGAAAGCAATGACAGGGACGGCAGTGATAGTGTCTTCATAGAAGACAAAGATATCAACCATAGAAAAATTGTGATTAAAGGCAAAATTATTTTAATCAATACTAAGTTATTGTGTGCAACTGAGAAACCTTTCTGGAGCTATAGTAGGTATTTAATTTGCTAGTAACTGTATGACTTCCTTGAATAACTGCACACAAAATAAATAATCCAGTGATACTTGAGAGGGTGAAGTCATCACTATGATTTCCTAGCCATTGAAGGCCAGGGAAGATAGGTGACTCGCATCAAACCATTCATTTAAATATTTCAGAATTGAGGAAGCATTGTGTGACTTGTAGTTATCATTTGGGTTGTTTTAATAAAACTTGCAAACTTCCATAAAATTCAACTGACAAGATTTTTTTTCGGATGTAATTTTTTTCTCCTCCTTACCATGCAGGCATAGATTGCTTCTGATGTAATAAAAAAAACTGAAGAGTGATTGCACAGGTTTGTGGTGAAAAGCAGATTTGAGTCACTTAACTTCAACTATAACTTCAACTAATGATGCAGTAGAATGTGTGTGCTGTTTCAAGAGGAACAATTCAGTAAGTACTAGAACGCAATACATGAAAGTAATGAAGTAACTAACATTCATTGCCAGTATCCATCTTCTCATTCAGGTGTGTGGTCTGCATGATGCATTTCTATCCCATTGTTTGCTGCAAAGAGAAAGAAAAATTGCATTAAGTAGGATACCTAAAAATTATAGACTATCTACAACAGAGGTTGCTAAACTTTTCATAATGCAAGCCACAGTAATTGTCAGAGGAAGGATTTTACACAAATATACTTAAGTTGAAAATAAGAACCATAATGCACAGGCACAAGATGAATAGATCACATTAATTTTTGAAAACATTGTTTTACTGAAATAAAACCTGAACTTACATATTAGTAACTGATGTAATTAAATATTTAACAGATGATCAGTATTTTATTCACAGTCTAATGACATGTAACTTGTAAGTGATAAGTGTTAACACCCGCTATCTGACAAAACATTACTTAAAAAGAATGAAAATTACCTTTTTCTATTTTGGAGACATTTACATTGCTACTTTTATGCCGTCTAACATCAAAATGAACTCATATGTTGATGTGAACATTAATATTAATTAGTTCTTGTGTATTAATTCAAATGAGGAAATATTACTTACAAGTATTTTATTATAAAGAAATGTGTTGCTTAACATCCTTTTATTTGCCTTCAGTAAATCATTACATAGTATAACAATTAATCTGAGCACTTTATGTAATGGTTTGAAACTTGTGAATTTCCAGCTCACATGGCTCCCTGGGCCATAACTCTACCCAACATGAAATTTGCCTCCACAAATATAATACAGGTTTTTAGTCCATTTTCACAAGTCAATTCTGAAAATGATGCTTAAAATGGCACATCATATCACAGTTTTTAGGTATTTTAGATATACATAATAAAAAATGAGTTTGCATACCAGCCAGTAACACTCATGTTTCAGGTTGCCCAACCTTGTCCTGCACATAAAGTACTTACAAAATGTAAATATGCTGTACAGTTTAACCAGGCTTCTTCTTCAAAAGATCCTGATTTTCAACCAGAAAATTCTGAAAGTGAAAGACTTTTGTAGAGCAAGTAGACTTGAACAATTCGGTACACAATTTAAATTTGTCGAAAGAAGAATCTGAACTTCTAGGTTCCATGCTGCAATAATAGAGACTACTTGCATCTGGTACAAAACGTACAGAGTTTCAAAATAGACAGCAGACATTTGGAAAATATTTTTCAGTGGAAGAGAATATAAGTTTCTGTGTAGACCTCAATGGTTTAATGAGTGAGCTAGAAGTTGAGCATAATCCAGATGACTAACAATTATTTATAGATTAATGAAAGTTCAGCTTAAAGGCTGATTTACTTCGAAATGGTAACAAACTTCCATCTGTTCCAGTTCTCCATTCTGTAGGTCCTAAAGGAGGTTATGAAAGCATGGCCAAGATTGTAGGTATTTTAAAATATGAGGTTATTGTTGGAAAATATGTATGTGGTGACCTTAAAGTAATTGATTTGCTGCTTGGATTACAAGGGGGATTCACAAAATATTGTGGGACAGCTGTGATAAGCAAAAGCACTATGTGGTACAACAGTGAGGCAAGCAGCAGGAATGTGTTCCAGTGAAGAGTAATGTAAAACAAACACCTTTTGTTCAGCCTGATAAGACTATTCTCCCTCCCTCATATATAAAACTTGGGCTTATGAAGAATTTTGTTAAGGCAATCAACAAGGATGATAGTGGGTTTGCATATTTGCAAAGCAAGTTTCCATAGTTAACCTACACAAAACTGAAAGAACGAGTTTTTGTTGGATCTCAAATCTGAAAACTCATGGGATGACATTTCTAAAAACATTATAAGTGGTCGAATAAAGTTATCAATAAACATGCTGTCATTATCGAAATTATCCATTACTCAATTTCACTATCATATCACCTACATTTTTGAACACGTAACTTCCTCTGTTTTGAGTTTCATACTGGACTTTTCTAATTATTTCACTTCTCTCTACTTCTGCAATATCTTCAAACTTTGGAAACTTTGGTGTGCAAGTTATTATTTTCTCTTTTTCTTCAAAACTTAACCTCAAACTCATCTGCATCAATTTCTTCCTCAATTCTTCCAATAAAATATCTAATTCTCTTCTTTGTTGGGAATTTTACCACAACAAGCTCTCCCCTTAAAATTTCTTCATTTTCATCATCACATTCCTCTACTTTTGATGATTCATTCTGTTTGCTGACTCATCTGTACTGCTTCCTTTACCTGTAAAGTGGATCTTTTGTTGACTTTAAAGATCTTCCAAAACCACGCTATTCCCTGGCACAACCTTCAAATGAGTTTTATGAACTGTTTCTCCACTCTTAGCTGCTTTTCCAGTAAAAGACTTCTTTAAGTGCTCTACAGTGCTTCTGTCCACAACTTTTCTGTTTCCTGTGTACCATTTCCATCAATGTCGTCATCATCTACAACCTGAAGGAGAACATTTTTCTGGACAAAAATGAACAATCCCTGTCTTTGCAAAACCAGATATTATATTCTGGTTCTTATTATCTCCAATTTCATCAAATGTATTTTTAAGAAGGTGAGGAAATTCTGATTTTGGAACTAACCCTCTGTTATGTTGTTTCCACTCATCCAGAACACTCCTCCAAGCATGTTTGAATGGTCAAAAGAATGCTACATCGAGTGGTTGTGTCAAGTGGGTGGTGTTAGGTGGTAATAGAACAAATAGCACATTGTGTAACTCACAATGTTTCATGACATGTAAAGAAATGTGGCTTGTCAACATTTAGCAACAGTTATCCCCTATTAGCAACTTAAGTCCTTCCAATCTTCTTACAAAAGGAAGCAGCATGTCTGAAAACCATGCTTCATACACACTCATATAGAAACATCCGCTCATATTTCTATTGTAACCAGCACCAGGCATACCCCCTAACAGCTATGTGTCGTAGAGGTGCTTACTCTTGTACACTGTGTACAGTGGAAGCAATTTTCCATCTGCTGTAGCTTATACAATAACGCTATTAGTCCGCCTCGGAAGTGTAGATGCTAGCATGCCTGCCTCTCGTTCAAGAGGTCCCGAGTTCGAATCTCGGTCAGGGTGAGTTATCTGGATAAGGTTTTCTCCAGGGTTTCCCTTGTCCTGAAAGACGAATGTTGGGTAACTCTAAGCTCTATGGATCCTGGGCTCATTTGAGCATCATTTCACCCCTTCCTCTCATCGTCCAATATGACTTAACATTGGAGGATGTAAATTTCGCACGCTCATGCACACGCCCACGTGCACATGCGCACGCACTGTTCATTGAGGAATTAATTATTCTTTCAGGGTGTTTCACTCCATGTTTGATGACGACTCTACCTTTGACCTGGATCATCTGAGAAATTAGTATCATAATTAATGATGTTAGATGGAGGGACTCCTTCCATTGATGTCTCCGAACTTTTGGCACAAATCAGTAGTCCTTCAACTAAAGCTTTTTCTACTTCTCTGCTTAAAGCAGTTTGTCCTCCCATTATGAATTTATATTTTTTATTTATTTTATGATTAGGGTCTTAATGGTTGTTTTGATTTAGGCCCCAAGAGTTGTAAAATTGTATAAATATTATACAAATATATAAATTTGTAACAAAAACTTCACTTATCTTAAGAAAATGATGTTAATTCTTCTTTCTAATTGAAATCGATTTCACGAGCTCTTGTTCGCGTCATCAATCAAAGAAAAACCACAGGAGAAAACAAATTTGTCGTTAAATAAGTTACTATATTATGTTTTTTCAGTATTACCAAAATCTGAAAACGAAACAAACTTAAGAACGGAATCAACTGCTGGTATTTCAAAATTCATTAAGCGATGTTTATTTTTTAAAATAAATATCTTTTCCCCAAACCATTAAATCTATCAGGACATTTAATTGTTTTAATAATTTAACTTTAGGACTTATATTATGGTTAAATGACCAAAAATGATTTGCCCTGGCCGATTTATCGGTTTGTTTAAACTTAATGTTACGAAAATGTTCTTTTATTCTGGTTTCCAAATAACGTTTCATCTTACCAATGTAAACCCGATCACAATCTAAACAATCAAATTGATAAATACCTGATTTTATATTATTAGGAACTTTATTCTTTTTAGAGAAATGCAGTAAATTTTTAATACTATATTTGTTTTGAGGAACCAAAGTTATACCATAATCTTTAAAAACTTTTTGAAATTGTTTATTAAACCAAGGATGGTAAGTAAATTTTTTAAAATTATAATCGTCTTTTGTTTTTTTAAGGGTAGAAATATCAGTAAGTTTTTTGATATTTAAATTTTTCAATCTTCTTTTGTATAAAGTCTTTATTAAAACCATTAATTAAAGCTGTATTAATAATATGATTATATTCTTTATTAAATTCCTCTTTATTCAGTGGTATATTCATTAATTTATAAATCAAACTATTAAAAAATATGTATATAAAATATAAATATTTATATTTAAAAATATAAATATATATAGATATGTTTAATGATTTAAAAATCAATATGGACAAGTTAAAATGAATAAGAAAGGAAAGTGTTAAAATTTAGTGGGTCATGAAATAATGTAACATGTAAGTGATATGATGTGATGTATTATATGTATTTGAAAATGAGATTATGTAATGTATGACATGGACCAGTACAAATCAAATTAAGTTTGATTGGTAGTGATGGCAACGAGAGAAGGAAAAAATAATTAATTTTGGTAAAACATCGAGAAAGCCGATTGTCTTTTGATGGAAGAACGTTAAGGTGAACAGATGTAATTTCAGTGCTGCAACAAAACCTTGTAAAAGAGTTAATACCAGTTTGCTGTTAATTGTAATCAAGGTATACAATACTATTGTCAAGTCATATACGAAAAGTGGTATAAATAATAGAAATTAAATTGAACATCTTGATATTTTTAAAGTAAAAAGAATGCATTGGTTTCGTAGATTATTTAGAAAGTTTAACCCTTCACTTGCGACGACGCCTGAAAACCAAGAGTTCTCATAGCTCAGACTAAAGCAGATGCAGAGATATTTTAGATTCGATACATCAGAGTGCCAGATAGGACCAAGAAGAGTTAGTAATTTGCGGCTTCCTCATCATCTTCCCGGTGGGCCGCATGCAATCTACAACCCCAGTTGCAACACGGTACGACATAAGGTGAGAATAATCTCGTTGCAGGGTGGTATAGGCACATCATATTACTCCGATGTTTTTTGGAAGCTTAGTTTCCCTGATTTAACAGCATTTACAGCATGAGTTAAGTATTCAGGACTGTAATTACATCTGCTGGATGTTACAACTGAATAACTTAATTCCATATCAAGGTGGATAAAGTATGTATACAAAAATTTGCTCATCTATATATGTACTAAGAAAATTATCAAGCTATTTGACTTTAGATGTTCTAAAACTTGCATATTATGGATTAAGATTGGATATTTTGGATTATGGATTGAGACACAGTCATATTAATTATGGGATAGAAATTTGGGGTGGTGCAGGAATCATGAATTTAAACAAAATACTCATGCTACAAAAAAATGAGATGCAGCGATACGCTCTCCAAGGAAACTTCGACAGTGCCATTGAAGATGTCTACCGCAGTTGTGGATGAAACCTTTGGACGTTTTTATGCCAACAGACCACGGCAAAAGCAGCCCAGAAATAATTAATTGTAATATGGACTCCAGCCGTGAAAGCTTACGTTCTCTCAGGAACAGTGACTGCCACAATTACAACACAAGAAACCTTGATAATTTCCACAGAGTATCTATGACAAAGAAAGCAGCTGAGAAGGATCCGCTTATAATTGGTGGTATATTGTATAATAAACTTCCCCCACAGCTAAAAAAATTAAAAAATAACCAATACAAAACATCATTAAAATAAAGAATAGATGAACTGTGAAGATCTACCTAGTGTAATAGTTAAATTGATTTTTGTATACAATATGTATCATAACTTTTTATTGTATATATGTAAATAACTAATACTTGTAATTATAAAATGTATTAGATTTTGACGAAGCTTGAAACATCATTGTAAGATGGCTATAAGTAAATAAATTATCATCACCGTCACCACCTTCTTCACCTTTTATTTATTTACTGCCAGGACCAACTTTCTTTTTATGCTTCCCTATGTCGATTGGATTCACCCTACAGTGTAACAACTTTTACTATCAGATGAGCTACTATTAAAGCAAGACACACTCAAATAATTATAGTTAGTGATATTAGCATAAGAAACAAACCTGAAATGAAATATGTTAAAACATACCTTGTTATCCAAAAGCAATTAAATGCACAACAGAAGTTTCCACAAGCAAGCTTCTACAACCACTGTGACACATACACTTGAGCTTGATCTACTGCTAATAGAAGACAATAACAACAGTTCCAACATAACATTCTTGTGTTCTAATTGGATGCTCGATCTGAACAAGCGATGCAATAACAAACTCTAAACAATGATTCTGCTGCTGTTGTTTTCTGCGCAAAAACAGAATCGATCGTAATCACCCACCTATATCAGTTTCACCTGCTTTTACGGTACATATTATTGTGACATACTGTCTACTTCTCCTCCCCTCTGATAGCCTGCCATGCGTGAAAACAGATAACAGTGCCTCCACTGGAAGTATCTTCCTAAATGTCCCGGGTAGTAAAGATACTGTCCAAGTTAAGACATGAGTTATGTAGCTTTTATGTTATTAACTATTGTATGATTAATAGTAAGCTGAGTTAAAGAGTCCATATGTTTGAAGTCAAAATTAACTTTTGTCATATTTAGAATCTCCTCAGGAATGTTCACATGTGTGTTGAGGGGCAGAGGACATTTTCAGCTACTACTGTGAAGGTGAGTAATCATTCAATACATTACACTATATTTCATTTTATGTGTTGTCTTTACAGGCCAGTTTTATGTGTCACATCCTGTAATTTAATGTTACATATGACTCTTTAATAAGCTTCAAAATTATTTATAAATAATGCAATGAACTGGGTGTCCTAACATAAGACACTGAACTAAATTCATCTCTAATGCAAACTCTTTTGTTATCTAACTAGCTTACAAATATTAAATGGTAGTAAGAATTAAAAAAAACCAACAACAAAGGAAAGAAACTTACATAAAAGGCTATTTCAATTTCAATATAAATTGACCCCTTATGTATAATACATCCTTCCACTACTTCCAATGTGGCAGAATGCAACAGCAGTTTATTTTGACCATTGTCACTTAAAGTTGATGGCTATGAGAGTAAACTGATAAGAAATGGAATTAATGTGTGTTTGGAGGAATTTAGTAACAGTGACGTCAAAATTAATATAAAAAATTATTTGTGGTTGGTTTATTGACACTCGTCACTTACTTTTTCATATATTTATGAGAGACTAGTTTCAAAGGCCCTGGCCTCCATTTAAAAACCAGAGTCAAAGAACACTTTAGAAACATCAGATTGAAACAAGAAGACAAGTCAGCAGTAGCATTTCATTTTTGGAATGAAAACCATGACATTGATCCAAATCCAAAATTATTAAAAGGAGTGATAAACCAAAATAGATTGACAACATGGGAGAACATATTCATCTGGAAAAATAAGGATCGCGTAATGAACTTTGAAATCCCGCCAGTAGATAATTTGACAAAAAAGTTCATAGTTCCACCACCAGAGAGAGCAGACAACAACAGATGCCAGTTGGAAAGAGATTGAAAATGGAGGCCAGGGCCTTTGAAACTAGTCTCTCATAAATATATGAAAAAGTAAGTGACGAGTGTCAATAAACCAACCACAAATAATTTTTTATATTAAATGGAATTAAACTCACCTTTCTTTCTCTGTATGTGTTTCCTGGTTAATCATTCCGTTCCACTCCGTATCTGAAGCACTTATTAACTCTGAAAACATAGCAATGATAAAACTAAATAGTATAATTTGAAAATACCATCAGTACCATCAGTAACTCAGGCTATTGCTGCTTATGTTCTTTGTGTTGACAATGGTTTGAGTGTAGGTAATTTGAAGCCAATTAAGCAACAGGGTTGCTATACACGTTTATTAATAGCAGAGAATACAACTGACTACACAATGTATGCCTAATGGGTCCTTAATGTTTTCTATTATTTAATTTGAATAAAACTCAATCATTTGGTGACTAAACCAACCCACAACTATTTTAATGATTTGAAATAAGCAAATTCCAATGCATAAAAATTACACTGTGAACAAAGACCAACATTAGGTGAAAAATGAAAGGAGAGGTTAAGGAAAACTTCAACCTGAGGGACTAAAAATTGCTGACTTGCAAAGGTTATAATATTTACCTTTTACTATTTGAAAATTGATGCCCTTGTTAGCACGTTCAAGGTCAAATTATACTGATTTTATTTATCTTAAAAATGGACCTAAGTAAATTGTTTGCCTCATATCCTATATATATATATATATAGGAGGAATTTAGTTAAAGTGACGTCCAAATTAATTGAAAAGACTAATTGTAGTCATTTTTATTATTTTTGTAATTTACGCCCTCCAACATTAAGTCATATCGGACAAAATTTTTACTTAAAGTCAGTTTTTCACACTCCAACACTTAGTTTTATTTTCTGACTGACTACTTTTAGGATCTGTTGCTTCCATTTTTAGCCTCGAAGGTCCAACCTTCAACTGTATTTATGTCCGGCAATGTTCAAAATTTGAAATGAATTTCTCCAAAGCATAATGCCATTTATACAGAAAAGTGCTTATTATTTGTCTGCTTTTTCAAAGACGCTTTTAATAATTTTAATTAAAATAACTCACGTTTAAGATATTTACATGACTTAATAAAATTGACATCTTTAATGGTTATGTTCCATTTGGAAGTGTGTAATTGTGGATGGAAACTGCTAGATAGGAGATGCAGATCACGGCAGAGATGGTGTTCATCTGAATAGTAGAGGTTCAGCTAAGTTAGGTAACTTCTTGTGTAACATTATAAACAGTTGTCAGCAAACACAAACATGCAGGAGGTGAATAATAACTTTCAGAGTGCAAAAGTGGTAAGTGAAGTGAGCAAGCATGCCAAATGTGTCAATGTTGCAAGTGAGACAAGCAAAATTATGCAGGATAGCAAACTGGTGAGTGTAGACAACACAGTCATTGTAGGAGATGTGGTAGAAACAATGCCTCTGGATTAAAGAAACTAGAAATTACAGCTGGTGTCGTACAAATCCTGTAGTTCTAAAGAATGGGAATCACAAAATAAAAGTTACTACAGATAAATATTTTAAACTGGGATGTAAAACTCTAGATACTGTAAATAGTAATAATGCAAAATATGTAAAGACACTACAACATTCTCAATCCAATAGCTTACTACTCTTAAACATACATGTGGCTCAGTCTAAAATTGATAGACCACGCCATATGTAGACCATGCACCTACTATAGGGTTAAAAAAAAAAAGGATAAGCATCATAAGCATCAGGGTACACTTCTTAAGGTAAACCGTGATGCAAGGAGACATCAAGATTTCCTCCTGCAGAATAGAAGACATGGATGCAGACATACTCACCAAAGCCATGCCTGCATCAAAGTTTGTCATGTATAGAAACTGTTTGGGAATTACATAAGAAAGTTATGTTTTCTTTCTTTCGTCCTTGTTTGTGAGGGGGAATGTTGGCAAGTAAAGACATTATACACTAACAAGGACTCTGTTAATGTTGTGTAACCTGTTTTTAGTGAATAATTGACAAGCTTTTATCGAGATTTAACTGTATTGGAACACCACAGTGAAGCGAAAAATTATTAATTTTTAGATGAGTCGTATTTATTACACATCTGCTTCACTTTCGTACCTAAATTTATAATACATGTTTCGCAAATCATCGTTTGCATCTACGGCTCTTATGCAACTAAAGCTTGATCCAGCGGTGTGGTTAATTCTGGGGTTGCTGCTGCCATCTGTTGACTTAGTGATGAACTTAAATGTGGGATTCTCTTCTGGCGGGATTTCAAAGTTCATTAGTTGGCTTTTATGTTTTTCTATGTATATCCTCTCCCATATGAGGAGTTCACTATGTTTTTGTACGTATTTTAGTAATTCTGTGCTATCTTCAATTTCATGATTTTCAGACCAGAAATGAGCTGCTATTGCAGACTTATCAATATTTTTGTATCTTAAGTGCCTGAAGTGTTCTTTCTTTCTAGTGCCTATGTTTCTTTTTGTCCTCCCTATGTAAATTTTTTCACAGTCTTTACACTTAATCTTGTAAATGCCTGACTTTTCCTCTGGTTTTATCTTATCAGTATTATTACGAAAGTGAAGCAGATGTGTAATAAATACGACTCATCTAAAAATTAATAATGACAAGCTTTTGTTTTAATGTTATCAGGTTGCACATACTAAAATTGTTGGCTTCACCTCATCATGATTACCAGGGCTAGGAAGTTCGTACTGATTTCCTTGAGCAGCCAGGTATGGCTATACCATGCAGCACTACTAGCAAGGGCAGGGTTCATCATAGAATGCAGCTCATTACTGCAAAACAGGAGTCACTGCATGACACAGAGCATGTCGGTAGGAAGGAAGACATTGGAATAACATCTTTGACAAGCCAGATCAAGAAACTAAATTAGCTGAAATCATTAACGAATTTGCAAAAGGTTATCTATCAACTAATGGCTACACAATTTACTGTCATGCATGTCATGTGGAAACCAAATCTGCTAAGCGATCGCTAGTTACACAACACTGTGCCATGCAAATACACCTTGCACATCTCGCATTGTTGCAAAATATGAATCCGAATGACAGAGGCACCAGAGAATGTACCGTTAACAAGGAGACAGTCTGCATTCTTTTACCAGATATGCTAATATTGGTATGCTGCAATACTCCATTTCATAAAGTGGAAAATAACATTTTTAGAACATTTATGGAAAAATATACGGGTATGAAACTGCCATTGCAAACAACCCTTTGGAAAACATATCTGCAGCTGGTGTATGATAGATGTTTGCATGACATAAGACACTCAGTGGCGGGTAACAAGATATGGGTATCCTTGGACGAAACTACAGACTTCCTAGGACACTTTGTGGAGAATGTAGTTATCGGGATTCTTTCTGCAGATCATTCTGGTAAGAGTTTTCCCTTGCTGGCAGAAGTGATTGAAAAGGTAAATCATGTGAAAATCACGTCAACATTTGAAAGAGCAATGACCCTCTTATGGCCTGATGTAGTTAAAAGAGACTTCTTCTGTTCTTCTGTACTTCTGTTCATATCTGATGGTGCGACATACATGGTAAAAGCTGCCAAACAGATCTGTAACTTGTATCCTAAACTAATCCATTTTACATGTTCAGCACATGCTTTACACCGAGTGGCCGGATCAATAAATGTAGCTCTGCAGGTGTAGACTACTTTGTAGATCACATGAAAAAGATATTTTTGAAAGCACCTTACAGGATTGCAAAGTTCAGAGAGTTAGCACCAGACATACTGCTACCACCACGGCCAGTTGTCACCAAATGGGCAACTTGGCTAGAGGCTATAATCTATTATGTTGAACATTATGACAAAATTGTTTCGGTATTAACCAATTTAGAAACCGATGGCAGTTCTAGCATACAAACTGCCAAAGGTCTAGTAACAGAACAACTTCCTAGAAATATATTACTGATTGCACATTTGTTCAAAGAGTTACCCACAACTATCACACTGCTACAGTTCACAGGTATGGAGCTGACTGAATCTGTGCAGCATGGATTTACCAATGTATGAGCATTCTACCTGAAATAAAGATGAAAATAAAAAGTGTAATTGAAAATAATGCAGTGTCTGGTGCTATGAACCGCATATGAGACGTAATTTTAGATCCCAAAAAAAAGCTATGATACTGATACAGAACTGATAAAATATCTCAAATATGCCCTGATCACATCATATGAGGTCGAACAAACTTTTGTGCATTATAAATCTTGTTTCATGGGACATAGAATGAGCTTTCATTTGAAAGGCTTCAGAGGTACATTATTGTTTTTAGTAATACGGCCGCATATGAGTAAATATGTAGTAAAATTCCTGCTTTGGTATTTTGTCTAGTAAGAGTCCTCAGATGTTTAAGAAATTAATTTTATTATTTGGGTACTATTTTACACTCTATCAGGAAATGTTGTTGTTGACTAATAGCACTGGGGATTAATTGATTTGCATCATTTTCTCCCTGGCTTCCCAATATAAAGCCTGTAGGTTCTCACTTTTGAGACTATTACATTTGTCCAAATGGTGTTTGTTCATGATGACATCCTCTTTACAGATGGTGCACTTGGTTGTATGTATGCAGTGTATTTTATAAAGGTGTTCTGCAAGACAATCATGGCCACTTTCCATTCTAAATAGGGCCTCTGCAGTTTTTCTTGGCAATTTTGTATGTCAGTTTTACCTCTAATGTTCTTATAATCCTTGTCTTTTAGTTTATCTGCTTAATCAAGTCTCTGCTGTCTTTTAAAATGTAGTTTAATGTTGTTTAACTGTTTATTAATTTCAATTTTTCTTACAGGTTTTATTTTTTGAATTACACTTTTTTTGCTAGTTGGTCAGCATGTTCATTACCTAAAAGTCCAACATGGGCTGGGATCCATTGTAGGGTGACATGATTTCTTGATTCAACAGCTTTAAATAAACTTCTTATTTCTTTGATGTTTCTTGTTGTTTTGTTTTTATAATTTACAATCCCATCTATGGCCAATTTTGAATCTGTTAAGATAACTATGTTTTGCTTTATGTACGATCTGTATAGGATGTTCTGCAGTGCTGCTTTTATGGCTGTTAGCTCTCATCATAATGGTTTAAAGTTTCGTCTAGTGTTAGATACTGTGCAAAATGTTTGCAGTATACTCCTGCACCAGCATCTTGTTTGTTAATAAAGGATCCATCTGTATATATTCGGAGCCATTCTTTTTCTGGATATCTTTCATTTTCTGTGGCTATTGCTATTGCTCTCATTTTATCTGGTGAATTGTTTTGCTTATGTATTGTATATAACAAATCATTCTTATAATGTATATCAATATATTCTGTTGGGCTTGTTTCCTCTATTGTTGTTATATTTGTTGCTATTATGTTCTTGTGTTTTGAGTTATTGATGTATGTTCTGAAGCTTGTTTGGGTTTTTAGATTGCTTATATTATCCGCTGTGTGATACCACTTGTGTCTATTTCTGTTAGCTTGCAGTTTTTGTGCTAGGGTAATTGCCTTTAGTTGATGTTCCACTTCTATGGCCATATTTTTTGTGAAGCTTTGTAGTATGGCAATTGGTGTTGCTTTTACAGCTCCTGTTATTATTCTTAGTGAATTGTTTTGTGAAGTTTCTATTTTCCTTTTGAGTTTCTTGTTTACTGTTGCCAGCAGTTCTCCAAATAGTAGGTTGGGTTTTATGTATGTTTAATATATGTTATTAGGGAGGTCCATATTTCCACCCCATTTTTTTCCTGCTAGGCGTTTTAAGTTTTTTTTTTTGATCTTATTTGTTACATTGTTTACAAGTTCTCTCATTGATAAAAATATATGGCATATGAGGTCACATGCTAAATTGGTTTTAAGCCTTCTTATCTCAAAGATGGTTTGCAGTGCAGTACAAAACAGCCACATCCAAATGGAAATAAACCCGATTTGGATTACCCCAAGGGTCTGTTACAAATGCTATTCTCTTTAATATATTTATAAACGACCTAGCAGATGCACTGAAAAAACTAGATAACATACAAGTGGGAATGTATGTCGACGACCTAGTAGTATGGACCTTGGAAAAGAATATAAGTTCTGGGAAACATAATAAAAAGTTACAAACAACAATGGAGAATGCAATTATAATATTAGAACAATGGACTAACCATAACTATATGGAGATAAACACAGAAAAACCCCAATATCAACAGTTCACAATGCAACATAAATCAGAAAATATATGTCTGCAAATTAATAACAAAAATTTACAAGAAGCATCTACAAAAACATATCTAGGAACAGAACTAGACCGAAAACTATCAGGAAATGTTACAATCTGCATTATAATTGCTTGGGTGTTGCCACAATGTGTCTATTTGAAGGATTAAATTAGCCAGAGAGAAAACCATATGTACTATATAAGAATTTGTATGGTGTACATAATGATCTAAATAGGTGTGCATTTACGAATGTCACATAAGTCATTTTTGTTCTCTGGGCAACCAGTTTAATGCCCTTCTGCTGTGCGTTCTTACTTATGACTTGTTTGGATGCTACCAGGAGAAGTTCAATTGCACCCTGTATGGGGAACGGCACACGGTACGAACTTCCTAGCCCTGATCATTTCTGTTCCTTTTGTATATGTTATTGGGTACAATATGCACTTAATTACTAGATAAATACAACAAAAATATCTTACTTTCTCTGAAAAATATAAATGAAAGGATCTTCAACATAAATTTAAAACAATTGGATTGATGTCTTTCCCATGGTGCTTTTTATGTAGTAAAGATGACTTAATGAATATTGATCACCTAGCTATATGTGAAACTCTCAAAAATCAGGAAGATCTAGTCTGTAAATACTGGAATGCAAGAAAAACAATGAGTTTATTATCAAATTCTCAGATTAGACACACATATGTTGAACATCATTACCAATATGCTGCCTATTCCCTATGTAGGAATTATCACTGAACTCATTTACACCCTTTTGCTCCTGTTTCCTGTTCCTAGTTTACTGTGGAAATTCTATCAAGGGACTTACCTGCCTTGCAGTGGAGAATCATTTGTTGACAGTAACCAATTGCTTTTGAGAGATAATCACAATGATCCCAGTAACGTGGTCCTAATTCTAGACCTAGCAAATGCTACGTTTGCATGATACCACATCTGTGCTATAGTAAGCTGTAACAGAAAATTATATACAAGTAAATATTAAAACCCTTAATGCTTTTATTTTAGTCATATGTTTAATGCACCCAGTAAGAGCACACTTAGCACACTTCCCATTCAATTAAACGTGTTTAAGTTATACAACCGTAAACAAGTGACAATGAGCTCCCTCTTACAGATGAAAGCTAGTAGTCAGGAATCAAACTAGTGCAGATGTGTAATTTCTTATATTGTGGAAATATTGTTCCATTTTATTTATTTATTTTTAAATTGAAGTCCTCCAACTTAAGTCATATCGGATGATGAATGAAATGGGTAAAATGGTATTCAAATGAGTCCGGGATCCATAGAGCTAATTGCCTGACATTCATCTTCAAGGATAAGGGTAAACACTGGAAAAAATCCTATCCAGATGGCTCACCCTGACCAAGATTCAAACTCAGGACCACTTGAATGTAAAGCAGACATGCTACCACAGAGCAACAGAGGTGTGCATTTCAGGCATGTTTACCAATTTGTAAGTTATACCACTGTTGAAATTGGTGGTTTTGATATGGTGGTTGGTATGACTCTTCTCTTAACCATAAGGTTTTCTTCAGCTTAGCAACCATATTCACCACAAAAAAAAGAAAGCAACAGCATAGTCAGTGGATTCACATAGCACCCAAAAACATTTAATAAATTCAAAAAGACCTTTAAAGAACATATCATCTTGGCACCTACAAATAGACAATCAGCATTAAAATTGTTAAATTCAAAAGCAAAAGATGAAATGTCACCAATCAACAGATATGGAATATAAAATATAAGTTGTAAGGATTGTGAAAAAATGTTACAGAGAGCAAACTAAAAGAAACATAAAAACCAAAGTCAAAGAGCATTTCAGAAACATCAAAGTGAAACATGAAGATAAGTCAGTAGTAGCATTTCACTTTTGGAATGAAAGCATGACCTTGACCCAAATCCAAAATTATTAAGATGAGTGATAAACCAAAACAAACTAACAATGTGGGAAAACATCTTAATTTGGAAAAATAAGGACCAAGTAATGAACTTTGAAATCTGACCAGTCGATAATTGGATAAAGAAGAGCATAGTTCCACCAGCAGACAAAGACAGAGACAACAATAACAGATGACAGTCAGATCTTCGAGGTTGAAAGTGAATGCAAAATCTCCCAAAACTAGTCTCTCAAAAAATAAAAATATAAGTGATGGAGTGTTAAAAACCAATTACAAATTGATTTAACAAGAAGCCATCAATTTGTGTTTGTTCTATGTTATTGATTTTTAGCCAAATGTAACTCACAGAATGCATGAGGAGTAAACGTGAGCCAATAATACTGAAATGATAAGTTTTGAGTTATCAGAACAAGAATGTAGTTTACAATGTACACAAATTATTTTTAAAAACATTCTGATAGAATACAACTGCTTGTTATAAATAGTATTAATGTTACAGTTCCTTTCTTGGAAGTGTTGAAATCAGTGTTGTTGTAATAAATTAAATTTAAAGGGAGTCAATTAATGACACTTAACAACACTTTTAAATTTTCTCGGAACATGTTTGAGACGTTGCCTCCATTGTCAACCGGACATTGACTGGTTCTCAGTGGTGTAACTGGCGATATTTTGTCATAGGTCTCCTCTGGTGGTGGTCCGAAGAAGTTGCTGAACAAATCTTTCTGGGGGATGTTGAAATTGAATACTTTGATCGTATTTTTTGAAATGAAGATTTGTTCCCATGTGGATAGTTCTACTAAAACATAAATCAGGAAAACAAGAACTGTCCACATGGGAACAAATCTTCATTTCAAAAAATAGGAACAGAGTATTCAATTTCAACATCCCCAGAAAGATTTGTTCAGCAAGTTCCGCGAATCGCCATCAGAGGAGATCTATGACAAAATATCACCAGCTCCACCACTGAGAACCAGTCGATGTCTGGTTGATGATGGAGGCAAAGTCTCTGAAACATGTTCCAGGAAAATTTAAAAGTAAGTGTTGTTTAGTGTCATTAATCGACTCCCTTTAAATTTAAAGTATTAATGTTGTCTGTGCATGTTTTGTTATCAAATATGATTTTCTGTTACTTTTCTTGTTGATTAGGAATGTAAAGTAAATTGTACTTGCTTGAGACCTACACTTTTTATGCCATTTCCACATTTAACTAGGCTCTGCCCTTTAGCAATGTTGCTCAGCTCTAATTGGACCAGAGCTCAGCCCCTGCAAATCTGTGTTTGACATGGTGGTTTCCTCTCCACTCTTTAGTCAGATTTTTCAACCACCTGTTACACATGTTACAAGTATTACATATCTTTGGTAACTTCACTTTGGATTTCCACATTCTGTTCCTTCTGAGAACAGATATTCAATTCTGCACTGTCAATGATTAGCAGCACACCACTTTCTACTTTATAAAAGTAAATTGAGAAGATATCACTAACACTAGTCGAGACTAGTCGAAACTCAGTTGAAGATGGGAGCAACAGCTCTTGAAACGTGTCCGGTGAAAAACAGTGTTAGTGAAGCAATGTGTCAATATCTTTTCAATTTACTTTTATTTTAAAATATGAGAAATTTGGGTCATGCCATGGTTGAGTAGTTAGATCGCTCGGCTCTCACCAAGGTGGCCTGAGTTCGATTCCAGGCAACCAAAAAGTGAAATTTGTGGTGGACAACATGGACCTGGGCCAGGTTTTCTCCGGGTCCTCCGGTTTTCCACCAATTGCTTCATCATCATCATCATCATCATCATCATCATCATCATCATCATCATCATCATCATCATCATCATCATCATCATCATCATCATCATCATCATCATCATCATCATCATCATCATCATCATCATCATCATCATCATCATCATCATCATCATCATCATCATCATCATCATCATCATCATCATCATCATCATCATCATCATCATCATCATCATCATCATCATCATCATCATCATCATCATCATCATCATCATCATCATCATCATCATCATCATCATCATCATCATCATCATCATCATCATCATCATCATCATCATCATCATCATCATCATCATCATCATCATCATCATCATCATCATCATCATCATCATCATCATCATCATCATCATCATCATCATCATCATCATCATCATCATCATCATCATCATCATCATCATCATCATCATCATCATCATCATCATCATCATCATCATCATCATCATCATCATCATCATCATCATCATCATCATCATCATCATCATCATCATCATCATCATCATAATCTTTCATATCATTTCATCTCACCCTCATTCTTTCATTCATTTCCCTCACTCTTATACCAGGTACGGGCTGATCACCCATCCTGGAATCTCTCTCTCACTGATCCAGAGATTCCGTTCCTCAACTTTCTGCCTACGGGCACAAGGGTTAAGAGGAACAAGAATACCCTAACACCATGCAGTGGTACAAGAGGGCACTTAAAGAAGTATGAACTCATTTTCTTTTATACTGCATTGTTCTAAAACACTTAATTTTTCCATTTGGTAGTTTAAGCAATTCCATGAAGAACAAGCATGTAATTCTCCAAAAATACAATGAATTTTTGTTTATGTGGACGCAGTAAAAATCTTATTCCTCAATGGGAAAGAGCAACTGGATGGAAACCAGGAGATCCGTGGTTTAAATCCCGGCCATGGCACTGAATTTTCAGTTTGACCCTTATCTATTTATAATTTTTTTTTAAAATTAAATCCTCCAACGTAAGCCATATCAGACAAATGAAATGTGTAAAATAATGCTTAAATGAGCCCAGTTACTCAACATTCATCTTTCAATAAATTTTATGGGAGATAGTTTTAGGATATTATTAGAGTGAATAAATGAAATGGGCAGTAATTTAGAGCGTAAAATTAGCACTCAGGTGAGCGAAATAGGGGAACAGGTAACTGACTTAAGTAAAGAGCTGAACAATAAACTGGAGGAAGGATTTAGGAGCCAGGATGCAAAATTGAGTGAATATTTAGACCTCCGGCAACAGTAATTTGAGGGAAGAGTAAAAGTAATTATAAATGTTAAACAAGTGAACATAACTGAACTTCAGGAAGGATTAATGGCAACAGGCGGTTTCGTCTGTGGCCCGTATTCCGGAGGTCCGGGTTCGATTCCCGTGGCCGACCTACCTGAACCATGGGTTTTTCCGGGAGTTTCCCGGGTCGCTAGGCAAATGATGGGTAGGTTAATTATATCCCCCGAATTTTTTGCCCTCTCATTTCACCTTCATTATCATTTCGTATCATCTCTCATCTGGTGGTTTCTTCCAAAGTAGAAGTATCGGTGGGAGTCTCAGCGGTGTGAAGCAACAATATATGTAGCGAGGAAAGGTTACCACGTTGGCGCGACAATTTTATGCAAATGGAAATAATGGGTATTTAGCTCAGGGTAAAGCAATGAGGTTTCTCCCAGGGTATGCGTGGATGTGTGTGAGAAGGATAGTTTTAATGACACTGGAATGCCCGTTTCAAACTGGTTTAATGACTGTTCTTTTATTATTACATTAAACTCGAAGTTGTCGACCAAGGATTACCAATAATCACTGATTAAAGTTACTGAAGGCGGAATGCTTATTACTCGATAATACTTAATTAGTTACGTAAAAACCGACAAATATCTTCTCTCATCACTTCTGGTTTGCCCTCGACCAAGACAGAAGAAGAGGACTTCTTTAATCGGCTCCAATCCACGAACTGTCCTCCAGATGCGCGTGGGTGTATAGCATTCTCTTTCTGGAAGCCTCTTATTCAACCAAAGATTCCCTTTGTGACTATTTTGTCATGCCATTATGAAGGGTCCGAAGAATGCCCTATTCACAAAGTCAAGTGCTATCCCTTAGAATTCTGTTTTTCCCGTGTCTTTTGTTACACGACTCATCCAACTGCACCTTTCCGTGTCGTAACAAACATACAAGACTCCTTTGAAATCCATTACGCTTCTTTATACATTGCACCCCTTAATTTCGGTATCAGGTGGATGGCAGAGTGATAAATTCTGAGTGAACACGTTCTCCTCCTGCGGGACGGACTCCGGTCTCTAAGCCGTCCTAATGGACCGATTTAGGAACGCGGCTGGCCAATACCGGTTCTGCAAGCCTGCGTGGAGTCTTCCTTGCTCTGGGGGAGGCGACCTCCTGTCTCTGAACCGGCCACAGTAGGCGCCACAGTAGGCGCCACAGTAGGCCACAATAGGATTGTCCTGGACCGCCGGGGAGCTTCTATTTGGTAAAAGGTAGGGACTCCGCCCTCTGTACTGTAGTGACTGCTTGGGACCGGCTGCCTTCTGTCTCCTCTCAACTCATCCTTCCTCCCGGTGGTGAGTTACAGAAGACTAGTCTGGTCGAGTGGCGAATCCTCTCCGAAAAATCCAATCCAAAATAATAGGTCTTTGTGTTCAATATTCAAGTATAACCCGACCAAGGCCAGTGCAGTCCTGCACTGTAAGCGGCAACAGGCGGGGTAACGCAATGCCCATATGTATACGTCAAAAAGGCTCTACAGTTCAATTCGCTAATGCGCAGCGTAGTATTTATTCACTGTGACCGTGCTAGTGATGGAACGTAAAGGAAATAAAGTTATTCACGAGCAAGCTCGGCGAGTTATTTATAATATTACTAAGTTTTGTGATGAAGAGAAGCAAGAAGGTCGGGAAGTACCCATTACAAATGCCACCGAACGTGCTGTCTCTGCTACAGCAAGACAACGATTTGCAATGATCGCCTCGGTGATGTAGATGCTAGCGTGTCTGCCTCACGTTCAAGAGGTCCCGAGTTCGAATTTCGTGTCAGGATGAGCTACCTAAATAAGGATTTCCCGGGGGTTTCCGTTATTCTCAAAGACGAATGTCGGGTAGCTCTAAGTTTCATGGACCCCGGACACATTTAAGCATCATTTCACCCATTTAATTAACCGTCTGATAAGACTTAACGTCGGAGGACGTACGATTAAAAAATATGCAAGAGGAGGGCCGGTGCGAAGAAAGTGGAGCGAGCAAAATAAAATCACCTCGGAAGATTGGTAAAACTCATGTAAATAAAACCGTTTTGGGCGAAATGGATAAGTGCATCACTAGAACAAAATATCAGGAGTATCACGAGGTTAAAAAAGAAATCCCTACACCGCGAAAATTATTGCATTTTTGTATATAAAAAAAAAGGTGAATTTCACTGGGGGTAAAGAAACACTTAGAAAAATAGTGAAATCTATTGGATTTCGATTCAAAAAGTGTAAAAATAAATGGAGTGAACTGAGCAAACGCCCGGACATTGAGGTGGACCACGTCGAGCTCTCCCTTGTGCTCAACGCCTCATAATTAAGGGTCGGTGGAGTGCGGAGGTTAAGGAAAGGGAGATTGTAATCGGTTCGAGGTGACTTGTAGGTCCCGCAAGAGAACTCTCATCTGTACTTCAGGGAGTGGGTGCGTCCTGACTGGCTGTGGTTTGAATGATGACACCTCGAATCTGGTAGACAGAAGTTTATTGTTTTCCTTAGACCCCTTTGCTCGCCACCGTAAAGTCGTCGTCAGTGTGGTTGCTGTGTTTAGTGTCACTGTCAATATTGTGTTGTGAAGCGCAGAGGCAGTAGCACTGCGTAGTCGAACTAGATATATTTATCCTCCTCCCTATATGTTACTCTCTGCGCTAAGGCTCACTGGAGCGATTGTTAGATATTGCACTTTGTGTCGGTGCATGGCGCGGAAGTGTATACTTCTTAGGCGGCGCCGAATACGCGTCCGTCTCATGTAGATTTCAGGACCGAAGTGTTATTACTAGAAAAACCTACTTTCCGCCCTCACTTTGAATTACCCCCACTCTAAGTATTTCTTGGAGTTTGCAAAATCACATGAACAAATATCAATTTTCCATTGGCTGGTACCTATCCCCACTTGCGGTCTGTGTTCAGAATTTCCAGTTTCGGACCTAATATCAGAGACACCTTCTCTAACGGTCCGCATGCAAAAATTTAAACGGAAGCATGCGTTCTGCGCGTCGTCAAAATCTTAAAGCCTGTTGTCAGAAACACATATGGGATTTTAACAATGGGTTGGTTTTCGACTGGGAGGCGCCAAATTTGCCTTGAGGGCAAAACAGACAATAGAGTAGGATTGTTTATTTACAGGGACTGCAAAGGGAGTTTACCGACCTTCGCAGAGTGGCCTTGTCACTGTGGCGGTCTCCGGAGTATATGCAAGCATTATGGCATATATCTATTCTGGTAAAAGTCATTTATTTATATTTATTCGTATGTTTATGTCTTTCTGATATCAAGTTATATGTCGTCTCAGTATCCCTAGGTGACAGGGGCTGCGTCAACATAGTGGCTCAAAGAGCATCATTTCTTAGAACACTCAGAAAAAATGAACGCTTGGAAAACAAGCCAGTGATATGCATGGATGAAACCTGGATTGACACACATTACAAAATTTTCAAGTGTTGGCAGAGTGACTATGTTCCAGGAGTGTATACAAATAACAGTGCTGGACAGCGTCTTATTATCGTGCATGCTGGCTGGGAAATGGCATTTATTCCAGGTGCTTGCCTCATTTACGATTCTAAATCTAAAACCTCAGATTACCACAACGAAATTAACTACGAAAACTACTCCAAGTGGGGTGCAAAACGAACTGATACCTGGACTACCAGAAAGGAGCATTGTGATAGATAATTGGGTTAAAGGACGCTCAACTACATGGTCATCAGCGCCCTTGAAATCCAATGAGGTTAAAATCAATCTAAAACGCTAAAACTGTCAGTTGAGCAAAGATAAAAATCCGTACAACGGTATCTCAAAGACTAAAATCAACTTTAAAACCATAAAAAGATTAAAATTCCAAATTAAAAGGGTCCTATATTCTAAAAAGTAAATTTAAAATGAAATCTAAAACCTTTGTCACCGCTTGCTCGTCATCCACCAGGATCTCCGCCATGCTGGCCGGCAGCTGGAGAGACCTGCGGAGACGTGCTGAACTAAAACTATCTAAAAGTACGTGGCAGACCGTCAGAACAGACCCGCACAGCGGGCAAACAGGTTCTGGGGTCCGACTTAGTAAAAAAACTATGACTAAAATAGCAGTGACCAATACGCAGCCGAGCCAATATCACCTCCTCCCGCCGGGATAATCGACAGGAGGTCGCCCAGTGGATCGGAAGCTCCTTTACGGTCCTTAGCCTGTTGCCACGCAGAGCCGAACACTCATCGCGCCAGCACGAGAGCCTAAAGTCTTCCGCGGTGGCCAAGGGAAGGTATAACCAGGTGTTGTGGTGGCCACCTTAGCCGCCGAATCCGCCCTTTCATAGCAGCATTGTGTCATTGACAATGCTCCGTATCACAATAAAGAGGACAATAAGGTGCCCTCAACCAACAATTTAAAGTCAGAAATACAAGAATGGCTGCGGAATAACAATATACCATTTGACTCGGAAATGACAAAAACGGAACTTCTCATTCGCGCAAAACAACGCAGACCAAAGAAAACATATTCCATTGAAAATTATTCGCAGATGCTGGCTTTACAGCATTTAGATTACCACCCTATCACCCGGACATGAACCCTATCAAATTAGTCTGGGATTTAATAAAAGCAAAAGCTGCCGAAAACAATGTCGACCACGTTTCTCGGTCAACATTAAGCTCATTAACATATGATGCTATTAGAGCAATAACAGTAAATGACTGGAAAAACTCCGTTTAGAAGGTGAAAGATATTCAAGAAACATACTGGAAAAGAGATGCGCTTCTGGAAGAAGAAATGAGAAGAATAAATAATCAATCCAGGGCTAGACAGCAGTGATGAGTCGGGAGAAGAAACGACCACGGCATCAGAGACCAACACTGCAAGTGAGAGAGACATCCCGATATAATTTCAGTTAAGGTATGTCAGAGAAATAATGTGCGTGTTGTGTGTGTGTGTGTGTGTGTGAGAGAGAGAGAGAGAGAGAGAGAGAGAGAGAGAGAGAGAGAGAGAGAGAGAGAGAGAGAGAGAGAGAGAGAGAGAGAGAGAGAGAGAGAGAGAGAGAGAGAGAGAGAGATATGCTCAAACTGTATTGCAGTTTAAAGGTTTTGTTAATATATTTCATCGCTTATGAATATGCATATGATTATACAAACAGTGAAAATATATGTATGAGATCTGTTATCGTTTACATTTTGCCAAGCGCACTATACCGTAGGGCGGGCTAGTGGTAAAGCGGCATACCACAGAAAAGAAAGTCTCCGGGGGATGAGACGCAGGAGGGGGGTTGGAAAAGTTTCCTACATCCTCCCTCGGTAATTTATGACACCTCCATGTCATTTCAGTTACAGACCATTCAAAAACATACTGAAGGCTTCTACTTTTGTGAATGAATCTTCTCGGCTTTAGTGCACAGAGTGAAAAGGGCACATGTTCTTTTTAACGGTTCTGCTCTTTGTGTAGCATGCGTTCTGTCACACACATTCGCTGTCCTTGTTACACTGTGTAAGGGGGCACATTCCTTTCAGAGACTTACTTTGCATTGCTGGACAGTAGAAGTGGCGCACCCGTAAGCAGGACTGCACTGGCCTTGGTCGGGTAATAGGTGTGGATGACAATTTTGCTGTTGTAGTTTACGTCCTCCAACGTTATACGGATGACAATATGCACCAATAATCAAAAGGATGTTGCTACCCTCTGTGCGTTAATTGAGGAGCATATGGAGTTCGCCAGTACAACCCACACCTACTGTTGAGGTGGTTACAACAGCTTGGGTGCTTTGTAGCCCACCTATGTACTTGTGAATCACAGCTACATTTCGTCGACTCAAGAATAAATTTCCACACTAACAACGTTGAGTCAGGCTGACGATCTCTCCAGCATCGCTTGCCCTTTTGGTGCACAACCTCACACATCTCGCTCCTGGTTGGTGCAACCGCAGCCTTTCCCAGGGTTGCCTTGCAAACTCCAGAATGTTCGTTAGGGCTTCCTAGTTTTACCCTGCCTTGTCCAAGTCGCAGTACCCTCATGCAGATATCGACATCGAGTCCTTCTGAGGGCCTTCAGTCCTAATATCACTTTCTGAGCTACCTTTGCGTCGAATATCCATTGACATACAATCCATCCCCAAGTCAACACTTCAGCAAGGCTTACTCCTTTACAGTCATTATTTGGCAAAGCTGTTTCGGTTTACTTGATGGTATGTCCTCCACCATGGCCAGCAAAATTTCCACGTAATGGAAGGCATGCAGCTCTGAACGTGTCGAGGGTGAGGGGGATGGACTTGCGCCTGTGCTTATACGGCGCGATTCTCTTCGCGCCTAGTGCAGTCCGTAGAGTAGTTTTATAGTGTTAAAATGCACAGGTTTCTTATTTTTGTGTTCTTTGTGGAGTTAGGAACAGAGTGGCTTTATAAAATACAGTGACTAAAGAATTATGGATATCTCTGTAAAATCACTAATAGAAGTGCGAATTTCAAGGTTGACTCCTGAAGAAAAAGTACAATTGAAATCTTTGGCTACACAACGCCCGAATTCTTGATAGAAAAAGTAGAAACTAAGAAAACTGAAAACCGGGTGTTTAAGAGGCGCCTTAATTCTAAGGTCATGTATGAGAAACGTGACTGGATCTGTGGCTGCAAAGTTCTCAAGTCGTTTTTTCTGCTATCCGTGTGTTTTGTTTGCTCCTAAATGTGCCAATTGTTTGTGGACAGTAAAGGGAGTGAGTGATATAAAACATTTAACAGAAAAAAAACATAAAGATTCAGTACAGCACATGAATAGTGTGGTAGAGCGGTAGATCTTTCACTCCTAGCAAAACAAAATATTACATCATGTCTTAAGTCCGTGTTTAAAGAAAATGTTAATAAACCTAACATGCAAGTGAGTAAAAATAGGCATATTTTATAAATACTTATTTCATGTGTCAAGTTTTGCGCTGTGTGAACTGGCTTTACGAGGACATGATGAGTCTGTTACTTCTTCCAATCCAGGGGTGTACAAGGGCCTCATTGACTATACAGCTGAACTGGATACAGTAATGAAGGAACATTTACAAACAGCCACAGTATTTAGAGGAACTTCGAAATGCTCTATTAGACTGCATGTTGAAAGTCTGTAGGAAGAAAATAGAGCAACAGCAGAATGCTCTATTAGACTGCATGTTGAAAGTCTGTAGGAAGAAAATAGAGCAAGAGACACGAGCTTCTGAATTTGTCCTCATTCAGTGTGATGAGACAACTGACGTTTCATATCACTGTCAGATGGTTTTGGTATTCTGCTATATGTATGAGGAATCCGTATATGAGAGTTTTTGGCTTTTTGTGAATCCTGAAGGAAGAGATGCGGAATCTCTGACAAAGTGCATAAGGAATGAAATCAACCCGCATCTTGAAATACCAAAGAAAAGCTCATTGCTCAAATCTTTGACGGGGCCAGTGTTATATGTGAAAGAACTGGTGGAGTACAAACCAAAATAAGGGAAACATACCCATATGCGTACTTTGTCCACTGCTATGCACACTAGTTGTATTTAATCTCACAGGGGGCAACAAACACCCACTCCCAGGTACCGTGTTATTTTCAAATCTGTCGTGGATCCCAGCTTTCTTTTCCAATTCCTCTTTGCAATATTATATTTTAGAGAAATTAGTGCTGGCAAGATTGCCCAGAGCTGCATTAATAAGATAGAATTACAATGAAAGGGTAGAGCCAGACTTAAAAATTCAATGCCGGGAGTCCAGAATCCGGAGTCTTCAATCTGAAGATCCGTGGTTCAAATCCCGGCTATACCCTTTCATAGTGCGTCTTATACACGGCTAGAGTGAAAGAACAATTAATTTCCATTAGAATTACAATGTTCGTATCGTAAATGTTGTGTACGAAAACATAGAAAACCTGAAAGATTGCTTCGAAATTATTGAAGAGAGCTGCTAACCATAATAAATGAAGCCAGTAGCTATAGAAGAGATCTCGAAGATCCAATTTTTTTTCTAACAGTTTTCCACAAACCCTACCTCATGTAGATATTTTGTACCAGCAACTTCAAAAGAAGAGCAAATATTTTGTAACGTTACGGAGTGACATCCTTATATTTAAACAATTGGGAAAGGAAAGACTGAATATTGATAAAGTACACAAAAACTTATGTGAAGAACTTCCACAGCCGCCAAAGAAAAGCAAAATTATGGAATGTGCAAAGGTTGCAGATGCCAAGGAGGTGTGTGACGTCATCACAACTACTGTTGCAGATAGATTTGTTTATAATGGGCATCTAGGAGCTACATCTTTGCTGTGTAACGACTTATTTAAGAATTTCTGTGTATGTTTCCGTGAAGAAATTTTGACACGAGTGGTTCAATCCTATCCTTTTCTACGCACAGAGCTGGAGCTAATTTTCAGACGAAATGACTAATATTCAAGGAGCATTGTAACTTTTTCAGTTCATATACAGAAATAAACTTTCGACGGTTTTGAATGAAGTCACAAAACTTTTGAAAATTGTCATAACAACGCCGATGACGACTACCCAACATGAACCTTTTTTTTACTCTGAAAAGGATAAAAACTCTTAAGAAATACAATGATAAACGACAGACTCAATGCTTTAGCAATGCTGTCAATAAATAAGGACCTTATCAGTAACATGCAGGATTTTGATGAACGTATGATGGAAAATTGCATTAGATTAAAGAAAAGAAGACTTGGTTTTGTATGTAAATAGACCAAAAGTGTAATTCATGATAAAGTGAGTAAACGCAAAATACGAGTATTAATGTGGGTACATACAAGTGATGTGCGCAAGAATCCGTGAAAATAATTACACTGGTGAGGTGGCAGCTTGTGTGCCAAACATTATTCCTGGATTTGGAAGAGTTTGAATGATGTTCTAACACCGTCCTTTTATATTTTGCCTGCATATTAATATTGCAGCTTCAGGCAAAGATTGCGTTAGACTTCTTGTACTTATTTCTGAGATGTAGGTATATTACAATTTGAGAACCACTATTTCCGTGGGTTATAGAGGTAGAATTTGAAGAAAAAAAAAAGTTCTTAAAACTTAGAAGTGTAATAATTCATTGTTGTCAATACTTAGCGAGCAAAACCATCTCCGCGCCCCAAAAATATTTCGGCCACGAGCCGCCACTGCTCTCAACGCTCATTGCTCGCAGACTTTAACGCACACTCACATCTCTGAATTGAACTGAAAGCTGGGCAGACTTTTAAGCCCCGTTTTATAGTCAACGACCTGTGGAAGAAAGGCTCTGGAAACCTAAGTCTCTCGAATTGCCTGGATGAAACAGTATGAAAATCAATTCCTCTAGATTTCCCGAATTTGGAAGTTTTGGAAATTCCGCGCGGCACAAAATAGAGGCATATACTTCCGGCTGGTGCCCTCAAACAGTGACCGTCTTTGAATATTTCATTTTTTTGATGTGCTGAAGTCACAGAAACTGTTCAAGCAGAAAAAATGTGTCGAAAATTCTCCTTATTGTTGACTGGGCATTCCATTTTATCAATCTGAAAGGAACAACTAAACACTAAACACACAATTTTATGAAGACATAATACAACATTTAATAACATGTAAAACCTTCACTTTAAAACAGTAGGGTTTATGGTCCAAATCATAAATAACACGGAAAATAGAATGTCGAAATGTTCCTAATTTTTTATCAGATTTCACCGATATACCTATTGTGTTAATGACACTAGAATTCAGATTTGTGCATATGGGGGATGCGGGAACTTTCCACAGAGTTCTATCTTAAGTACGCACATTCAAGGCACGTTGAGCAGAGGTGGGGAATATAACACACGGCTCAGGGAACTGTTAGAAAGTGTTACCTGATGCAGTGAAGGATATCAAGCACGCCAACTGAGAATCATTCAGTAGAAAGCAGGCTAAGAGTGCGGATGTATATACACACACTCCAGGGTACAAGAAGCTCGGGCCTTAGCTTCCTGAACAACTTGCTGTCAACCATGAATCTTCTACTTCCAGTAATATTGCTTCTATTGCTGGGTGAGTCCATGTGCTTATACGTTAAACAATGCATTTCCGGAATGCTTTGAATGCACACAAAAATATAACGCACATAAAATTTTATCGAGTTATATCCAACTGTTTTTAAGATAATTATTTTATTCATAATGAATTATTATTGCTCTTTGATATTGTAATATGAAATACTCCTTTGACACTTCGGCTTATCATATCACTCCCAGATTTTTGAGCCTAATACATCAATATAAAGAAATGATTGTTCAGGCATTTCTTAATTTTAATTAGTATAGGAAATTTCTTATGTTCACATTTTACTGGATTTTTAATTTCTTCTAATTTAATTTGTTTTACGCACTTAATTTCAGCTGATTTATTTTAAAATTTTAACAGTGCACAGCAGTTCCTAAGTTCCTCTAAATATGCTAATAAGTTGTAAACTGTAGTCCAAGGGGCATTTTGAAGAGCGGAAAATGTCGTAAGAAGTAAGTGAAAGGAATGGAGTTTTAAGTTCCACATGGTAATTTATCTAAATAGTACAACAGTCATCAAATACCTACTTGTGACCTTAAAATTTTGATATTAAAACTCAGTTATGTAGAATGTAAGTAGAAGTTATAAGTATAAAAATGATGCAAAAACACAACAATGAAAAATTTCACCTCTTTGTACCAGATTTCACCAATGCCTTACACATGTCAACATTCTGATTTTTGCTCTGTATTTACATTTGCATTATAGTTATAACTTGTATTGCCATGCCAGTCATTGGTTTAAAGCACATATCCACAATTTTAAGGCACAAATGGCCACTTAATTGGACTTATATTTAGTCGGATATTGGTCTGAGCATATTTTAAAATTTAAACCACATTATTTCCTTAATTTCTTTTTAAAAGCATTATTACAGTTCAAAATGCTCTTTGCATCAGGGTTTATAACTTATGATCTTGAACTTTTCAGGAGGGATGCAGGAATTACAAATAAAGAGTCCAGTGCACTAGTTAAAGTAATTTAATAGTCGGGCTGAAATTGTTTTCCATAATTAATACGTAAAACATGAAACTATTAATAGTGAAGCAAACAAATATATATATATAACAATTTGTAACTTAAAACTTCACTTATCTTATAAGAAATGATGATATTTTTCTTATAAATTGTCAGATTTTGGCAGTACTAACAAGAACATATCAACATCTAACATTCGTAACGTTGGCGACAGCTTTGTTGCTTCCGGCTGAAGATGTGTAAAAGTTTTACATGAAATCGCGATTCCGGAAAATTTATAAGAAAAATATAATAATTTCTTATAATATAAGTGAAATTTTAAGTTACAAATCGTTATATTTGTATATATTTTCCATAACCTACATAAAATGGAAAAAATCAATAACATGTATTAAACATTTTTATATTAAATTAATTAAACCTAAGAAATGTCTTTACAGCGATACTTTTATGATTCTATATCAAGCTCAAATTAACAATTTGGTGAAACGATAAACCAAGGAGCATTGCGTGTCACACCACAACAAAGTGATTAATTATTAATAAACAACTATTAATATTTTAACAACAGTGTATTCAGAATTGCAGGTGATAACTTGAAGCGACCAGCAGAAAACTGTTTATTTCATTTTCATTTTAATAGATAAATTTACTTAATTAGTTTTCATAATATATTTCTCGAAATTTAAGTCTTGAGAGAAGTCACACCAGCCTAAGACTGTCTTAAAAGTCATTCAATGATAACCTAAGCGGTTGTTCTTATCACATTTTAGAGTTACTTAGTATTAAGATAAGGTTCCTAGGTATAATGAAGCTTTAATATTTTTAATATGATTATATTATTTCGGTAAACGTAAAACGCCTGAAACTCTTATTTATTTTATATCAATAAAAACTTATCTTTTAGTCATAACAAGTGCATTTGAGTGGATGGGTGAAGTATCAATTTAAGGAAACCAATCTGTGATTTTTCCAAAGCATCTATTGAGCTTTTCGAATGGTCTACTTGTCATGCCGGTATAAAGAAGTGGAGCTACAATCCTTATTGTATATACTTTAGAGGACAAGGAAGTGCAAAATTACAAAATTTCCCATTTTTTTGTGTTTAACGGAAACAGTCTTTTCATTAAAATAAGACCTGAAGCTTTTCTGGCGATGAATATTTTCAAGATATTCTCGGGAAACAAGCCAGGTGAAAAGACGATTAGAAATTGAGTTTCGGGAGCATGCATCTCTCCCATCATCATTTCTTAAAATATCCTGATGATGGGAAGATGTACGCTCCCGAAACGTCGATTTCTAATCTTCTCCGAGAAGATCTTCAAAAAGAAAAGTATTCACAAAAGCCGAGGACACAAACATATATACAAAAGGGAAAAGGTTTACAAAATCGGATGTATAAATTCGTTAAATTAAAAAAAGTTTCATGCCATGTTTTCCCTCAAGCAGTGTTTGAACTCTGGTGGTCTTTTACTTATGTCGTGTTTACATTTATGGTGTTCCCTTTCATCATGGTTGTTAAAATTTTAAAGTACACTGTTTACGTACTTAAAATACCAATATTTTAAATTTTCAGGACGTCATGCGGTCATTTTCGGTGTAAGAAACCATTTTATTTACAAAATATACTATAGGCATTCTGCAGGTGAGCTATACAATACCTTTTATTCTGCATATTTTTTAGCAATAATACTGTAGCGGCCGTAGACAGTTCTATTGTTTCTATGAACAATAATTGTGAATTTACCCCTATCTTCATATCGTCATCACTGCAATTTCCATTTTGCCCATCTGCCTTACATCGCAATTTGTTTTTGACAACGTACCTTTACTCAGCCTTATAATTTTGAAGTTCCTTCACAAAATAGTCTCCCCTGAATGCGATGCAATTGTCCCAGCGTTTCTGCCAGTCTTAAAAGACGTGCTGGAAACCATTTTTGAGAGATCCTTCAAAATCGCCTCCGCAGCCTAAACCACTGCTTCTGATGATGGATAATGCCTCCCACGAAGGCGGTTCTTCAAGTTAGGGAATAGAAAAATGTTTCATGGAGATAAATTCGAACTATAGGGAGGGTGGAGGATGCACTTCACGTTGATTTTTGCAAGATATTCAGCAACAACATTGGCAATATGCAGCCGTGCATTATCGTGGTGCAGCATTCAGCCTGCTTCACGGAAATGTGGCCTTTGCGCCTGATATGGACTTGCAATTTTTTTAGGACATCCCTGTAGTATTGTCGAGTTACTAATGTGTGTACAGGTACAACATGCTGATAAACCACTCCATGAACATCAATGAATGAGATGACCATAACTTTCCCAGCAGAAGCAACCACTTTTGCTTTTTTGGGGGTTGGTGATGAAGGAGATTTCCACACTGAGCTTTGCTGTTTGCTCTCAGCATCAATATGATGTAACCAAGTATCGTCAGCAGTGATTACGTTTGAAAGAAACTCCGGATCTTCCTCTAACATCAACTTTAACTGCATGTTACCTCCATTGCAGCGGTAGGTGATACTGAACATGTCTGAACTTACCTGGTTCTCACAGGCGAGAAACAATGAAACTACTACGGCGTGTTTGTTTCACATTAAGCTGACAGAATATAATAAGATTGAATTTTAGTGCGAAAAATTATGACCGTAAAAATATTATGATCATTCTTTATTGAACAGCCCTATGTTTTCCCCTTGGCTCAAAAAATCGAGAAGCTGAAATCTCTGAACCTCGAATTCATTCTAGCACTCACAAATCATCTCAGTCTGCTTTGTGTACCTACTTCAAAAGTAAGTAAAAGCAGGTAACACTATACGCATTAGTATAATCTTGCATAATCTTATATAATAATATGTTTAACGGTTTATCATTTCGCATTATTTTATTTCAATTCTCTCACGCTCAAATGGTTACTAATAAAAAAACAAGATTTGTATTTCTCCACTCGTGAAAATTAATCTGTGTAGATCTCCAAAAACAGATAGTCCTTGTACATTTTCGTGTCATTACTCAAGCGATATGGAGGTTATCCTCGTCTTCAACCCCGTTTGGACAGAGTATTATCTTGCTGCTCAAAGCGTTACCATGGTTTTATCTTTGTTAGTACAAACCTCGCAGCTAATGCACTTATTATTCTTTTAAGAGTGAGAAGGGTACTGGCGCACCTCTTGATCGTGTGCTAAGCACCATTGAACGCATCACTTCAACCAATGGAATGCGCAGGAATCATAAATGTCAGACATGTTATGTCCACGTTGAGTAATCAGTGCGTTATCTGAGAGGTTTCTGTTAACAAAGATAAAGCCTGCGGAACCATTCGAGCAGCACAATAACTTTTCACGCACACGGTGCAAGAAGCTGATGTTGTATCATAGAATGCACTATACCTGTATCTTAAAGGCCTTTCTAGCAGGGGGGAATGCAAATCCTTCAGACGCAACGTTTTTGGCACACAAGGCTTCTCGTTTCGAACTAGGCCGGGAAAGTATAAGAAGTTCCAGTAGAAATTCCAGAAGGCGACCTATGCAAAGTATAACTAGACTTGGTAAGCGAAAAATAGTGAACTGATACATGTTTTGTAGCGTCATGCATAAAAATATTTGTAAACGTCGGTTATACATAGTATGTATAATCAAATTCGTAGATTTATGCTTTGTTCACTGAATTTACAGTAAATCTAGTCTAGAGCTTTTAAAGTTGTTAGGCAATGAGAGACTTAAGAGTAAACGTTTCTCTCAGATATGCCATCAGAATTGAAATAAACCTTCTGCATTGATTATGCTCGCCAATTTTGTTTTCAACTATGTAAATGACGTAACCTGCATACAAGAGGACATTGTCACATTGATGATGTAAATTGAAGTGCGTTTTTATAGTGAAAATACATACAAATAAAAGTACATATGTCTTGGCTTTCTCACACGTGGGATCCCTATACACCGGAAAAAATATTTAGGTCTAAGTTGCAACGGATGACTTAGATTCATCTTCCGCTCAGTGATCAACTGCCTCTGCCGGAAAAATAAACTGTGCCCCGTACCGAGGCTAAAAGCATCTGCGAGCAAGACCGTACTAAATATTGCACGTATCGAAGAGAAAATCGTCCGCAATCTTGTTTCATTTTCCCCCCTATGATAAGTATCCTCGTTTAAAACTTTTAAACACCAATGTATGCAGGTAATTGTGTATTTTTAGTGGATGATTCTAATTTATTTACAATTTTTTCTGGTGAACTTTCAACCTACATGAGAGAAATTGAGACACGAGTATTTTTATTTTTAATTTCTTTCATTAAAAGAGAATTAGGAACAAGGGCATGTGAGTAAATAAGAGGTGAACACTAACTTAAAAACTTTGTGTTATATAGCCCAGATATTCTTTTGTTTTTTCATAGAATTTGTGATTAGTTTACTTGTATCCCTGATCAATAAAATTCTTAATTTCGGAATTCTAATACAATGAGGTAAACCTACAACACTTCCCCTGCGTAGTAGGAAAACGCTGCAGCTAACCAAATGCTAATAAATGGTAAACATTAAGAGTTTGACAGCTATGCTAGCAACAACATGGAATGTGTTTCATAGTATTTACCTGTACCCTGATTTATTTTAGAACTTCACCAACAGCTTTATCTAGCGAACGTATGGTAAAGCAATTCTGGAATGTTTGCTGGGTTGAGGCTGTTGAGAGAGTTAAACAATCTTGTTCTGCATTATTTGTTAGAATTTGATCTCCCATTCCCTATCCGGTCAATTTTGCAGTTCAGGTTAACCAAATATTACTCTAATCTTGCTTAAATTAAAAAAATGAGGATTATTAAGAATATTCAATTTGCTTGGTATTACAATCTTATTCAGATGAATATAAAACTAAAATTTTGGATGTTTTTTCTTGTCATTTATTACTACGAGGGCTGTTCAATAAAGAATGATCACATTTTTTTTTCGAAAACGCACCTTTACTCATCCACATAATTTTGATGGCCCTTCTCAAAATAGTCTCCCCTGAATGCGATGCAATTGTCTCAGCGTTTCTGCCAGTCTTCAAAGACATGTTGGAAACCATTTTTGAGAGATCCTTCAAAGTCACCTCCGCAGCCTAAACCACTGCTTTTGATGATGGATAATGCCTCCCACGAAGGCGGTTCTTCAAGTTAGGGAATAGAAAAATGTCACATGGGGCTAAATCCGGACTAAGGGTGAGGGCTGCACTTCACGTTGGTTTTTGCAAGATATTCAGCAACAACATTGGCAATATGCAGCCGCGCTTTATCGTGGTGCAGCATCCAGCCTGCCTCACGGAAATGTGGTCTTTTAGCGCCTGATATGAACTAGCAATGTTTTCAGGACATCCCTGTAGTATTGTTCAGTTACTGCTGAGTGTGCAGGTACAACATGTTGATAAATCATTCCATGAATATCAAAGAATGAGATGACTATAACTTTCCCAGCAGAAGCAACCACTTTTGCTTTTTGGGGGGTTGGTGATGGAGATTTCCACACTGAGCTTTGCTGTTTGCTCTCAGGATCAAAATGATGTAGCCAAGTATCAACAGCAGCGATTACGTTTGAAAGAAACTCCGGATTTTCCTCTAACATCAAATTTAACTGCATGTTACCTTCATTGCAGCGGTAGGCGATACTGAACATGTCTGAACTTGCGTGGTTCTCACAGGCGGGAACCAGGAGTACGAACAATGAAACTACTATGGTGTGTTTGTGCACATTAAGCTAACAGAATATATTAAGATTGAATTTTAGTGCGAAAAATTATGACCTTAAAAATTATGATCATTCTTTATTGAACAGGCCTCGTATTTACTTTAATTTATCCATTTTCATCACATAAATTTCACCAAGATATTGCTTCTGGAGATTAATACCCACTAACTACAGAGCTTTACCAGAAAATGTGAATGAATTAATTTTGAACATAATCGAAGCGTCCACGTTATAAAGTTTCTCTACCTGGAGGTATACCTTGTCAATGTTTACTTTTTCTATTAACTATGGTAAGAGAACTAGTATTGTAATCTACGCAAAAAGTAGATGAGGAGATTTCACCAAAATACATGTCCTGACTTCCTGAATAAAAAGAAAATACATGGAAGGAAGGGCCTTTTCTTAAAAGTGTGTGTGTGTGTGTCTGTGTGTGCGTGTGCGTGAGCGCGTGTGTGCGTGCGCGTGTGCGTGTCTGTGCGTGCGCGTGCGTGCAGTATAAGTCAAAAATGAAATGTTGACATCTTCCAAGTATATGGCTCAAAAATTTTCAAGAAAATACCTCATCCCAAAATAACCTTTTTATGTTTTCTCCAAAGTAGCTGTGACAACTTTGATTAAAATACGTATGTTTTAAATTAATTTCATGACATATAAAATAAGTATCTTGAATTTTCTAACAATGGCCTATTAAGGCCTTCAGATTCTATGCAAATGACTTTTGCGTAATTGGTAAACCGTGATACCGAAATTAAGGGGTGCAATGAATAAAGAATAGTAATGGATTTCAAAGGAATGTTGGATCTTTGTTACAACACGTGTAGGGGCAGTTGGTTGAGTCGTGTAACAAAAGACACTGGAGAAAGAGGTTTTATTAGCAACAATCCTAGCAGGGATTCTCACTGAATGATACTTTACCTCGTTTGAAAAGGTATTCTTCGGACCCTTAATGATGGCATTATCGAGACTAATAATCACAATGGACAATTGTTGTGAGTAAAGGGCTTCAAGAGGTGAAAGTCGCACACACGCAGCTGTAGTGAACGCAGTCTGCGGCTGGCGGCATATTAGGACGGTCATCGCCTCTGTCTTGGTCGAGAGCAGACGAGAAGCGATGAGAAAAGATACCTGTCGGTTCATACGAAACGAATTAAGTTTATCGAGTAATAAGCATTCCACCTACAGTAACTCTAAACAGTGATATTGGTAACCCTTGGTCGGCAACTTCAAGTTTGATGCGAGGATAAAAAGAAGCAGTCATTAAATCAGTTTGAAACTTGCATTCCAGTGTCATTAGAACCATCCTTACTCACATACATATACACGCATACTCTGAGAGTACCTCTCATTGCTCTACCCTGCGCTACCCATCCTTTTATCGCTTCAACCGTAAGAGATTGACAAAGTGCCGCTAAAAAAATAGATCACGTTAAGACAAAAATTATGTCAAGATATAATGTGTGTAAGTTTGCATTTTGAAATACTTATACTTTTCTCAGTAAGTCAATCATTTTCTCTTCGTAGTCCTACAAAGAGAACCGAAAATCAAAGCCATCATATGGCAATACGTTCTTCAAAAGTTTGACTATTGCGGTCACTCTTGTACCGTAGAAAGAAATACGAAAGTGTGAATTGAAAATTTATCTGGTTTAAAAAGAATTAGCAGGCCGCGCCATGGCTGAGTGCTTAGACCGCTTGGCTGTGACCTATGCGGCCCAGGTTCGATCCCAGGCGAGCAAGTGGGATTTGTGGTGGACAACATGGCGCTGAGGTGCGTTTCCTCCGGGTCCTCCGGTTTCCCCCACCATCATTCCACCAATTACAGTATCAATCATTCATCTCAGGCGTTGGGACGACCCCTCAAACCTGAAATCATCTCTCAGGTCAGATGCTTCGGCTCCCTCGCTCTGAGGGAACCCAAGCGCCTCCTAACGTCAGCATTGATGAGGAAGGAAGGAAAAAAAAACCAAGAACTAGCAACAATAATACTTTTATAAACAAGAAGTGGTTGAAAAGTGTGTACGGAAGGTCCTGTGACTACAACTCATTGTACTTTTCCCTTCTGATTCTTATAGAAATTATTCATAATTATATAATCATTAATGCCTTTTGAAGCACAGTGTTTATATAATAATTTCTGCATAAATAAGTTACAAAAGCATTTTTAACCGTACAATACTTGTGTTAAGTAGCTTTTTGCTATACAAAATCCGTCTCGTACTTTGGGAGTTCGCTCGTAATAAAATAACCAAGCTTGACTGCCAAATAAAACTTTTAAAATTGTTATAAAGAATAACTGTTTTATTGATTACACTATATTCCATTCGCTTTTTCTTCTGGTGGCCCTTATTCTGCATAATAACCCTGAAATATACCATCAGTGATCATTATACCTGCGCTTCATATACGGAAAATGTATCAAGATAAGCTGGTAATAATAACATTCATTTATCCACTTATAAGTATATTAATACATGAGAAGTTACACTCAAAAGGCTGACTATTTAACAGCACTAAAACACAATTCTGGCCAAGAATTAAGCGTCGTGAATCAGAATGTAGAAAATAACACGTTAAAATTCCTGTAATTTTACCTATAAAATTTGCTCCCAAATAAAAAAGGCACAACAAAAGCATAGTTCTTCACATGTGTACGAAAAGAGAAGTATTAAATAAACAGAGGCGAACACCAGAAAGGCAGACTATCAGAATGAATGAACAAGAGTGTAATTGCTCGTCTTATAAACGACTACATAATATAAAAAAGAATATAAAAAAACTCAACGAGCTTTGTTGCAAAAGCAGAGGTGAAGAGATCGATCAAAGAAACTAAACTCGTTAGCTAACCTCAGCACGGCATTGATTCGCCATCTCTTACTCCGGACAAATAGCTTGAGCTTTATGTGTGGGCGTAGTAGGAACTACGTGTGCTGTGATGACTGACTACAGGCTACGTATTAAGTTGTTAATCTATTTGTGAACTGTGGCGTGACGCATGAGTACCGCAGTACAATATAGTGTCGTATCACACAGTAGGATAACAATTTTCAATCATGAAACTTAAAAAAACAACAAAAAAACCGGAAAATCAAAACGTCTAGTTTTTTCTTTACAAAGGAGAATGACTAGAACGGCTACGTCAATAGCAAAAAGTGAGGCTACAATAAAAAGAATGGTTAAAATATTTTAAAAAGCTAATGCTTCACGTACTTTAGGAAAACAATGTAATCAGAGGAATCAAATGACAATTCCGATTAGTGGGTCGTTGGCAGAACGCAGTATTATGGACTTTCCAGATACTCCAGTCAAATAGTGTTGCAGAATTCACAATGGTGTAAAGAAGATTCCGAAAATGTACTGGCTGAAGTTTCAGGAACATCTGGAAAATCCGTTTCTAGCAAATCTGGTTTATTGCTGGAAAGTCTTCATCATAATCGACTCTATAAAATTAGTAAGTTTACTGAAATCCGCGGTAGAAAATATTATGCCACCAGGGATAGCACGACATGAATGTTTTCCTGTTTCGTTATAACAATATATTATATGTAATATAATATGATACCAATACCAGAGCTACCACGGAGTGAAATTGTGGCCGCATTCCGGAGGATAACGCGAGATGATTGTCTGGCAGAGCATCTTAATCGAATGAAGCTTTTTCCTACACCCAACTGCAAGCTGTGTAGTGAGAATGTGGTCATGGATTGGGAGCACCTTGGGATATTCACTGCACTCAAAAATTACAGGAATAAACGAGTGGACAATTATATTGGGAGTCTAGAAGACGAATGGAAACAAACAAAAAAAGAATTAATAAATAACTAAATAAATAAATTAAGTAAGTAAATGAATGAATAAATAAATAAATGCATTATAATACAATTATATATTTACTTAAAACACTTAAAGCTGTTTAGTTGGATTATCAAATTGCTTTCGCAACTTCTGCCAGTTCGCTTTTATCTAAGCCCAAGTTATCTTGGTCTACGCAGTATTTTAAAATTTATAAATTTTATTTTCTGTAGATCGTTCTTCAGTTTTCTATATTCGCCAATGTCCTTGATTGTCTTTAATTGACTCATAAATTCTTAGTAGGATTAGAACCTTTTGAGATTCTTCAGTTACAGAATTTTAACACCCATACGTTACTATTGAGTTTACTTGTTTTATAAGTATTTAAATATGCACCTTTTGTTATTAGTTTGCTCTTAAATATATCACTAATATACGAAATATGCTTTATTTGCTCAGCTAACACGTATCTTTCTTCCTGTATTGTGTTTTATTCTTGTGTAGCTGTGTACATAGATGAACGATTGGACCTTTCAGAATCTATGGTTTTGTTTGTAATCTATCTGTACCTTCTGTTGCTTGCTTGATAATATTTTCAGTGTATTTGCTTTCACAGGTGGTACAGACAATTTCAAATTTGCTCACATACAATGAGCACTCCAGTAGGAGTCGATTCATATCTAACTTCGGCCATCCAGAGACATTACAGTATCTTCCTTACGTAAACACTTAATAGAAGCTGGTTACGCTTTACCGCTGTCAACACCTTAGTTGCTATCTCGTGTAATTGTAAAATTGACTATATTCGTAGATATTTTAAACGGCTGGAGTTTTCTTGTGTCAATAATTCTATTTATATTTACTGAATCACAATCTTATGGGTATGCACTTAATTTTGGGAGGAGTACTGCATCTGTGCCAATGTAGATAGTATGTGATGCAGCTGCTGCACTCAGAAGAATAAGTAAACTACACAAAGTGTGAAATACTAGGCTCTTACTTTCTTTATGTATTTTCGGTACATGAAACTGTATTGACGAACGTTCGCTTTGTACAACTTTGGTCACTGAAATTTCTAGTTTATATCTTCTCTGTCCACATCTTTAAGGTTCACCTTGAAACTGTCTAAAATAAAACCCGATAAATACAGCATTATTGCCTTACAATGTATAACCTCATTTGACAAAATGTAGTTGTCCGTGGTCTGAGAGTAACATGCTAGCCACAGAACCGGATGGCTCAGGCGGTTTTGTCTGTGGTCCACATTCTGGATACCCGGGTTGGATATAAGTGTCAGCAGGAGCCTCGGCGGTGCATGGCGGGATATGTTCTGAGTGAAAACTTTCTCCGCCGGCGGGACGGACTCCGTCACTGAGCCGGCCTTGTAGGCCGATTCAGGAATGCGGGATGCCGGTTTGCAAGCCTGCCTGAAGTCCTCTGCTCTAGGGCGCCTCCGTTCTTCGCACCGGCCTCGTAACTGTTTCGAGGCCATGGTGGTTGGGATGACGATTGTCCTGGACCGCCGGGGAGTTTCTATCTGGTAAAATATAAGGGCCCCGCCCTCTGTACTGTGGCGACTCCTTGGGATTGGCCGCCCTCTGTCTCCTCTCACCTCCTTATCCCTCCCTGGGTGGCCCACTTGGGAGCACAGATACAAAAGACCAGTCTGGTCGAGGTGCCGAATCCCCTCCGTACAATCCAATCCAATCCAATCCAATCCAATCCAACATGCTATCCTCGGGTTCCCGAGGTCGCAGGTTTAAACCCCGTGGAGGGTGACGGATTTTTAACGTTAACATTTTTAGCATGGTTTTCTTAGGAAGTAAAGTAAAGCCAGTGGCCTCGTGTCACAGATTTGCGGCACGATAAAGGGCCTCAAGGCTGATGGATACTCCCTCAGCAAAATTAAGCTGTCTTTTACGCTCAATAAAGGGCGACAATAAAAATAGTCCATTCACAAAGTACTCTTCTCTTAATGACACTGAAGCTTTTTTCGCATGGAAGAAACTGATGCAGTGACGGTCTATACCAGTCTGATTGATTCTGTCTACTCCTGGATTTAGGCCAAAAATCTGGCACCTAGTAACCATGAACATCCTTTGGTTTCAGGTTCACGTGCGAAGAAAAGGAGAGTAAAGCAAATATTACTGGCACGATTCCATGTACTCATGTGTTCCCAGTAGGTCGAGAAAATATTGAATTCCATCCAATATTTCGCAGTTGAGATGTCTTGGGACCCCGTAAATAAAAAAAGGCATTTTTAGCAAAAGACACACGTGTGGTTGAGTGTTCATAAAAACGAATTGAAAAGGTAGAAAGAGAAAAATTCAAAGCCACAGCCCTGATTTGAACCATGGATCTTCCGGTCTGTCCGACTGCTCTTAATCATTGAGCTGCCATGACCAACGTGCCAGCATAACATTAAATTCTCCAACCGACTTGTGCTTTTCCCGGTAAACCATTAGGAGTTCTCATAAACACATGCGACAACTACCTTAATGACGACTTACTGTGCTGTAGGTACTTTAAGGCCCGGACTTTATATTTCGGACCACTATTAAGCCCGGGCCTTAAAGTACTTACATGTAGTAAGTCGCCATTAAGGTAGTTGTCTCATGTGTTTATGAGAACTCTTAGTGGTTTACCGAAAAAAAACATGAGTCATAACGTAACCCAAGGCGTTATAACTTGAAATGGGCCTGAGTCTGCCAACCTGACTGCCAGCCTCACGTCCACATACGAACGGCAGAGGTGGGATATCATCCAACCGATACGGGGAGTTGTGGCAGCATCTCGGCACCCCCAGCCGGAAAGCTGGTTTTCTAGACCAGGATTCGCTACCTAACGTAGCTCCTCAGTTTCGTCACGATGCTGAATGGGCACCGGTCCTATACCCGGGACTTAAAATCTGCTAGTGCGGTCCCGGGCGTGTAGTCCACTACGCCACGGCGCAGGACAAAAGCACGAGTCAGTTGGGGAATTTAATGTCATTCTGGCACGTTGGCGATGGTAGCTCAAGGTTAAGCGCAGCCAGACGGAGACTGGAAGGTTCGTCGTTCAAATCCGGGCTATGGCATTGAATTGCTCAGTCAGACTCTAACTATCCATTTTCGTCCTACACACGGCTGATGTGAAAGAACAGTTAATTTCCATAAAAAACGAATTGTTGGATAAATACTAAACTGAGTATTTAAGTTCACATCTTCCAGCAATACGAAACAATAATGTACAATTTTTGGGTAATAAGATGTCTGTCAAATTATGATTTATTAATTCTTCAGAAGTAATTCAGAAGAAAGATAACTAATCAAACTGTTCGCCTCTTTAACACGCAAATATCCTAACATGCTTGTAGGATAATAATGTTCCTTCCTTATAATTTTTAAAATCTGTCATTTAAAGGGCAGTTTGGGATGGGAATACTTACTAGAAACACGAAGTCGGATAAGTAACAAACTTGGTATTAGGTGCAATTTCTTCCAAGATGAGACACAAAGTTTTTGACGAAAATTCCCATCTCGTAACTACCCTTTATAAAAAGTTTTGCATATATTTTTAAAATAAAAATATAACAGAGCATAACAATACATCGTACCATGATTTACTCCAATTTTACGCTCTTTTCGTTTAAAATACTATCATTTTGCTGTTAATGGAAATCAATATTTGCATCCGTTTATTTAAATAAATATACGCGTTCAATTCAATGCACTTTTATTTCCATTTCGCTGAACGTGGACATGAGTAAGCATTTAATTCGAGAATCTGATAATCTTCATCACAATGAGGTAAAATTGGGGCTTGGAAATATTTGAAATTCAAATTATTAAAGAGCCAGGAATCGAATCCTGTTTCTCAGCAAATTTCCTTCCAACTTCGCTGAATCATGTTATTATTTTTTGCATGAATCTGACAGAACTATGTGCATTTGAGTTTTGTGATCTGGTAAAATGACAGGCTATCTTAGCAGCTTCAAATATTTCCACTGAGCTAATTCTCAGAATCTATTTTCAGAACATATATAAGATTAACAAACACCTCTTAGCCTGTGTATTAACATTTCAGAATACTATACAGGATGTAATACAAATGAATATCGGGGTTTTAACCCGTTATAATATTTATTACATTAAACTTACAGTTATAAATTATATGTCAAACGAAAAAGCAACTCAGTTTTGTTTGTTGGCACAACTGGGCATGTGCGTGTAATGTTTCTGCCGCAATCCGCTAGACAGCGGTAGTAGCAAAGATGGTGACTAGTAAACAGAAGGCGTTTTGTGTTTTGCAGTTTGCAAAGACCGAATCTGTGGTTACTGTGCAACGTGCGTTCCGCATTACGTTCGGTTGTGATCCTCCTAGTGATAACATTCGTAGATGGTATCGTCAGTTTTAAGATACCGGCTGCATTTGTAATGGGAAGAGCACGGGACGACCAAGAGTAAGGGAAGAGACTGTTGAGCGAGTGAGAGTCGTTCACTCGTAGACCAAAGAAAGCAGTCCGAAAGGCTAGTCGTGAATTACAAGTTCCTGTGTCGACTGTTTGGAAAGTTGTAAGCAAACGCTTACGGCTACGTCATCACCGTTTACAGTTATTACAGGTTCTAAAGCCCACAGGCCACAGATTACGTGCTAACTTCGCAAACCACATGTTTCATGACGATGACGATTTTATGGATCGTGTTGTCTTCAGTGATGAATCGACCTCTCACCTTAGTGGACATGTTAACACTCATAATGTGCGCATCTGGGGCTCAGAAAATCCTCACGAGATGGCACAAATGCAACGATATTCCCCTAAAATGAATGTTTTTGTGCCGTATCCTGGCGAAAAGTTTATGGGCCTTTCTTTTTTGGTGAAGCTACTGTAACTGGCACTTCTTACATTGATACCCTAGAGCAATGGGTCTCCCCTCAATTGGAAGAAAATGAGCCAGAGAACTTCATTTTCCAGCAAGATGCTGTGCCACCTCACTGGTATAACGAAGTACGCGATTGGTTGAATGCCACTGTACGCGAGCGCTGGATAGGCCGATAGGGTTCCAATGATAGGACTTGCTATGCATGGCCTCCACGTTCTCCTGACCTAACACCATGCGATTTTTACATTTGGGGCTTCATCAAGGATCATGTGTACGTGCCTCCGCTTCCAGCTGACCTCCTTGAATTAAGAAACCGGATTGAAGCAGCTGTTGCTACAATTACTGAATACCACTTATCAACGTTTGGGAAGAACTCGGCTATAGACTTGATGTGTGCCGTGTGATAAAGGGTAGTCACATTGAACATTTATAAGGTGCTTGGTAAAACTGTTTGAGTTGCTTTTTCATTTGACATATCATTTATAACTGTAAGTTGAATGTAATAAGTATTATAGAGAGTTAAAACCCCGATATTCATTTATATAGGTACATCCTGTACCATATCTGGCCAAATTCATAGGTGTCCTAGATCTTCCAACAACGACCAAGCCAGAAATTTCAGTCACAGATAAACTGGATTTTTTTTTCAATACCTGTCCTTTATTTTCAACACCTTATACCTTTACACCTCATATTGAGGTTCCACCTCTTGCAAAATTTGGTTACCAATAAATTCACGACTTGTAGCTCACTGCATGTATAAGCTGCAGTGCAAAGTAAGACAGTTTTGCAATATTTTTAAAATTTCGCCGGTTTTGCAACGCTTTCGTTTGCGAGGTTTCCAATATTGGTTTACATGCATTTAGTAGAGCAAATATTTTGTGTAATACTGAAAAGTGTCACAGAAAAATCATAAACTGGGGATAAATAATTCGAAACATAAGAAGGAATTTATAATAAAACAGCATTTATGGCTTCAGGAATTTATTTCTGCATTAAATTATTCTCAATGTAAAAAAGTAACAACTGTGACCAGAATTACAGTAGACAATTTCCTTTGTTTTACATGGTTTCCTGTTGTTCATACGCCATTCTATACAATAAAATTAATAGCATCACAGCAACTGGGAAGCCTTGACATCGTGACCCCTTATGGACTAGATTTACCTTCACCTTGCTAAAGGGTCTCGAACGGCGCACGTTTCCATATTTGGTAGAAGTGAAAGCTTACACTTGATAATTGAATTTAGTAATCTATAGAGTTCCGGAATGCCACGGATAATTCTATTGTGGAGCAGGTGTGTATCTACTTATTGCAGGTAGAAAAGTCGAAAGCAAAATAAGCGTTTCAATGATTGTAAGCGACACTGGGTGGCATGAAATTAGGAATCCAGGTTTACCAGCTTTGATTTTGCAATGGGCATACTGTTAGCATATTTTGAAGATAGAATAAATAATATGTATCATGTAATCAATAGGGCCCAGAAGTTTCACCAAAAACAACATAACAGGTATAATGACGGGACAATACGCTACCTGCGTATCGTAAACATAGGGGAGGGTGTTGAGTGCCATGCAGTCGTGCAACCAAGGTCAAGGGCAACGGTAAGTATCGTAAAATATATTGCACATTTATTCATACATTTTAAAAAAACAAACTTATCTGCCCACCTCGGTAGCGTAAATGGTAGCATGTCTGCCTCACGCTCAAGAGGTCCCGAGTTCGAATCTCGGTCAGGGTGAGTTACCTGGATAAGATTTTCCCGGGGTTTCCCTTATCCTTCAAGACGAATGTCGGGTAACTCTAAGCTCCATGGACCCTCTCAACTTCTCGACTGTTAACACAAATTCAAAACTTTACGCATGTGTCTTAAACAGTTTCTTAAACTCTTGTTCAGATCTTTTGCTAAACCACTTGCGGTTTAGCATTACACAAGTTTTTCAAAACAAAGAGGACTCCTCAGATTATTCCTAGAAAATTCATGGTATTGTGACAAAGTTGACAATATTCAACAAAAGCTGCTATATGTTTGCCAAAATAATTAGCTAACTAGTAATCAGACTATCCTTTACACAAATACAATACTTCGACATGTTTCTACAGTGTTTCTTTATGTCCCTTTAGTATGCACGCTCTGTGCTGCTAATGATCTTTCTAAGATACGCACAGCTCCAACTCTTACACGGAGCTACACGCCGATTCTGAACACCACTCCATTATTCCCACAGAATCTGCTGCGCTGCCTGTTCCACAGGCCGCAGATTCCTTACTAAGAAGCTGACTTACTGACGTGTAAACTGCTTTCTGCACCCTTCCACGGCCTGCCGACTTCTCCCATAAGGGAAGCCACTCAACTCAAAGCACTACACTGCTCTCACTATATTCTCACTGCTCCAGGCTTTGCATTGGCTTTTATATAATTCTACTGAACAGTGTAGATCTTTCAAAAAACCAAAAGTTCTCGTCTAGCATTCCGTATCAGTATGGAATGATATTTGCGCAGTAGCAAAACAGCTCGGCACCGACTCTTGACGTTTCGGTGACGTCAGCCACCGATAGTCCTTAAAGGTGTGCTATTCCCGTCCCACCAGTTAATAAGGAATGAGGTGAGGTGATTTCACTACCTCCATTCCTCTTTCGTCATTACAACTAATTTTATTTATCACAAAAATAGCTTCAACATAAGTTAGCCAAAGTGGTTAAGCCATATTAGAGATCAATAATATATATATACACATATATATATATAATCAAAATAAACAGTGGTTTGGATTATGCAGATTTTCTTAAAACATGTACATGTTAACTGTTTCTGCCTTTCTAGAAATATGAAATTAACAACTAGGAAATTACATTTTAGATATTTTTCGCACTTAATGTATCGCTTCTGTGGAATCTGGGAAATCCACAGCATGTAAGATATCTTGTTGAGTTTATGGCCGTTGTTACACATAACAGCAAAGCGTTTAGCATGATTTTACAGTTTAGATTGCATAGTTAGTAAAACAAACCTTTCATTGCATAAATTCATTATTGTAATAAAATTGCCCTAAGTGATATATTTTTATAAATATTTATAGCAATTATTTACGTTTAATATAAAATAAAGTTACAAAAAACAAAATACTTTAATTATTAAACCATAATTATTGAGGAAACATTATTATTTTTGTACTCCGCAAGTTTTTAAAAAGTTAATTTATTTTTCAAAATTCAAGGACTATTTTTATAAGAAATATAGGGTAGTTTCCCTTAATATACTTTTGAGGGTGAGTAAACATTTTGAACAAATTAGTAAAAAATTAAAAGATGTGGAACATTCTGAGAGTGGAAAAGTGCTGAAAAAGATTTGCTAGAAAACAACGTTTACTAATAACTACGAGGCGTGTCCGTAAAATGAGGTCCCCCAAGGCGCTGGAGCCGTGAGGAACGCTATTACGCGAGATCCGGCAACACTGGCCTGTAGCTTGGTTTCACTCCTTCAAATCCCCACCACAACGAACCCGTTGCAAGCATTAGTCTTGGCTGGGCAGCCGTTTGTGATGGAGCTTCTTATCACTTCTGCCACCAAGTGAGAGTTCCGTGCAGTGATCCGTTTTTGAGTGCCAAGGCCACTACCCCACTGCAGTGTATGGACATCAAAAACGTGCGAAAGTGAGCCAGAGAGTTCAAAGATGGACGTACAGACGTCCATGATGAACAGCGCTCTGATGGGCCTTCAGTTTCAGCCGAAACAATTGCAAAAATGAAGCAAGAAATGATTAAACATCGGCGTGTGACAGTTCTCGAGCTGTGCGAACTTATCCCTGAAGTGACCCCGTAAGGGAGGGGATCCGTCCCCTTCATCTGCCGTGGTGCGGGCGCTGCGGATCCCTAGCACTCATGGTACCTCTGACGTTACTAGACGAACCTCGGGCCGAACATTCGAGCGCCTCCCTGATGGGGAGTTGTTCGGATTGGGTTGGACTCGAGGGGGCAGTGGTTTCCGATTCCCGTTATAGATCTGTTACGTCTCCGGACGGGGTTGAGGGAAGCCATTAATATTCCCGGGTACTAGCCAGCATAGCTAGTAGAAGTCGTGCTAGATCACCAGGCGGCCCCACCGAGGTCATATCGGTAGCCTTCCCATTTTGGTTTTGGCGCGCGTAAGTGGCGTATCCACTTCTATCCTGTCTTGAGTCCACAGGACCAGATGGGGTGGGCTTGTTAGTCTCTAGGTCTTGCCCTATGGAAAGTCCCACGGAGGCGCCGGGAACCCTTTTGGGACAGCTCGGTAACTCCCTGGTCGAAGGAGGCCCGGGTCCTTGGTCCTACGGGTCCAGGACTAATGGGAGTAGAACCTCTGGCATTAACATTTCCCTGAAGTCAGTAAGACTACGATTAGCAAGATGTTGACCGAACATGTGCATTATCGCAAGGTGTGTGTGAGGTGGGTCCTCAAAATGCTCACCGAAGACCATAAACGACCCAGTTCGGATGGGACATCCTCACCCATCCCCCCTACAGTACAGACTTAGCACCTAGTGATTATCATCTGTTTCCTGAGTTAAAGTCACACCTAGGTGGAACACATTTCCAGACCGACGATAATTTGAAAAACGAGGTTGAGCGCTACCTGCGCAACTTGGCGGGAGAGTGCTATGACAAGAGTATACAAAAACTGTCACAGCACATGCAAAAGTGCATTGATCGCAATGGTGATTACGTTGAAAAATAGCTATAACTTCCGCCTTTCTATCAATGTAACATTCATCGACAATAAGCATATTTTCTATATTAAATAAAATTGGAGACTTTATTTTAGACACGCCTCGTGTGATCCTGCGCATGCGTAGCTTTAGGGGTTTATGCACTAAATAGTTTTCAATAAGGTCAGAATTGATATTTTACTATGAAAAGTTTCATTTCCTAAACTAGTCATAATAATGTTCAAATTTAACAGACGCAATGCCTAAATACGTTCCTTATCAGTGTGAGAGTTTCACTCTCTCTACAGCAGGACTGTCCAAACGCTGGCTCATACTCACAGATCGTCACGTGGACTTTGTACCTCTCGACACACCCTCTTCACTTGCGGTGAATGCCCTCATTCTCGTAACAAACAGTAGCGGAGAGTAACGGATTAATGTCGCTGTTGGGGAAAACATTACACATTTACTTTGTTCGAAAGTATTCAATGGTGCAAAATACTCAATATACAGCGACATTAGGAAACAGCCCGCGTAGGTCAGAGCACAATCAAAGGGGAGTACAATTTGTTTAAATATTTTATCGGCATTAGGACATCCATCATTCTTCTGCAATAATCGTGTGTAGGCGAAGATTTGGATAGGTAGGGTCAGACTGAAGAATCCAATGCCATAGCCGGGATTTGAAACACGGATCTGTCGATCATCATTCGGTTGCTCTTAGCCATTGAGCTATCATGGCCAACATGCCAACATGATATTAAATTCTCCAACTGACTCATAAGTTTCCCCGGTAAACCAGTAGGGGTTCTCATATACAATGAGACACGCACCGATTGTGGTGAATTACTATGCTGTAAGTATTTAAGTCCCAGGCTTCATACCAAGCTGGATGGCTAAGGCGCTTTTTTCTGTGGCCCACATTCGAAAGGTTCGGGTTCGATTCCCGTGATCGGTCTACATGACCCATGGCTTTTTTCTGGGGTTTCTTGGGTCGCCAGGGTAGGTTAATTACAACCCTCGAATTTCCTGTCCCTTTCATCCCCATTATCATTTCACATCATCTCTCACCTGGTGGTCTCTTTCAGAGTAGAAGTGTCGACGGGTTTCTCGGTGGTGCATGGCAAGATGATATGCTCTGAGTGAACCTCCCTCCTCTGGTAGGACGGTCTCTGGTTTCCGGGCACGATCTGGTGAGCCGTTTTTGGACCGCAGCCGGGTGCGGTGCTGGTTGTGCTGGCCTCTCAGAGAGTTTCCAACTATAAAATGTAGGGACCTTTCCCTCTGCACAGCCGTGGATCCTTTGGACGGCCACCCTTTGTCTCCTCTCACCTCATTAATCCTCCTGGGGATGCCTCATTCGGGGTATAGGTACGATAAATCATGACTGGTGCAGTGCCGAACCCCCTCCGTACTGTAATCCAATCATCATATTTCACTTTCATTTCATGTCATCTTTTTCCTCACTCTTATACCAGGCTACGGGTGAATCCCCGGTTCCTGGATTTGTGATCCAATGACCGGCAGACTTCTGAGCCAAGGCGCCCATTTATAAGTTCTGGTGCTTTTAAGTCCCACTTACGAGGAGGGTAAGTAGACTAAGTCATAACTAGGGCCCGGATTTTGATGAAAATTCATTTTTTCCTCAGTAATCATAGACGATGCCTATTGGAAATTAAGTGCATTCTGAGACAAATACGTTATATACACATGGTTTTTATGGGTCATCAAAATGCACTTTTTCCACATTTTTATAAATAGTCATTTTAAAAAATTTTAAAGGCATTTTCCGGTCATTTTCTTTCTTTTTCACGAATTTGTAGGGCATTTTCATCTGTATCCTGCATTCGGGAGGCCCGAATTCGATTCCAGTGGTGGATCTGACCATGACCCGTGGGCTTTTTGTGGTATTTTAAAATAATTTGTGATTTAAAGTTCATTTATATATCTTATATGGCATAGTAAATTTGTAAGTGTGATAAACATGTAATTAACACAGGTCAGCGTCCTAACAGTGCTGGTGAATTTATGACTAATCAATTCGAGAAATTGCCGATTACATCATACAATACGTGTAGATTGCATCCAAAGAGAAACATTTGCGAGCTCTTCAAAATGTGAGACAAGCGTCTCAGTTACTTCGAGTCAAGTAAAAAATCATCTTACTTTTATAAAGAATTATGTTAAGTGTTTGTCAGTGCAAATATTCCGCTAGGAAAATTAAGTAATTCCAAATTACGAGATTTTCTTGAACGTCACAGTGGTCATACAATTCCAGATGAATCAACTCTGCGTAAAAGTTACCTAAAAGTGTTATGAAGACATGTTAAACCAAATACGTGAATGTGTGAATGGGAAAACAAATTATGTATCAATTGATGAGACAACCGATTCAGAGGGGCGGTTTTTTTCCTTGTAATTTACGTCCTCCAACTTTAAGTCATATCGAACGATAAATGAAGTTGGTGAAATGATGCTCAAATGAGTCGGAGCTCACGGAGCTTAGAGCTACCCGACATTCGTCAAGAGGGCGTTATGTAGCCAATGATACGCTAGAAGCTACTAGTGCCGTACAAATGTTTCTTCTCACCTCAGAGGTTATGGAAGCTGTTAACCATTGTTAGATATGCAAACTGTTCGATAAATCCATGTGTTTAATGTGGTGTAGAGGAATACAGCATGAAAGTGTGCTCCTCTTCCTAACAGACGCGGCGCCTTACATGGTAAAGGCAGCAAAATCGATCCAATCATTTTACAGTAAGATGGTGCATGTTACGTTTTTGGCCCATGCTTTTCATCGAATTGCGGAACACGTCAGATCAACATCTCCAGAAGTGGATAAGCTAATTTCCACAGTGTAGAAAATATTTTTAAAAGCACCAACCCGAGCTATATACTTCAAAAGAAAATTCCGTAATATAGCTTTACCCCCGACACCAATTTAGCACGCTGGGGTACATGGTTAACTGCATGTATATACCATTGTGACAATTTTCAAATGGTAAGAGAAGGGTGAATAGCTTAGGGTAGATTCGAAGCCAATTGAGAGCACATAGGATCTGTTTTCTGAGACCCAAATCCAAGGTAAATTAGCTTTCATTAAATATAATTTTACATTTATGACGGATACCATAAACCGCCTTGAAGAAAGTGGCATGATATTGGATATTGAGCTAGTAAAAATTGCGGAAGAGAGGATACAAAGTGTAAAAGTTGAGGTTGGGGACAAAATTAGACAAACTAAAATTTGTGTTGGACAAAAATAAAGGATACCAAACAGTTAGTCAGATTGCCGATATCTGTCAGTAGAAAACATCAGAACTGATATTTCTGAACAGGATTTAACAGGCAGTGAAAGTGTTTTTCAAACATGCACGCACATCTGTGGAAGTGGAGAGAAATTTCTCAAAGTATAAAACAGTTTTAGCTGACAATCGCCGTTCCTTTACTTTTGATAACTTGAAGAAAACTATGCATCGCTAAATAAGGTATGTTTTGGCTGATGGGTACAGTAACTTCCTTTTTCATATTTTATAAAATTGAAAATGACCTGATAAATTTTGAATTTATTTAGTAGCAATAATTGCATATTTACTAAGAAAGTAAATGTTATAATGTAGTTATTCGAACAATATATTCATTATTTGTCTGTGACATTATTAATTTATTATTATGAAAGAAATTGTTAATTTTTAGGTCATTTTTATATATTTTATGAGAATCTTTTATATTTTAAGGGCATTTTATAACTCATTTTTAGAGAATTTTTAGGTCAACAACTTCCGGGCCCTAGTCATATCATATATGGTGCACTCACATGGCGTTCTCTATTCATACGAAATATGCCTGCCTTATGCTCATCAACGGAAAACATGTTTGTCCAGGATTTATTTCAAAGAGGAATAATGATGTCTACATTCTTACACGCAAAGGAGTGAAGTGTTACTATTTGCTCTTATTTGTCATGAGCTCATAGAAGAAAAATCTAATAAACAATCAACAATTATCAAACTATTGCTGTCAAATGTATATATCTGGGGAAAATATAAATTTTTATAGCACCGAGCGGGATAGCTCAGGCGGTTTCGTCTAAGGCCCGCATTCGCGAGGCCTGGGTTCGATTCCCGTGGACGACCTACCTGACCCATGGGTTTTTCCGGGGTTTTCCCGGGTCGCTAGGCGAATGCTGAGTAGGTTAATTACATCCTCCGAATTTCCTGTCCCTCCATTTCATCTTCATTATCATTTCATATAATATTTCATCTGGTGGTCTCTTTCAGTGTAGAGGTGTCGGCGGGTGTCTCGGCGGTGCATGGCAGGATGATATGCTCTGAGGAAACTACTTCCTCCTCTGGTAGGTCGGTTGCCGGTCTCCTCGCCTCTGCTGGGACCATTTCGGGACCGCCAGCCAGGGACCTTTGGGGCCCGGATCGCCTGCCTTGGTACCATTAGGGCTCGGTTACTGGTCTCGTTGCCGTCCCGCTGTAGGGGAGCGTGTTCGTTGTCCTGGCTCGTCGGGGGAAGTCTCTATCTAAGTAAAATGTACCGTCTCTGCCCTCTGTACCGTCGTGGCTCCTTGGGTCGACCATCCTCGGTCTCCTTCGCTCATCCTTCCTCCCGGGGTTGCTCCCACTTGGGGGCATAGGAACAATGGGCCCAGCATGGTGGCCAATCCCAATCCCAATTCCAATGCCAGTAGCTCTAAGTGATAGCAGATGTAGAGTGAATACCGTGATTTACCAAATGCTTCTCAATCTCGTGGTGCTGTATTCCGGCACAATATTGTCACCCGAACGTCGGGACTTCCTGTGGAGCCGGCATGTGATGGGGCCGGACAGGAGGCGTTCGGCCACGCTAACCCATTTGTCTTATAGCGGTAACGTGGGGTGGCTGGAAAAACATCACTGTGCCCTCTCTTTCCCCTTCTCTTGAGTTCTAGAACATCCAGTATATTTCATCTAACCCGGAACCTTCTAGATAGGTCAGTTGGTCTTATATAAGTGACGTGCCGAGCCGGAGAAGGGTCCAGTTCTTGGCGAGCAGCGCAGGAGCGCCGTGCTAGTGTACGGACGAGAAGACTGTACGTGCAACGGAGGAGTGTACGTAATTGCGAGAGCAAAGTGGAACTGTAACGGACGAACTGGTAAATCGTAATTGTGTGCATCACGTAATTCTGTGTAATTGGCAAGTGTTCAACTGAAAGTCGGTGGAAATAAAGAACATTTTGAGTTTGTGCAATTGGACTTTTAATTTCACGAACCCACAAAGTCACAATATAGATGTGATATTTTTTTTGTTAGTGGTCCAAATTTCACTACCATGATTTTTGATTGCTATTTTTTTGTTAGCCCTAAGTTCCTTAGCTATCTTTTTACTTCCCAAGAGGTTTAACACGGTTACTGATAGAATTGAAATAATTTCCCAGTCTAAAAATATATGTTGATCAAATAAAAACTGCCAACTTACTATTGCAATTATTCCAATCCTCTTATACCTTATGTATACTTCAAAGAGCATAATCAAAACAATTGTATTAGTTTCGGATTACATCGATATATAACCTGCAATTCATAGGTGATCGACACAGCTGTTATTTTGAAAACACGCGTAACTATTCTTGTGACACAAGAAAGACTAATTATTGTTGTGTTGAAGCAAAGATGAATCAAGTACTCAGCGATTACATCTCATTAACAGCATGCGTGTCCCACTATACTGAGCATGAAAGGAAACAAATTGAGACAACCAGTGTCCGACAGTATCCTCGAACAATAGAAACTCTTTACGACGGCTGCGTTTCACATTTGTATCCGCAACAACTTTCAACTGGAGGATATGTTCGTGGGCGTTACGAAACTCCGCGCCTGTTTTCCGGTGGTGCGTCCATATATTTAAGGCGTAGCATATCTTGTAGGTCAAATTAAGTAACTGGCGATATACCTCATTACATTTATCACGTAATATTTCTTGTACACTATTATGAGTAGCTTTGTATTTATATTAAACTGTTACCTTGGATAAAATGTAGCGCTCTAACGTTTTATTCAAACTACCGGCAACCTCAGCTCTACTCCAAATATTGCTTCAAGTGTAGAGGTTATCATTTTTATTTCCATAAATGTCTCCCTATCCACCTCATTTCACACTTTCCTTCCCTCATTCTCTCACTTTCCCAATCCGTGTAACCTGAACTTCTCAAGCTTCAGGATCCACTTATTGGGATGCTAATTATACTAAAAGGTAAATAAAATATCTTGAAGTACTAAAACGATGCCTGTTCCCTTTGTTTTCAAAGGGAACTGAGCAAGCTGGCTCCGCAGTAACGTGCGAGATTCACATTCGGGAGGTCTTGGGTTCGATTTCTCCCGACCGTCTACTCTAAACTTGGGTCTTTCGTGATTTTCATAACTGTAGAGTATGCTGGGATGCGCTCTCATTTGCCACAATTCTCTTTCCATAGTGTTATTTTTATTCAGCTTCCTTCACATCTTTCAGACGTGCTTATAAGTTTCGTAGCGTATAACAATGCCGGAGAGATGCCGCGGATGCTTGCTCAAAGGAATGAGTGCTCAACTGCTCACCATAGACACTAGAGGGTTTCTTGGTCGAGTGTCATTCATCGCTCTCTTTAGGCAGCTCCAGCAGTGGAACGGGTATCAAGTATAGAAGTATTAGCGACTCCTGCAGGTACTGTGGCCGTCTGCCTGGATCTGGTAGTCTTCTGTGACTCCTTACCCCCTTCCTTATGGGGGTTTAGCCACCTTAGATATACCTATATGTTTCAAATGGAAAGAGTTCTCGGCGGTAGCGAATCAGATGCGTTAGAGCCTTCACCGTTGCCACCTCGTTATCCCCACTCTTTTTATATTTCCCTCTCTCTCGCACACTTGCAAATGCTTGTGGCGCTGGACATAAGGGAACGCAAACTGATTTTTCCAAAGTTTTAAAACAATGCAGTTATTGAAATAAAAATTGCAGCGTGAATATTCGTATATTCCGCAAATGTTTTAAATATTTAGTTTAAAGTAAATTAAAGTTTATGAATTACTTAGCTTTCTAATCCAACGAAAATACCAGCGGTGCATCCGTATAGCTGTGAATTTTACGTTAAGAGATAATTTGTCACTGTATTCATCGTCTGAATACTGCAAATTTATGATGATAGGATCCAAAATCTCGTTACGTGCTATTTCTTTCCGAAAGTCGTCTTCTTGTAGTTTATCTGATGTCTCACACAGTTTTCCCAGTCTTGTTGTGTTCCATGTAAGTTTCTTCGTGAATAAGTCGTTCAACGTCAGCCAGTTCAAAAATATTATTCCTATTTGCAACATAATTTGCGCCCACATTAACTCTATTGGATTGTTCTAGCAGTAGTAAGGGGGGGGGGGTGGAGGTGGATCACATCTCATTACTCCAGGTGATACACTTTTTCATGCAGGAGTAACTGAATAATGATGCCTTGAACTCCAGAGTAAACAGAGATTACGAACCATTCATAAACAAAGATATAATGTGACCAGACATGTTCTGTCGGACTAGCAGGAAGTGCATCGTTTCCTCTCATCGAATTTAAAAAAAAAAACCTTGGCTTATTCAAAGTACATATTTCTTTTATCACGTCACGTCAAATGTTTACGTTTCAGTTCTGAGTAATTTCAAATATACGTTCAAGCATACATGTCAACCAATAATGGTATTCATTACATTGCTTACGTCGCAATACATTGTTATAATATAATGGTATCTACTTTATTTATTTTTATTAGGAAACCTATTTGAGCTAAAAATATGGAGGTTTTACGGTTATGTTAAATACATTACTCTCTCCTTCCTCATAGATCAATTTTTGCAAAATGTGAATTTTTGTCTTAGCGCGATTAGTATTTATTAGAGATTGATTCGTTTGGCGCTCATCACACACCACATAGGGGGAATGCAATACGACAAAACCGCAGGACACCGATTGGTTGCTCACCTAGTAGCACTCAAGGACAAACACCTCCCCATTTGAAACACATAATGCTAGGCGCGAGGTGTTCCGTTCCGTTGTAGAACTTATAACCACTTTGCAAAGCGATCGGGACTATACTGTTTCCCGTGGTAACTAGCAGTGTCTATAGCCTAAGGTTATCGGGAAGTTGACGCCAGGCAACCAGAACTATAAACAAGATAATCCGCGAACTAACTCAATGTAAACACAAGCACTAACTCCAGAATCTTCTGGATGTGTCACTCTCTAAAACATTCATGGGAGAGCTCTTACAGCCTGAATCAATCTTTCGGCGCAGCTGTTGTATCTTGCGAAACGGATGAGTGAGTGAATTAGTGAGTTAGTGAGTGAGGAAGCTAGGAAGTTAGAGAGCGCATTTCCGGTGTGACAAAAACACTCTTCTCCTAGCAAGTTGGTGGCAACCTGCGTTGAGTTCTACAAGTGCAAGTGATTAGAGACGCCCTTTGTTCGACGTAGCAGCAAGGCGTATTTCATTACGCCGATACGTCGCAGAAGAACTGAATGTAAAGACAAGTTAAAGTGACAGTGGAAGTGGAACTAGTTCACATCATGCAAGGGAGAGAATGAGTTACGCAAAGTCTCAGCGAAAGTGAACTAGGTTTGTTAAATGTCTAAGAAAAATGAGTGAAGTGATAGTTGAAAAACCGAATCAGTTTATGGAGCTTAATATGCATACTATTGAAGATCTTAAAAAAAACTTTCAATACAATTTTTTTACAACAAATTAAATAATTAGCGAGTTAAACCAATTTTAAATTGTTGCCTCATTAGGTACTACCTTCCCTTTTCGGAAAATTAAGATACTAATATAGAGATTCAGTTTCAATTTGCAAATATTCTAACAGCAAAAATAACGGAGTGAAAGTTTTCACTATGTAGAAAACGGAAGCGAAATCACAGCTTATGTATTCTAGAGTTTTTTTCCCCAGGATTTTTATTATGGTTATAACCGTTTGAAGGTTGCACTGATTTTTCAACTGTCACGGTGGTATTAACAATAGACATATGCATTCAGTGCAGAAACGTTTATAATATGATAAATATATAACAATGTCACTGACATCTGACTTAAAATAGCAAACGTGAATGTGCTGAATCTTTGAGGAAGTTTTGAACCCAATTTTGTCTGCTACGTCCGTCAGATACATACATACATATATATATATATATATATATATATATATATATATAATTTATGGAATATACAATGCTCCAAATAATATACCAAATAAAACAACAGTAATAGTAGGAGATTTCAATGCTCATTCCACTCATTGGGGATATACAAACACTAACCCGAACTAACTGGCCGAACGATAATGGACATTCTTAATTCAAACAGTGTGGAACTAATCTACCAGCCAAATGATACCCCATCCTTCCTCCATTATAATGGTTCCCTAACAAATCCTGACCTTACCATTATTTCTTCGACTCTCCTTGGTAAGACTCACCGCAAAATCATAGATGACCCAGGCTGTGAACACCGGCCAATAATTACAACAATTTCCCTACAAACTGTAAGACCCCACTACAAGATTCAACATAAACCAAAATACTCGTGGAATTACAAAAAAGCAAACTGGGAAAAATAAACTACACAGTTAGCTGAAAAACTATCCAACATGAAGATCACAGATTCTGATCTAATAGATAAAAGTGTAAACAACTTCTGTAAAGCAGTGTTGTCAGCTGCAAAACAAAATATACCAGGAAGAAAAATCCCCAAATACAAACCCTTTTGGACAGAAGAACTCACAATACTAAAAGCGGAACGACAAAAAGCCAGAATTAATGCAGAAAGAACGAAAAAATCTGAAGATGTTCAAGAATGGAGGGAAATTAAAGCTCAGTTAATAAAAGAATATATATTTCCAAGCAATTTCAGATATTCCAAATGAATCCGAAGTTTTACACTCACAGTATCCACATAATGTGGTTTATTGTTATATAGCTACCACAATCAATTCTTACGAAAGCTTACTTTTCTGCCTACTTCATGTTAATTGAAATAAACCTGTCATAAACAGTTTCGTTACGTATTTCATTGTAGATACAAGACAGATAGGGAAAACAAGTCAATAATTTTTTTCTGTATCGATTTGAAACTCCGTACTCCTTCCATGACATCGTAAAGAACAACTGAAGGGCGGCAGTACTTTCAAAGATGGTATTGAACAATTCATAACAATAATAACGATGTCACAAGATATGTTATTTGAAATAAATTGTGCCTTTTCAAGTATTTTATCTATAGCTTAAGGTCAGCCTGTTATAAGAAAGTGTATACAGTTCATCCTGGATGATGAATTCACAAACCATTGCCAAAAAATGTAAAATACTTGTAGATACGTTTTATTTCTCAAGTAAATACCTTAAACATATAGCGTTGTAACCAAAATCGCAATATCGAATTTTAAGAAAATCAAACTTTTGGAATAACGTTCCGTGTCAGAAGAGTCTCTTGGAGTGACAAAACTTAGTTGCTATTATCTCTCTATCTCTGTCTCTCGCACACATACATAGATACTCGGACGTTTACTTACAATACGTGTGTGTGGGTTCAGAGTTATGGATTCCAAATATATTTCCAGTGCAATGTTGAGTTCGAAATTTTGGGTGGAATACAACACTTCCTGTATTTACTGTAAAATCATACTAGAGAAAGCGAAAGTGCTTTGCGAAATGCAGGGAAGATATTTTTGTAACAAGCGTGCACTTTTATAGCATATAAAGCCAATAAAAGGAAAGTCGGGGGGGGGAGCACTATACTCCCCAAAATCAGCAATATGATTGCCAACCTGCTTTCAAAAATTATTAAGGTTTCTAATTTGGCACTTGTGCATAGACAGTGAGAAAAACTATCCCAAAAACCAATTTACATTAACAATGATTTACTGTAAAGGACAGAAATTTAAAGCTGTTGCAACAGTACAACTCGCCTTTAAAAATGGTGCCTCCAGAGTTTGAAGTCTGCTTCCAGGTTTACTGTTATATTTGCATCAGATGAGGAGGCTGAACGTGTGTGTGGGGTCTCGCCAAGTTAGCTCAAGTGGTAAGTACATCGGTACCCAGAGCCAAAGCTCAGTGTTTCGAGTTTCAGCCGTTTCATTCAGCTTTTCAGCTTTCCAAATTGTGATAGAGTTGTTTGTTTTAGCATGTAAAATTTTCTTCTGTTAATTTGACTACTAGAAGGTTTAAAATAGCTACTTTCTGAAGACAACACGCATACGAATTATTTTTTAAATGGGACCTAAGATATATTCTTTATCAATGTTTATCTCTCTGTTTCTCTATCTCTCTCTATCTCTCTCTCTTTATCTCTCTGTCTCACATAAACACACCCACCCCTACACACAGAAACTAAAAGCCCAATATTTGGTACTCTATTAGGGATTCTAACTCGAAATATTTATAAAAAAAAAGAACTGCAGGGAAAACTTTGTGTACGGTGCTGTTTTTTGTATAGATATGTTTTACGTCTATTATCTTTCTAAGGTTGATAAACTATGAAAGGAAATGGAGCATATGCTGCAAAAGTAGAGAGAATAGGTCACCAGAAATACGACTGAAGCCGGAATTACACAAGTTGTGTAGGATTTGAAAACGGTAGTGCTTGAGAAATAAGACAAAATACTCTTCTTGACGTCCTTCTACAAGAAAAACAAGACCCTAAGTTCGAGATCATTTTTAAATAGAATGCAGCACCAAAGCTTTTAACAGTATTCTTTTAATACAGGTACATAATTTTCTAACTATTTATTTCAAAGCTATTTACTTGAAGATTTGCATCCATAGGAGGGCTAGTTATTTTATATAGAGAGGATTATATATCAGGATATGTAACTTTAAAATGTTTTTTTAAGTACCCTTGCTACAAATAGCTGTCATTGCTACGGCAAGTTGGTGTTACCATTAAGCTTTGTAATTTATTATTTGTCACCAAACTATTGGAACATCAGTTGTAAATTGGGAGGCATTTCGGTTAGTTGTTCACTGCGTTTTCGCTACAATGGAACAAGTGCACTGTCATTCAGTAACTAAAATTGAGGTTTCATTTATGGACATTTTTTAATTGCTCTAGTTCTCAATCATAGGAATGTGGAAAGGTACGACGGGTGCCGCGTTCGCTGACATCGGGCAAGTGGGTGCAGCTACCAGTTTCGAAGTTGTGTTTTGAAATGCTAAAACGAAATCTCAGGAAATGATTGCTTCGAGTTATCACCGTCTGAATTCATTATACACCGAAAACCAAGCAACACACAAATCAATGGGTTGCTCCCAGTAAATCTTCTCCAAAAAAGACAAAGTCGGTGCAATTGGTCGGAAAAGTGATGGGGTTGATTTGTTTTTTATTTTTTGGAATGCCATCGAGTTCTTGGAACAAAGTTAAAACGATTACCCGACAATACTACAATGAGTTATTGGCCCGAATCGACAAGAATTTTAAGAAGACACTATCCCATTTGGCGAAGAAGAAAATGCTGTTCCAAAATGACAGAGTAGCATCACATTCATCCATTGTTGTGATGAATTGCGTTATGATTTGCAAATGCATCTCCTTACCCAATTCGCCTTACCTCACTCCCTAAGATTTGCTCATGTTTCCAAACATTAAGAAAGAGCTCGAGGGAACGAAGTAGAAACTGAAATGAGGTAATCGTAGAAGCAGAGGTGTATTTTGCATAGCTTGGCGATTTATATTTTTAAAAGAGTTAAAAAAGGTAGGAACGTTAGCAGAAGTATACTTTATACGGTTCTAATCTTATACATCTTGGACTGTCCTTGATCATAGTACTCTACCTCTCACATTTTGTCATTGGACGTATTTGTATCCGACCATCTTCCTATTGTTCCTTAGTTATAATCCTCATTTTTACTTCCATTCGATGTATATTCCTTTATTCTTTATTCTCATATGTCCCCCTATTTACTATTTCGCTTTTCCTGTTTCTAACCCTTTTCTTGCTTAATAGTTTTTGTTATATTAATTTCCTAATTATTTGGCATCTTCCTCTCTTTCTTTAGAAAAATTCCACATGTCGTTAAAATACGCGATTTATTTCAAATACTTTTTCTCCCCTGAGCAGCTATCTTCCCCGGCCGGCCACCAGTGTAATATAAGGTGCTGAGAAACAAAACAAATTTTTTTTGTAGCATCAGCAATTTCCAACATTTTCAACAGTTGAACATTTATGTTTTCTCTGCTTCTTACCTGTAATAGATAAGAGAAATTATTGAATTTCACTAAAAGATTTATTACCGGATTTAATGCGAAACAAACGTTTTGAGGTCTCTTGCATTAAAAACAATTTAGAACAATATACGTGAGAGAGAGGGAGGGAGAGGGAGGGAGAGGGAGGGAGGGAGGGAGAGGGAGGGAGAGATATTCACCAAACTTTGTATTTAAGTTCAGCATCTTCCAGAGATGCAGCAAGAAGATTTCTGCTAAATCGTCTTACTCAAAACTACCTTTGATAAGCCAGTTTTTAAATTTTTTTCGATTTGCTCAAAAATGGTTCTAAGGCAGTCATTTAAATGTCACACATTTAAGGTATTTATATCACAGTTAAAAACTGGGAAATAACATGTGAAGTCGTTTTTATCAGTATTAAGTTTTGTGTCACTTCGTAAAATGAGCAAACCACAAGAGTTAGACCAACACATGCTACACAAAAATTATATAGAGCTTTTTAACTCACAAGACGTATGTGAGATAAATTTTCTGCGGCATCATCAGTGTCCAAGATGTTCGTTGTTTATTGTTTGAATATTTTAACATTTATTAATATTTATGTGCTGTCGCTATTCAGTTGTTTCTAGTAATATCATGCAAGAATGGAATTTCAGAGCAGGCGTATACCAACTAGCTTTTAAGCAAGTGACTAACTATTTGGATTCCTTTATGCTCCATGTATTGCTAGAGCGTTGTAGCGTTATCGGCAGAGAAGCAAATATCAAGGTATTTAGTATTATTATGATTACTGCAGCGTTTGCGTAACTCGCTCGCCCGTACGTCATGCTAAGCACGTGTTAGAATATCGGCAACCAAGGTTTAGCGTCTAACGTTGTCATGGAAACTTCTCGACTCTAATTGATCCTTCTCATGGTTACTATGACAACCGTTATGACTTACTCATACCCTCCCATTTATTTAAAGCTTTCTTCTATGTGCTTACTAACTGTCAATCACATTCTAGTTGGCGACTAGTATAACACTAACAGATGGATTAAGAAAACCGCGCAAAGAATAGAACACCGACAGTACCTAAGTGTTCTCAAGCTCAACCACAGAGCAAGAGAAAAAAGTATGTTGGTTTTACGTCACCGTAATATTCAACTTTGCTGAATTACTCACACATCACCAGTGAAACCAACGGTTATCTAAGGTGTAGAAAATAAATCAATGTGTAGGTAATAAAAATGTTTAGTGGCAGTTTGCACGTACGGTATAGGTATAAGACACCCAGTAACGGAACTAAACTCAACTGCTGTATACCACACATATGCTATGAAGAAATCAGACGAGAAATATCAACTGCGTTCTGATTAAGGTGTTGTGTTTATTCGTAAGCTGATAGCTTGTCGCTGGTCTCGGGTTTACAACAGTAAATACAAGATGTGAGCTGAGCTGAGCATATGCGTGTTATAAAAAACCGTTTTACCAAGTATTTATTGATGACTTCACTTATATTTTGTGTTTATGGAGTACTCAGATAGCACCTCGGGGAATTTACGGATTCAAACATATGATGAATCACTCATAAAGAAATGCCTTGCTTGGGAAAATAAAACTTTAGGAGAGAGTGCTATGTGTTCTTAAGGAACTATGTTGTTTAAATTTGCCAAAAATGTAAACAGCATTAGATTTAAAAGTTGTTTTTTTCATTTTTGAAAGTAGAGCAGTAGATTTCTAAAAAAGCAGGAAATCTCCTCTTAAATCAGTAGACCTGGCAACACTGCTGCTGACCCAAGACATTGTCTTGTAAGACTATGGGTGAGTTAGTCCCACAAAGATGAGTGTAATCTGCTGAAGAACAAAAGGAGTTCTTATTTAAGGGTACTGGGAGGGTATTTTTACCCAGACAAGGCTAATTTTTGCCAATATTAAAATTTGAATATATAGAAAACTAACATTATCAGAAATTGAAATTCGGTATGAGTACTGCATAAGGATGTGTGCATTTAACTACTGTATACTATTTAAACTACGTTCACATAGGTCCATGCAAAAGGGGCATGTGTCCTGAAAAAATATTGCACCCTATATTTCAGGTGCACTTTACTTGTAGGAATTTAAAGCTACATGCACCAAGTTTTATCCTAAATAACCTAAGATGCAGTTTTATAATATCGGCTAAATGAAAATCACATAGTTTATACTATGCACATGAAAAATTAATTATTTTTTAGGAAACAAAAGATAATATTTTCAAGGATTAAATATTTGTTTTCATCCATTTCATAAATCACATGAATATAAATGTTAGCCGTATGTGTTCAAGGAACATTAACAAATAACCACTACAAATGTTGTGTCAATATCTTTTATAGTTTTTGAGAAACATGCACCTAAAGTATGAAAAATCAAGGTTTTGGGAAATCACGATCAAAGATTAAGCACCATTCTCAGGAAGTGGGAGTATCATTACGCCGCCATGTTTAAATTGACGAATTAAAGGACTTTAATACCAGATGACAACCTATGTTATATATCACTTTAAAGCTAAATAATTATATATTTTTTAACATTAAAAACAAAAAATGGATTTTTTGAAACCTATCGACTTCCCAGTGCCCTTAAAGTTAAGAAGGTCTGTATCTGGTCGACAAATGAAATTGGATATTGTTTAATTTATTTGAATTAATTAAACTGAATTAAATATATAGTACAAAATATTTGTCTAATTATGCACTATAAAAGTAGTTCGGTAACATCAAAATGGTTATACAGAATGGTGTTATGTTTAACTTTGTATGGTCCGGAATAGAACCTGGGTTAGCCCAAGGCCATATAAACACAAAGAGCATATTACAAACAAAAGTCATATAGATAACTTGTGCAAATATAATATTTAGATTTTAATAGCTAATCTTATGTTGAACATTCACAATTAATATTTATTACCAGTATCTCGTAGGTATAACATGTTTAAACATTTCCCTAAATGTAAACCGGCGAAGTTCCAATCATCACAACAGCTCTAATCCGATGTTACACATCCCGGATTAGGTCGTACAGCCTACATAGGCACTCCCTTTCCACATTTCTCTTGCACTTTCCCCTCTTCCCGCAGAACTGCAGGTGGTTTGTGGGCGGAAGCTTACCTTGCTGTCCGCCTGTTGGTACGTAGATAACATATAACAGTAATCAGTTGGATAGTTACTTAACATCTAATTGAAGAACCTCTCATTAATACTTTCTCTGTCTCTCTCTCTCTTTCTCTCTCGTGTATACACCGCGTGTATAAAAGTTATCCACCATTTTTGGAGAGATGAACACCTCGATCCTGACCATGTTGTGTTTGTTAACTTCATGAAACATTATTTCAAACTATTTAAAATATCGAAATACCCGCATATTTACGAAGAAAAAAGATACTCTTTCGATACTGGTGGATTGGTAGTAGAGGTCACTTAGTGGCCAGTAATATCTTCAGATTTGTCGTCTCTTTGTGGGAGACTTTGAAGTCCAAAAAGACATGAAAACGAGATCGGAAGTATCGAATAGTGGAACTGTTGGAAGATAACTATTCCTAAAGTTTTCTTGTTATTCCTTAAGTGGTTTCTATGCCCGACTGTTACCTGTAAAGCAGCTGAGGACTACCAGCTTGAAAACATAATTTAGTTTAAAAAGTCTCGATTTGTTTTTTTTTTCTTTAAGGGAAAATAAGCTATTATTATTACTATAGTTATTATCATCATCATAGTCATCACCATTTTCATGATCAGCTATATGTACCTTCTTTTTTCCTTGATTTATTATAAATAACAAAACCAGTTCTTAACTATGTATTACTGTTGATTTTTAAAATAGTTCTTAATGAGCGTTGCTCAGAAACAGAAAAAATACTTTCGGCATTGAATTTAAAATAAGAGAAAGACTGGGGTTTAACTGGAGTTTGCAAAAACGTGAATTTTACAATTTTTGGGTTCTCCAAATACGACTATACACAAAAACCAGGTCTCTTATCTTCTGAATCTGTTTGCGTTTTCATAATTAAGAGAAATAAACTCAGATTGAGATAGCAATCTAACGCACGTTTGTTTTCCAGTTAAAATATTAAAATGAGCACAATAGCACAACTAAAATTCATTTAGGTTTCATCATCCCATACAATACTCTCTGATGGGCATCGCCTGAAATGTACCATAACAATCAGCCGTCTCTAATAAGATTTTTGTGTCTACAGATTGGTCTATCTTGAAACATACTTAGATTTTCTAAACTATTTCTTGGAGATAGCATAGTTGCAATATTAACACTTCATTTGAAACAATTCAATATTTAAAAGTTACACATCAAAGAGGTTTATTTCATCCAGGAAGCTTGCTTAATTTGCCCTAATGAAAATTTGTTTTTATTAATTCTTCACCACTGAAAACTACTGATCCAGTTGACAGACAGCTATCATATATTTCTAATTTTTTTGAAACTAAGTCACAGTTTTCGGGTTTATATTCATGTCGTTCAATTTAAGTCCCATTGCGGTCAATAAAAACATCAGTGGATGGTTTCTTGCCCAAAAATCCCACCACCATCACTTTTACTACTACTCTACACAGCGCAAATTTCACCGTCACTCCGAAACAACCAACTGACGTCGACTTGTCTTAAACTCTGAAACAGATGAAAGGAACCACCCTAGCACTCGCCTGCGAAAACTGTAGAGAAGGAAAAGAAAAAGAATTTTTTGTGTGTAATTTACGTCCTCCAACGTTAAGTCATATCGGACGGTGAATGAACTGGGTGAAATGATGCTCATATGTGTCCATGGTCCATGGAGCTTAGAGTTACCCGACATTCGTCTTGAAGGATAAGGGAATACCCCGGAAAACCTTATCCAGGTAACTCGCACTGACCGAGATTCGAACTCGGGACCTCTTGAACGTGAGGCAGACACGCTACCATCTACGCTACCGAGGTGGGCAGAAAAAGAATGGTAGGTGGTCGGTCAGTCGGAATTGAACCCGGGACCTGTCGAATGCTCACCTCATAGGTAAACCCGGAGCCATCTTGCTAGGGTTCTCCTCGAATCCCGAGATTGTCGATCGGAAAGCCTCAAATTACGTATTTCACCCATATCCTTTTTACTCATCCGTGCAATGCATAGTAAGACAGCTAGTATTACGTGGCATTAGATAGAAACCACAAACAGGAAAGGAAGGGAATACCAGTGAAAATGAAAGCATTCACCCACTTCGTAATTGACGAGAAGAAACTCTACCACAGACGCACTAAATTAGAGCATGTTCAGACTGTTACGTTTTTATGAGATTGTATCAGAACCTTAATCATTTGCCAACTCTTTTACGTGTCACAAATTCCCAAAATTAGGTAACTCCGTTAATACGAGTAGAAATGATATTTGCACATACAGAATGTTGGTTCACAATATTTGTCGTCAAGTAACCTAATAATTAAGGTTGCGTCCTTCCATCTTCTGAAATTTCATGTTGACCCAATCTTGTGCGAGAAACAAATTTCGGGACTTTATACTCCTTATGCGTAAGAGGGTTAGGCGATTCTTTTATAATCCTTGTAGTACATAGCTCTTCAAAGATCTGTTTTAAAAACTAAAATTATTAATTATTATATTACCTATATTGTTCTATAGGGGAAGGTCGTGGAGTATCGGCCGGATAAGTTTTTTGACTTTAATCTGTAACTGTAGTGGTTAATGGCAATTTTACTATATTATTCTCTTACCTCAAGACATCTTCTATAGATATTATAATGTAATTATTTTTATTTTTATTTATAGTACTTTATTACAACGAAAGTAGAAAAGCTAGAATTATAAGGCTTGTAGAAAGTGTCTTGTAGTATCGGCCACTGTCTTTTCTGTTACAATATAGATTGTCAGTGATCACATTACACTGCCACATATAGAACAATAGTAGAATACAAAAGCATGGGAACTTATTGTCACTATTTCTGCTCAGTTCACAAACGCTTAGCTTACTGGTTTACAGAGATTGCTAATATAGCGCTGCTATAGGCCTCAGAATATCTTCCGTGCGCTAAGATCTACACTAACCACCATCAAGCACTCAAAGAATTGAAGATAGGAAGAAGATATCCGACTATAGCACACGTGGATGCACAAGCTTGCTACTGCTTTTTGGAAATTCTGCCACATGGAGGCGAAAGGGGAAATCACAGTAGTGACCGGTACTGCATGCCGTCTGATTGGAATTTCGTGAGATAAACATTATACAAATATTCATTTTTATAACGCAAAACTTTACTGCTTCCAGAAAGGCTATATGCCTAATGATGCCCGCCTTGGTAGCGTAGATGGTAGCGTGTCTGCCTCACGTTCAAAAGGTCCCGAGTTCGAATCTCGGTCAGGGTGAGTTACCTGGATAAGGTTTTTTCCTGGGGTTTCCCTTATCCTTTAAGACGAATGTCGGGTAACTCTAAGCTCCATGGACCCTGGACTCATTTGAGCATCATTTCACTCAATTCATTCACCGTACGATATAACTTAACATTGGCCATACCACGGCTGGATTTGACTTGTCGGCTGACCCCCGCCAGTTGAGTCCCCCCCCCCCCCCTGTGTGACCAAACCACGACCCAAACCTAAATGTTCCCCAACTACCCGACCTCTCGCTCCGGGCCCCGCCACACTGGACGGACCCCGCAAGCAGGCCGTTGCTAGCGTGGCGGCATCGGGCACTGGCCTGCTTCCTGGACGCTCATCCCGCCGCCATGAGCACTAGCAGAGGTCGAATCAGGTCCATCACTTTATATAAGGCATTAAAGCTTAGTGACATAGACTAAATTCTATAAGACCGCACGGGTAAATCCGCTCAGCGGATAGGTACCGTGGCGCTCTGTCCACCGTCCGGGAGCACCCGGACGACTTGTTCTCGCTCATGGCTCATGGATCGTTTACACCCTCTCTAGCCAGCTCCACCAGTGGGATGGCCTTACAGCCTGAAACTCTTAGAGACGTCTCTATATACTGTCTTCCTGCAGCCTGTAGCATTCTGTGGTTCATTCATCCCAATAGATCTATATTGGTCTAAGTGTACGAGGCGTCCCTTTCTGTTGTATAAACTATATAAATATTGTATTTATATTTGGCAAAAGTGTGTTTGATGCTACCTATGTAAGCTCTTTAATAACAGGGAAGCTTCTGTACAATTTGTTATTTCGTTAGCTTTAGGTCTTTTTGTAGTGTCTAGTGCCATTACTACATGCAGCACCGCAGACGGCGACACTCATGATACATGAAATGAAGGTGGAGCACTGGTGGAATAAGATGGCGAAGGAAACCGGAGCACCCGGAAGAAATCCGCCCCTACGCCGCTTTGTTCATCACAAATCTCACATGCATTGGCCTAGGATCGAACCCGAGCCGCTTTTGTCGTACACCTGCTTTTCTTTTTTTAGCGTTTTTGTTTTAAATCAATTTTATATCCAAGTTTAGTGCTCTACACATGTGACCAAATGGTACTTTCCTTAACATTTCCTATGTTCACGAGTTTATGGCCGCTTGTGAACTCACAGATCAATCCCATTTAAGACAAAGCTGAACTATGCGAAACTTAATTTTACATGTTCAAACAGAATAAGTATTTCAACTTTTTATTTTGCAACCAACGAGTTTTAGACAGCTTTTACACTCTGAAAAAATATTTCTGAGTATGTTATCTAAATACAATATGTAATTAAAAATTCTCTGTAGGTTACTGCCTGTTAATGCGTTTAAATCTACACAGTTTTGCACATATTTGTATACATTTCAGTTTACACATGTAATATAGACTTTCCCAACTCGTAGTGCAGGTGGTCGTGTCACCCTCGTGTTCAAAAGGTTCTGAGCTCGGATCTCGATCGGAGTGAGTTATTTGGATGAGGTTGTTTTTTTTCAGGATTTTCCCTTAACTTGAAAGATGAATGTCGGGTAATTGGAATTTCTATGGACCTGGCTTCATTTGGGCATCATTTCACCCATTTAATTCATTGTACGATGGAAGAACGTTTTACACATGCTATGTCAGAGGAAAGAAAAACCATTGCACTTATGGGGATTGATGATGTGTATATAAGGGCGCTCAACTACACGGTCATCAGCACCATACTTATGAGGAGCTGGTCTTCCCTATCTTACTTACAAGGGAACTATCAGTATGCTCATACCTGTATTGGCCTGAGAGTTTGATGGCATCATCTGTGCTCTATGTGCGGCGTGTGTGCCAAAACCGGGTGCTGAGTATAGCTGGAAGTAACCGAAAAGGAATATAGAATATCTAGGAATACATAGGCATAATAACGTAGCATTGTACGGGAGGGATTTTTACCCCTGACGGGTAGCGGTCTACACGTGGCATACATAAGAAGCGCCGTCTCCCGCAAGCGACACAGAGCTGAAAAGGGATGTCCAGCATCTGCTTGTAAATGGTCGCATGCGGCAATTTCCAACCTTCAGTTTTGGGCGTTGTGGTTCTACACCACAGTACATTTTTGGTGCACATGGTTTATATACAGCAGGCATTATACCATCAAATTTTCAGGTGCGTAGCAATGTGAGTACAGTGACAGTTCCTTTGTTATCACTGTTAAATGTGGCAAATCAGATATAATTTTGCTAAACTAATATTTTATAGCACTCTTATTATGTTTCTTCTTTATTGAAATATTATGTATACATATTGTTTATATTAAAAGACTTTAAACATGCTGTATAAAGCCATAAATTTTTCACAGAGGTAATATTTTGGAACTAAGACAAATTTGAATTCTTTTTATTCAATGTCTGAATTTCAGAGTATCAGCAAATATCCATGAACGGTTATTTCTTTAAATTTATCTAAAGGTGAAAAAATGCTGACATGGATAGCATTTTTAATCGTGTTTAGGACCCACTTTTCTTAAGGCTAGATAGGTGAAGTGAAGACGTAACTGCTGAAGAAACTTGAAGAACATAAAAGGCATACTCTCTTTTTCGTTGCTGACGTTGTTGATGACATATGACGACTTTGCCTTAAATTTAAATTTATAGTATAGGAAATCCCCTTAAAAAGTTTCATGTATTGATAGAAACACCAGGGACGGCTCGTCCTTACGTGTCTGTTTTATAAACCACAGTGTAGACATTTTAAAAGACCAACTAAATAACAATGCATTATTGTAAGTATAAGAAATCGAGTACGACTAATAATGAACTCTTGATGCATGGAAAATATCTGTGTAACTAATGGAACGCATCCGTGACGTCAACCTGCTGAGAGCCAGCAAGCTCGGTAATGAGTTACTCGCATGCGTACAACCTTCCCCTCTTGCCTCTCTGATGTTCTAAGTTCCCTAGATTTTCGGACAAATGCGTGCTGCATCTGGGTGTTGCGCGGTGATTATTCGCTGCACGATGAAGCAGGGCCGCCAACACAATAGTTACAGTTGTAGAACTTGAATATGCATTGAAAATAATGTAACAATCTATCATTGCTTTATATTTTAGTTCTAGAAACTAATTCCATTCTTCTTACGTAAACAGATCCAATACCTTATGGTTATTAAATCGCAGGGCAGATTGTTTGTGATGCACCTATCATATTGGACCTCCATTCCCGCGGCCATAACGGAATCTCCCATAACAACTGCATGTGTCACGATCGCTCACATTGTATCCAAGTATTTTTTTGTGTCACGTTATTTAGTGGCTGATAGCAGTTTATTTATTTTGTGTGAGAGTGTGGAACGTGTTATAAATTCACTGTATTTAGTGTATGAGTAATTTAACATTACAAAAACTTTAACCAATAAATAATGAACACGGTTAACGAACTTCTGAATACTCTCTTTTCAAGGCGAGCATTAGAAGAAAAGGTAAGTATAAAAATGTTAGGGCGACCAATACCCGATCTAAAAACTGAGCAAAAAGCGAAAGGAAATAGAAATTCTGTTTATATTATGAAGAAACATCGGCAAACATCGGCGCATGGACTTCATTTTTCGAAACATTTTCCCGCAGTACGTTATTTTTCGGCACGAGCCGCCACAGAGAAACACTTTTAACTGAGGGATGCTAATTTTATTTATTTTCAGTTACACAAACTGCTACTATTTCAACATATTCAGATTCCACATAAAACTAATGTAAAAGGATTACAAGCGTTATGTTAACTAGAGGAGTTTGCAATTTAAATGTCCAACTTGGAAAAACTCATAGAGAAAGCAGTAAGACTTGGTCAGAATTTATAAAACAAGTTAACCCACACAACGACATGAAATCACGCTACGAGAGCAGGAGAAAGCTTCCGGTGCAACATTGCTAAACTTAACCGTCCAAACTTGGTTTTAGAGGAAGTCCTGCAGAATTAATCCCCGTAACACAGAAAGGTTTCTATAAAATAAAGGGAAAAATCTGATGTGTTACACTGACAGATCTTTTGCTGTTCAATCTTGTATAACTATTCTTAAAAGCTCTGATCCTTCTGCGTATTTCCTATTAACCTAGATATACATTTGTAGAAATTGTATATTACATCTCCTTGTAGCTACAATGGAAATAAAGCAATGCAGTAGGCTTAAGCGGCAGTCAAAACTTTACCTGGTCGTTCTGAAATGATTATTAACCACCAGAAATGGTTAATTAAAATAACAATTTTTGTTTGAATGAGTAGAGCCAGAGTGAAAAATACAGTATCATAGCCGGGACTTGAACCACGGATCTCCCGCTCTTCGTGCGGTTGCTCTAATCAACTGAGCTACTATGGCCAACATGCCGACATGACATTAAATTCTCCAATTGACTCATATGTTTCCCGGTAGACCACTAGGGGTTCTCATATGCTATGAGATACGCACCTTTTGTGGCGACTTACTATGCTGTTAGTACTTAAGTCCCAGGCTTCATAGTTAAACCACTGTTTTTTATTTTAGGTAAATTGATGGAAATAATCATTTCTTCCACATTAGCCTTGTGTAGGCTAAGGTCTACCGGGAAACATATGAGTCAGTTGGAGAATTTAATGTCATGTCGGCATGTTGGCCATAGTAGCTCAGTTGATTAGAGCAACCGCACGAAGAGCGGGAGATCCGTGGTTCAAATCCCGGCTATCGCATTCAATTTTCCAGTCTGGCTCTACTCACTTAAACCTTAGTCTTCACATGGCTGGTGTGGAAGAAATAATTATTTCCATCAAAAAGTTTTGTGTCTTTACGAGGTCTGTTTTTTAAGTAAGATCTTTTTCTATTTCTTACGGCTTACCAGGCTAATGCAGTCATTCGAATTAAAATGGTCTCAGATGCCTTTGTCAGAAAATTCAATACCCTGAACATGTGGTAATGTAATTAAAATTGTTGGTGCTATTTTTGAAAAACCCAAAATGTAAAACAGTTTACATCTAAAGGGTTGGGGAGAGTTAAAAAGGTGGTGTCAAATTTTCCGAAGACACTGAACTTAAAACCCCAATATAATGTTTAAGCGAATTATTGTTTTTGAGTTATGCTGTCCTCCGAATAGACATACACCCTTGCCTTCTAAAAAGGCTTTTTCTGGTTTCAAGGTGTCTAAAAACATTATTTCCGATGAAATTTCGATATCGTATTTTAGATGGAGTACATCCACTTCCTCTACTTACCTACGTAAGTACATAATGGAGAAAGTCGAGGTCAAATTTGCATTCACGTTCTTTTCTGGCAATGTTAGAGGGAACATTTGGTTTTACTTCCTTTACTTTAGTGGACCGAGGAAAACTGGTAAAACTTTCAATTTACGCTTACATCAGAGTTTCAAGGAATTTTGCCAGTATGTTTTTGATATCGGAATAAACAGATGGGCTTATGTGAAGAGTAAAATAACCCTGAGTAGAGAGTGACCGTAATTGAGGCCATTTTTCATGATTTTTACATTTGTTCCAAATTTTCCTGAAGTGTCTGCAAAGTTTTATGCGTTATGCCTTCAATTTTCAAATTATACACTTTCAGTTAAATGTACATACTTTCAGGATAATAAAAGAAGATATGCCCGAGGCTGGCCCCGTAGCTCCGTCGATAAAGCAATTACCTCGCGTGCGCGTGGAACCGGGTTCCTGTCTCGGCTGGGGGAAGGGATTTTTTTCCAACCAAGGTGATTCCTTATCTTACACTGAGTCTAGAAGTATGAATGAGAGTGCAAATGTTTGCATGATCTAATGATTGAAACCCAACGAATACGAGTTAACAGCTTCAATACGTTATAAAGGAGATTGTAATTTTACGTCCTCCATCGTTAAGGCGATGAATGGAATGAGCAAAATGATGCTCAAATGAGCCCAGGGTCCATAGAGCTTAGAGTTACCCGACATTCGTCTTTCATGATTATGAAAACCCCCAGGAAAAACCTTATCCAGGTTACTCACCCTGACCGAGATTCGAACTCGGGACCAAAGGAGAATGGCCACCGATATGACCACCACAATTAAAGGCAGAGTATAACTGGAAGAAATAAAATAATAATAAAAAATATATATCTGACATCTTGTTTATGCATTATGAAAATTGCATAGTAAGGGACATTTATTATAAAATAGCTTAAATTTGTATTTTAAAATACATATTTCATATACCACTTAATACACATGTAGCAAACTTTCTAACAATATTTCGTTATACCGAGTAAGATATGACAAAATCTCAAAAGCTCATTAGAGTACTTTGGGTTTCGGAAAATTTACAAATAAGTCCCCATGTGAAAAGCTCTTTTGTACAGTTTAACTGTAGAAAGCATTTTGGCAATTAAATGAATAGTATTTAAGGATACATATGACTGAAAATTTGAAATCCTGAACTAATAACGCTAGCTTTTTGACATTCATACCACAGATGTAACTTGGTGCAAATGTGATACAGCCCAAATTTTGTCAATTTCACTTTGACAGTTTGGATAATATTGTCAAATTTATTTATTTTTGGTTACGTCACCTAAAAGGTCTCTTGCGACAAAATAACTTAAAATTTGATCTAATTTTTTAACAACAAGTTCCCAATACATCCATATTTTGAATTTGGCCCAAGTTTCTCTGTGACTCAATAACTTTAGGCTCCAGAAATTTTTAAAACTATGAATTTGGCATTTTTGCCCCAAATTGGAACTTTTTGTGTTTTGAAGTAAAGAAAGTGTGCTTAAAATGCATCTCACAATAAAACCCAGGGTAATTTATATTCACTATGTCTTTATGAACGTGTGTAGCAAGTTTCATTAGTCTAATACTGGAGCATCTTAAATTATGAAAAATGCTGAAGTTTTCAGTGGCGAGAAAACAAGGATGAAGAATTAGAATTCATATCTAACACTAGCATTCACGTTACTTACAAACTAGATTAGAACATTTAAATATGGCTTTCAGATGTTATCTAAGCATTCTTTGGATTCGGGAAGGCTTACACTATTTAATAGACTAAAAAGAGGAAGAGGTGATTTTTTTTTTAAATATTCATGAAATTTCAGTCATACATATCCCTAAGTATATGCACAAGTATACAGTCTACACTTTGAAGTATTCGTAAGAATTTTCTGTCATAAAGGAAGAAGTTTTAACTCAGCAGAATGAATGGTGTTGTTTCCTACGTAGTTATAGTGACTGTTATGCCATATTTTATATAATTAATAATAGCAATAATAATAAATTCATTATTATTATATTTATGTTTTCTCGTATAATGTAATAAATTGACCTTTACAGGAAATATATAAAAAGAGAACTGACGTCTCACAAAAAGTGTAACTATGAGCTCTCCTGTTTGAGTGTATCATGGCCATCATACTGGAATAGCTACAAACCTATGATGAATATACTTTATCATCTATACAGTTAATATTATTTCAATTATCTGTTTAACAGCTTTAATTAATCTATAATTTAACATGTATTCCTGTTAAAATGAATCACAGTTGTCTGTGTAGTGTGACTGCAGTGAAGTTTGTGGACCTAGATTCGAATCTTGGCCTACTGTGGAAATGCAGAAAGGAATGTTACAGTTTTTTTTTCGCTTTGGAATGTAAATGAGGCATCATTGAAGCTGAAAAAGTGACAGCATAACTTAAACATATAGAGAACTTTCCCTTCAGGAGAGAGCTTCCATTGTGTATAGCAGTGATTAGTAAAACTAGTAGAAGACTGACTCCATTTTGTTGCTTACTCATCTTTTCCACTCACTGACTTCCTTTTTCATTAACTTTGCTTTCTCTTCAACTTAACACGCACGCTTGCATCCTTTGTACGTACATAAGTCATTCAAACCGTTGAGTTTGGCAGATAATCAGGAAATACAAATAATGAGTAGCTTATTACTTACCTACCTTTCGACCAGGGAATGAAGTTGCTAAATTTACTTTTAGTAATATGATTTGTCCTCAATGAAGCCATCTTCAAACGGCAATATAAACGAGGCTGGGTCAAAAGTAATGCCTCCTATTTTTTCTCTCTTTTAATTGCCAAGAAAATTGAATCCAATTTATATATCTTGAAAACTACAACAATAACGATTAATTTTTCACTTTTCAGTATAATCTCCGTGCTTTTCCAGAGTTTGGGTCCACCTTTTATCTAGCTCATGTATTCCAGTATGGTAAAACACACGGTCTTGCTTCCTAAGCCATTGACGCACGGACGTTTTCACAGCCTCCTCATCTACAAAATGAATCCCACGATGATCTTCCTTTAGTGGCCCGAACAGATGGAAATCTGATGGAGCCAGGTCAGGGCTGTATGGGGGGGGGGGGTGAGGTAAGACTTGCCATCCCAATTTCTCAATTTCTGCAGAGGTGTAACGGCTGGGGTGTGGTCTTGCATAGTCATGCAAAAGAAGAACATCCACCATAGTTTTTGTTGGACGAACACGGCGAAGACGTGCTTTCAGCTTTTTGAGAGTTCTGACGTACTTGACAGAATTTATTGTGCAGCCCTGCTCCAAAAAATCAATCATAAGCACACCCTCTGCATCCCAAAGCACTGTCGCCATAACTTTCCCCGCCGACCGCTGAGTTTTGAATTTTGTTTTCTTCGGTGACGTGTGATGCCATTCCATTTACTGCCTCTTTGATTCGGGTTCAAAAAAATGAACCCACGTTGCCTCTCCAGTAACAGTTTTTTCCAGAAACTCCTCTACCTCCAAATTGAAGCGCTGCAAGGGTTCGGGAGATATTGTTTTACTTGTTTCTTTGTTTTGGGCGGTCAACATTCTTGGTACCCAACGTGAATAAACTTTTGAGTAACCCAGTTGTTGAATAATCGTCATCACACTTCCTTTACTGAGGGAGGTAATGCGACACAATTCAACTGTTGTTACCCGGCGATCACCACGAATGATGTCATCGACTCACTGAATGTTGTATGGAGTCACTGCAGTCACCGGCCTGTCGCTTCGCTTTTCATCTACCAATGGTGTTTGCCCTTCAGCTTCGTTACAGCGACAAACCCATCGTCTAACAGTGCTGACATCCACCGTTGCATCACGATACACATGTTTTAGCCATTCGTGAATGCGAATTGGCGTTTCACCTTCAGCAGTCAAAAATTCAATAACAGAACGCTGTCTAATACGAATGTCGATGTCAGCCATCTTGCAAGAGGATGCACTGCTGCCACCTGTTGACTTAGGAAGTTACTACTGCAGGGGATTGGAGAAGAAGGTTTGAGGAATTGCGCCAAATTCAAAGTTTTCACATAACTTACTTATTTAAGGGAAAAATAGGAGGAATTACTTTTTGATCCACCCTGGTACACTATCTAAAGTAATGACAAAAAGTAGAATGTCCATAGCTCAGAAGAGAGAATTGAAAGAATGCCGTTTTGTGGGAGGAAAGCTAATGAGGCTAAAACAATACTAAATCGACTCTTAGATCAAGTCCTAAATGTTAAGTATTCAAGAAATAACATGTCAAACAAATTCAATAAAATAGTGTTACTCCAAGAAATATGTTATTTTAATTGGAACCCTTCTTTAAAACAAGAAGAGAGATACGACTAAAATTTTACAAAATATTGGTATGCTGCTTCATAGTTCCCAAACTTGGGACTTAATAAAGAAACTAAATGACAGACTGACAGGTTGCTGAAGCGAAGTTTGTATTTTAGATAGAAGTAAATAATAAAATCATATAGAAAACATTCTTACTGAAGGCATAGGCTATAAATTAATATTTTTAATCTGACTGAAAGAATCTTGCGCTATTGGGACGGTCTTACACAATTAAACCATTCTCGCCGTCACAAAATCTCTGTAGGATTGTCCGCGAACTGCAAACAACTAAAACTTGAACGACCCTGTTGTAAACATATGAGAGGCGAAAAAGAGAGAAACATGCACTTTAACGGGAAGCTCTTAAGCTACTGATTGGTGGAGGAAAATCATGGGTGTTTTATAGAGGCGGTTCTCGCTTAAGAGTGTTCCGTGAAAGCATATCTGTTACCCACTTTCTCGCCTCCCATATGTTTACAATGGTATCGTTCTCGTATGAGACCTCCGAAGAGGTCCACGGTCTGAAAATTAAGGTCAGCACAAGACTGACAGGAGAATTCCAGAAGAAAACGTAGGTTTCATCTTCGACCTTACCGTTACCTTTGGAAAGCTTAAGAGACAATCAGAAAAAATCGGCAAAGAGAAAAAGGATATTTACTCAAACCTAATTCCATACTTCAAGATAAAATATGTCTTTAGTAGTCCTGATGGTAGGGTCTGATAGGTTAGCAGTAAGTTATGACCTGTGCAGTAGTGGTAGGGCGCCGTGCTACTAACAAGGGAACTATCAAGAATTTGATGTCTGTGCTCTATGTGGGATTTGTGTGCCAAAATCAGATGCGGAGCATAGCTGGAAGTACCCGAAAATGAGTTTAGAATATATAGGAACATATAGGCATAATAACACAGCATTGTACGGAAGGAATTGTTTACCCTTGCAGGCAGCGTCTACAGACACACATACGTAGGGAGTCCAAGACAGAGCTCACGAAGGATGTCCAGCAACTACTTGCAAGTTGTCGTTTGCAGCACTTTTCAGGCTTCAGTTTTGGGCATTGCTGTTCTACTCCTCAGCAGATTTTTGGTGCACAGGCCCCACATAGAGCAGGGGTGATGCCATCAAAATCTGAAGCGAATACCTGTATGAGCATAGTGTTAGTTCCTTTGTAAGTAAATTTAGTACAATATCTATGATTCTGAATCCAATATAATAAAAGCTTTTCAATAATAACAGACCAAATTCACCTAATACAGATAGGACAAAAATAATCACAGGTCTAGTTATACAATTCCAAAATAACAGTCCAGTTTTTCCTAAGGCTATCGTTATAGTAGGTATAATGATTCTAAAAGTAGCTCTGGTTATAGGGAGTTGTTTGCGCAACAATACAGCAGTTGTGGAAACGTAGAGTCAGACTGAAAAATTCAATATCATAGCCGGAATTTGAACCACGGATCTTCTGGTCTCCGTCCAGTCGCTCCAACCATTGAGCTACTATGGCCAACGTGCCGACATGACATTAAACTCTCCAACTGACTCGTATTCTTCCCGGTAAACCACTAGGAGTTCTCATAAACACATGAGACAACTGCCTTAATGGGGACTTACAACATGTGAGTACTTTAAGGACCGGGCTTTATAGTTCGAACCGCTATATACTAATTATCCTGCAGATAGACGAACTGTCGAGTTTAAACCGAAGGAAGTAGTCCTTGTTTGCGCATGGGCTATTAAGTACCATATGTGCATTTATTTAAACAATTTTAGTGCTTATGTAAGCGTTCCTCAGTTTCTAATTGTTTGCACAACACAAATTTCCATAAAATGGTACATAAGTAACACATTCAGGGCTGAGAAAGGATTTAATCCAAAGGAGTTATTTTAAAACAAAATTTGCAAAATATAATTTACTGACTGGCTTGAAGCTAGCCCTTCCCATCGTGAGTTTGGCATTACTTTAGGGTTAAGATGAACCATTTTAAATTCTTGAAGACGTCATTAAATTATGATGATGGTAATGATAATAGTAATACTAATAATAATAGTAATAATAATAGTAATATATTTTCATATCGTTTCCAAAACATTTTTGCCCATATTATATATTTTGTTACCTGTATAAAGATAACGATAACTCCAGCATTTATTTGGAAAGAATCAGGAGCACTTATTTTATTTATTCTGACTGCATACTTTAAATTTATGGGTATCAAATAACATGTATCAACATTGTTATTAACAATAAAAGAAATGAAAGACAAAATTTCTGCCAATTTACTATTTCACTGTTGTCAATTGAGAAAAATGAAGTTAACTAGCATAGGTGTATAGTGATCGCAAGCTTATTTTTAACTGTGCAATATTCACAATCTAGGAAATAATTTACTGCATCCTCCGTAATAGATACAAGTCAAAGAAGCAATTATAAAACTGCATTTATGTTTAGTTTGCTCTGAAGATCAGGAAATAAATAGTGACATAGAAAAGAGTACAAGATTAGGCTTTATATTATCAAAACTATAAAGCTGTAAATACGCCAGTGGTTGTTTCATAATGGGAGCATTTCTATCTCCGAATAGTCACTTGTTAGACGAACGAAATAATCGAACGTATTTCTACATATTTGCCGTATGGTTATAAAATGATATTGTGATGTCCGTCAAGGCCATGTCGTAAAGGACAAAATGATGTGAAATAGCTTGGCTGTTGGTGGAATTATGATTCTATGAGTATTCTGCAGTTGGAAAGCTCCTAAACTATGGAAGATTAACTCAGCGTTTTTCCGCACCACTTGGTGGATTTTACGTTTTCTCCAACCTGAGCACATAATGTCGAGGTGTCGTAAAGAAAAGCAGTAAGGCAGGCAGTTCAGCAATCAAATGTAATATGCAGAACACAGGTTGTGAAAAATGTCGTGACAGTCCTTCACTCCTAAAACAAATATGCGCAATTGCACTTACCAGCTCACCTGCACAAAAGAGAAGTGGAGATCAGTGATCCATCTGCTGTGAATGTGATAAGTGTTGAGCATCACGTGTGTGATGCCTCTAAGCTGTGATAACGCTTGTAGTGTCCTCCCCCAGCACTCTCACCTTTTCTCAGTTTACCTTGCTTGTGCCTACAGCGTGTCATGGCGTTTTACACAAGCTCTACATGGTGTAAGTCATTGCAGTAACAGTTTGTTAGCGCTATGTAGTTATATGTAAAAGTAACATTCGCTGTATATTCTGAAATATCACCTGTGATTAGTTTCGCTATAGACTTGCTTCACCGGTAATGCAAACGATAGGTAACCCTCGACTTATATCAGGAATGCCAGCACCAGTGGTTCCCAAATTGTACTAGCGGAGCTGATTCAGGAAAATGAAAGAAGTAAAAATATGAATGAAGTAAATAAAAGCAAAAACTAGAATAAAAATAACGAGGTTTTAAATTACGTTCTGAGCATATACTTGTAAAATTGAATTTCTCGCACCCTCTACTGTCACTCCGGCCTTAGAATGGATCCTCATATAAACATTGTTGGTTGTATCACTCCGCCAACGAAAAGGTGTTGCTGTTCACTGTAAGCCTTTTTGCTCAAATGTTTACGTCTCATTCAAGTTTATCGTATGAGATATGAGGTGTGACAAGTTTCGAAGGGAGGACTTTGCACCTTGACCTGTGGAATTATTGTCTTTACCCGGAAGGGAGCGGTGAGGTGAAAGGAAGTATGGGATAACCAGCCTTAGGAGACAGTAGGGTCCCTAAAGTTTACGGATTGAGACTCCCCGATCTCTCTTCCTCCTGCAGGCATATTCAGTCCAGTGTATGGCTCTGGACATGAAGACCGCCCCTTCCAATCCAGAGGATGAAGCTTTGCAGGAAGCATTCCCTGCTACGAATCGCTGAGACTCCCGCCGATACTTAAGGCTCTGAAACAGGAACACATGACCTCCTGAATGATAGTCGCACACGTTACCTCTATCGCTAAGCTTATTGTAACAGCGTGCTATCTTTAATTGCAATAGCCGCTGGCTCATACTAAATTAACTAGTTCAATAAATAGGAAAGGAAATTTAAAAAATACAATTTTGTGCGTAAAAGCTTTTGTGTTAATCTGAGTCGTCAGATAGAGGCGCGACTCCGGGCTCTGACTCAGAGGTAGTTATAGTTGCGCTGGTAGAACGGTTACCATGGATTTATCTTTGTTAACAGAAACCTCTCACATAACGCACCAATTATCCTTGTAAGAGTGAGAGGGGTACTGACGTGCCTCCCGGTCGTGTGCTAAGCACCAATGAGCGCATCACTTCAACCAATGGAATTCGCAAGAATCACAAATGGCAGATATATGTTCACTCCACGAGGAGTAATCAGTGCGTTATCTGAGAGGTATCTATTACCAAAGATAAATCCATGGTAACCATTCGAACAGCGCCACTATACTTAAATCAGATCGTCCATGCTTACAGTTTATACAGTTTATAACGAAACTGTGCACTTTAAAGGTAATGGCATTCTTAACAAAAACGTCCATTCAGAACAATATATGACTTTCCCTTTTATTTACTTGGTTTCTTCTAAATCCCATTTGCTTCATTAACGTTCTCGCACATTAAAGTCTGTTTACAGAAACACCATTAGTTAGGGTGCCATAACTTTGAAATAAAGGGTTAATCATATTTAATGCAATTGCCTTTTCGTCACTTTTTAGAGACTTGGCACTTTTATGCTCCTCTACACTACTATGAGGAACTAAACATTCCGCCATATTTGTTAAATTAACGTCCTCCAACGTTAAGTCATATCGGATGATTAATGAAACGGGTGAAATGATGCTCAAATGAGTCCGGGGTCCATAAAACTTTCAGTTAACAGACGTTCATCTTTCAGGCTAAGGGAAAATCTCAGAAAAACCCTTATCCAGATAACCCAACCTGATCGAGATTCGAACTTGAGACCTCTTGAACATGAGGCAGATACGCTACCATCTGGCCCGCCTCGGTAGCGTGGTGGTAGAATATCGGCCTCACGTTCAAGAGGTCCCGAGTTCGAATCTCGGTCAGGGTGAGTTACCTAGTTAAGGTTTTTTCCGGGATTTTCCCTAATCCTGAAATACGAATGTCGGGTAACTCTAAGCTCAATGGACCCTGGACTCATTTGAGCATCATTTCGTCTACTCCATTCATCGTCCGATATGATATGACTTAACGTTGGAGGACGTAAATTACAAAAAAAAGGATACGCTACCATCTGAACTGCAGAGGCGGACACACTCCTCCATAATAACTGCACTTGCACAGTGAGAGGATGGGCGCCAGATCATTGCTTTGCTGCAGTAAACAATGCTCGGGTAAATGTCGACTACAAGATATTAATAAACAGAAGTACAATATTTAAGTTCATATTTAAATGATTTAAGGGTTCAATTATTGTGCTTATTTAACCCATTTATTATTTTAATTTATCAAATAAGCAATAATACCCATATTCAATCTAGTTTATTAACTACTTTCATTTCATCTTTGGATTCTGCATCTGTTCCAACGCACGAAGGGATATTTGCTTACATGAAAGGCGAAGCAGTTGGGTCACCTGATGTATATAGGTATAAACATCCGCTTAACCTGTCTCATATTAGAATGATCTTGAAATTTCCTGTACGAATCAGCAGCCTAAGTATCTCTGACTCACTTAAATTATCACTGACACCATCTTTCTTTACAACGCGATTGTTCTAGTTTGAGACAGATTATAGATGGAAGTGTAATACATTAACAGAAGCTCATATTAAATGGGCAGAATGACACTGAATTTTCTGTTCCGTAATTAATTGCAGACTTCTGCGGTTCAAATTTTGGGCTGCGTATCATCCGAATGAACTCTTAACATTCATTAGTCATAGCTGATCTCTATTTTGATTTGAGATATTTCATTTTTCAAAATGACATCAGTGATATTAGTCCTTGTGCAAAGCCTTTCGGATGAGGAAATGTCACTCGACAGACAACGGCAAAATCCCACCAAATTAAGGGTAGATTAAAAGGTCAATTGGTCTAAAAATTAAATTTCCTGTTTTCAGGGTTATATTATTATTTGATGTTTTCTGAAAATTTTATATATTTAACGTATTACAAATATGTTTAATCTATTTTTGAAAAGTTTGCTGCATCGGATCTTCATTTCCATCATTGCAGAATAAAACAACATATTTTGTTAACCAATTGGGTTAAAAATATGACAATTAGCTCATTTTATGGTGGAAATTATGCTGCAGAGAATAGTACTACAATTGCCTCTGGCCGTTGCCTGTGCGAGGGAAAATAGTAAACATTTGAATTTTAAAAGTGATTTTATATTGTATTCTTCATGTTAATACTATCGTAAAATACATTTTCTGTTACAAAGGTACAGTTCTCTAAAAACCTATGGGAAATAAATACCTCAAATGTTCAACCTATATCAAGCACACTATAACAGATTTGTGGATAAACTTTTGTGTGGATCAGTGAAATACATTTTTGAATTTTTTTGTATAGAAAATTAAAGAGAAATGTTGTAGAAAAAATTCTAACATTTACAAAAATAGGTCATATATAAAAAAAGGACACACATATTTAAAAGCATTGCCTAAAACAACTGTAAAAATTTTGCACTCATATCTTTAGTAGTTGAAGAGCTAAGTGCACCTTAAGTTAGCAATTTTAGCATTGGTAGGATGGGATTTTAATCTGTTTAAATTCCTTGCATGTGTTCTTCTGTGGTGTATGTGTATAAATTTAATCTCTCGGCGCTTGATTGTATTTGATCGTTCGAAATTCCTGAATAAATGAAAATAGTACCATTTCTTAAGTTGGTTTATGGACTATAGAAGGGCAGCTTGTGATTTGAACCCTGGGGTGTAATTCCACAAACGCTGGTTTAGGTGAACAAATATTTGATAGCCACGCTTTTAGTTTTAACTCACCTCCTCACGAGAAAACTTCAAAGCAACAGCAAATTTATCTACTAATCTTGCTCCATAGCCATGTAAATTCAAAGAGCATGATGAATCAACGGCACTGTCAACGGATGATGGTGTATTAACATCTTCACAGCTCATGATCTCATTTCACTGCATCCCGTTAACTGCACTTTCTCTCGAGGAGGTAGTATGTGAAGCGCGTGCTCACGGAAACGAGTTCAGCCTTGCCCATCAGAATTCCGTTTGCCAGCAGAGGTTTTCATGCCTCCAGTTCATGTGTGCGGGAAATAATCCAAATAATACAGCAGTTAAACTTTATATAATTCTTACGTTTAGGGGCACATATAGATAGTACCTATAGTCCATTTTATAATTAAACTGACATTGTACCTAAGGTATTTATAGGTGTCGCGCTACCGCGTCCTTCACTGGATGGAGCAGTTCCTTGCTACCCTGCTTCCATCTAAAGGAATCGATTCATACATAGCTTAAACCAATCAGAGATATCAGAATATCCTCCCTAAGTGGAATACATCACGTGATAGGAGCTGGTTTTGCTTGGAGAAAGGAGCAGCTGAAAGAGCAGTAACTGGAACATACCTTCAACATACCTTCATTCCGTGGTCAATTTTAAAGATAGTATCCACGTGTGGGGGATACCAACATGATCACTCAGCTGTATATATTGTTAAAGTTAAAGGTATACATTTTAGAGGGACACTGCACATATACCAATGTGGCCTTCGGGTTTCGAGTGCGATTTCTGGGAGGGAGAAATAAGGAAGAGACTCGAAGGGTTTACCAGATACAGGAGACAATGTTGGCCCGCGTGGACGGAGTCCCTAACATTTTAGAGGAAACTCATCAGACTCCGTTCAAGTCTTCCCATAAGCACACAGTCTATAAGGTTCCCAATAAGGGAAGTTTCTCACAGAGGTTAAGTCCAACCTACGCGAGGGATAAACCTTCACGAAGGCCAACACCAGTAAGTAGTCGCAAACGCCGAACACCGTTGCCTGGTCCTTCAACCTGAGACAGCATGCATTGATGAGAAGGGATATGCGTGGGTTTAATCGCAAGGGGCATCTTAAGAAGGGTTCTGGGTTTGTTATTAGCTCAAAGTTGCATTGATCTTTCTGTCAGGTGTGGTACACAATCCAATAAGTTTCCTTTTATCTCCCTTTATTTCTTGTTACCCTCTCTTTCTGGATGGAACTTTACACGCGCGCGCTTGAGAGCATTTCCCTACGCAACTTTGCTAAGATTAATTTTACATAGCGCGCCTCTCATCACCTGCACTCAATGCTGGCTCCCTAAGCACCACTGCATCCGTAGATTAACTGACCAAGAGTGCTTCTCGAAGACCATTGAAATGCCTCCGGCTTTTCCAGTTAACTGTACATTACCTCGTTTGTTTAGTGTACTGACCAACCCCTCTCTTTGCTTGTCCCTTGGTCAAGCCTCAAAATGAATAACTTTTCACATATTTCTTTACTTTGATTGTTTCCAATATATGCATGTACTACTTCAAAATCTGAAACACATGATAATCGAATTTAAAGCAATTTATGGCAGAGAAGAATCCGACTAACATTCACTTATCTACCAGGAAAAACACCGCGGAAAGCTCAAGACCAAAGCGGCAGTCGACAGGAATTAAACCTGGCACATCACGAATGCGAGCCCTTTACGTTACCTCGGAACCATCTTGCTCGGTGTACCTATTAGTTTTCGCGAATGGTCAGGAAGTTTGGACCGCACAACATGGTTACATTGGCCTTTCCTTATCCTTCCAGTGTCACACAGCCCTATGATACTGCACTGAAGTATGCATGGCCAGGATCGCTGTTACAAAATACGCGGGTTTAGGGATGACAAAACAATTATACCATTGCCACAATTGCAAATTATTGTGCCCAAGGTTATCAGGAGGCCGGCGCGAGTAACATCTAGCACAAAGGAACTAGAATCTTCTACATGTTTCGATATCTCGAAAACCCTGGAAAGCTCCTATATCTATACAAGCGAAAGCTGTCGTGGAACGAGTCGTCTGGTGAGTGGGTTGGTCTGGCGGTGGAGTTAGAAGTCGGGCCAAGGAAGTTTCACGGAGCGAGCGAATGAATGAGTGAACTAGCGCGCTCGACGAGCGAATTGATGAAGTAAGATGATTGCTGTTACTTTAAGAGATTGAAGACGTCTTGTATTGGACTCCCCACCGAGTGAAGCGTCCGGAAAAAGAGGCTACGTCGGCCGTATTTCGTTACGCCTTTACGCCATGGAAGAAACTGTAGTGACAGTAAACAGTGGAATTAGTAGAACGTTACGTAGTGAATGCTCTATTAGCCAGGCGTACAACATTGAAAACAGCTCTTGAACCCTTCCGGCAGAAACATAATCCAAACATCCTATTTATGTTAGGAATACTATCAAATTTTAAATTTAAAAAATATATGTCTTATATAAGTCTGAAATTTGTTTAGAATGAAAGTTTTCTTTCTAAGCAGTAATAATACTGTAATAATAATTTCTAAAATGAAAAGCGTGACAATATCTGTCAATATCATCAAGTACCCTCAAAAATTCGAACTAAGCAAATTTCTCTTCAGCTCAAAAGATCTTTATCAACAAAAGCTTTACTAGTCTCATTTCTTATACACCATATAGCAAGCATCACATGTTAGCATTTGACATAATAGATAACTTCTGCCTTTGTAAAACCATATACACAGATCCTGCAACACCCTTGAATTGCTACTGAATGTAAGAATATTCAGCACTAGGTGTTAGAAACAGTGGGAACCTAATGACATAGCTGTAAGATTTTCTTTGTTTTTCGAATTCATGAACAGATAACAGGTGTTTCAAATGAAGTGAAAACGATGGGAAAAACGTCATAGCTCCCACAGTAGCGCCGTATAATTCTGATTATGCAGTATAATGAAACGCTCCAGTTAAATCGGACTTTCCAAATTTATGGTGCAGCGCGTCTGAGTTCCCTTTAGCATCGATTAAGATCAACGTTACGTAAACAACTTGCGACACTTTTTTACGTTCAGCAGTTCTGCTTGACTTGGTGGGAACAGCCTCAAGATTAGTTTATTAACGTTCTTCTCCAGAATCAGTCTTCATCCTGATGGATGAAGTATTATATGCCGTATTATATGCCGTATGTTAAAATATTCAAAATCCTGAGGAGAACCAGGAAAGAAAAATAATCCAATCTACATAACATGGCTGTAACTTGTTCTCCATAACTAGGACAGGATTTTAATGCAAGTGCATATTTTTTCCTTTGCTGTCATACAGTATGCTCATCTGCTATCTAAATTAACACATTTCCATCAATTTAAACAACGTAATATGTGTAAAAACTGAATTTACTGATAGTGAAGCAATCCAAGTATTATGAATAAACTACAGCACTTATGCCCGATTTCACCAACAGATGTTAAGACTTAACACGAGTTTAGCAATAGTTAAAACAAAAATTGCATTTCGCGAACAAGTGTTAGCGTATCACTTGTGTTAAATCTCTTGTTAAACTAACAAGCCAAGTTTCTGATGTTAAGTCCTTAACAATTGTAAATAGTCAAGATGTCGAGCATGAACTCAGCTGTTGATGTCGATTTGCTATATTTAAGACCGTCTAAATGGCATTCGTAATAGACTACGGCCTATGATGAGAAATTATTTTGAGGAACTATCCGAAGAAAAAATTTTACGGAGGTATAGACTGTCGAAACATGTTGCTATGAAGGTTACTGCGGAAGTACAAGAGGGGTTAGAACATGCATCGAAAGAAATATGCCGATCTCGCCTTTGCTTCAAGTATTAATAACTTTGCGATTTTATAATTCACTGAATTGTGTGGATAATACATTGTCCACCTCCCGTCTTGAAACGTTCAAGTCACTTGTCCTTCTTCGCTCCTCGTTTTAAATTTACGTAATATTGAGTTAGAACAGGTATTGAAAGGAATATGCGGATCTTGCCTTAGCTTCAAGTATTATTAACTTTGCGATTTTATAATTCGTTGAATTATGTGGATAATACACTGTCCACCTCCCGTCTTAAAACTTTTAAGGCACTTGTCCTTCGCACCTCGTTTTAAATTTACGCAATACTGACAAGTTGTTTGGTGCTTGTAGTAGTGACACATGCATTTGAATTAAATTCGTTTCCAATATTTTCCCCGCGACATCTTTCTCTTTTACATTCACCGCATGCTTCCTCTTATTTTCCACGATATCCTTACACTTCGTCACCAATTCAATTAACAATTCTTTCTCCATCGATGAGAAATTGTCTTACGGCTTTATTTATGATTTTGTTCATCCGGCATTTTTCAACTTCTGCAGAGGAAAATGAAAACAAAAGCGCATCGCAGTACGTTCAGAAAATAATACGATTCATCTATAGCCTTCTATAGCTGTAATATTTACAAGTTTCTTTGGCGTTAACACAGGTTTGTTAACATTTTCAGAAAACAGGTTGGTGAAATGCAAGAAATTTAACATTAGTGTTAGCGCTGTGACAATTGTTACGTTACATTTGTTAACGTCGATTTTAACATCTGTTGGTGAAATCGGTCATTAGTAATACAAGATAAGTAAAGTGTGTTACTAAGTGATGTACATTATTCATAACGTAATATGTTATAAATTTTTGTTAGCAAGCATTTTAGTTCAGCAGATTGTAAATTTTAAAGCATACTTTATTTTTTCATGTAATTGTTATACTTTACAAATACAATATTTCAGAAAAATACGTACCATTGAGTCAACGTTAAAGTCGCAACTCTAGTGGCACTCACTCGCAATGCAGTCCAAAGGTCATATTATACTATGAACTCCCGTCTTCTTGGATCGTAGCCATTCTCTCGTAATATTAAACTGGTTATTGTTTTATAGCTTTTAAGGTTTATAAAAATAATGCATTAACTTACATGAAGGGAAACATTCCAAAACATTCATCTGACAGTACCTTTAGGAATTCGGTTCCGAAAACATTCTTGCAGATCAGGCGCGGCTCTGGGCGAATCGATTAGGTGATTCGGAAAATTGGCTAACCTAAACTCGCAAAATCAGCAAGGCAAAAACGGATTTTATACTGGAATAGTGGTTTTGAATTTCGATGGGGCTTTTCTCTGTATGTGAATCTAAAAGCTCCTTAAAATTATCTTTATTTAAAGAGTTCTCGCTTTCATTATGTCCACGAAATGTCATACTTGTCTACTTCCCTAATGGGATATTGTATGGAAAGCCTGTTAAGCTTAACGTTCTCATTGTATTTTCCAATATATAGACGCGAGCTTTCCCGTAGAGCGGCAGCAATTTTGTTAGCGTTTTTCCTCAACTCCTTGAATCCGACACAATTATATTCCTCATACCAAGGAGTCTTAAATTTCCTGGTGTGTTTTGAAGATGCTCCGCCACAATGTTTGTCTAAATATGGCATATTGGTCTACGGACGTGTACCACAGTGCGTTTGTTATCATTTTCCCATAAACAAAAGGGTGTTTGGAGATGAAACTCTCTGTCATCTTGGCCATTTAATAACGAATCATTAGTCGGGAAGTAAGCTAACCGCATTATCGACACGCGAGCGCCAAGAGAGCGGCTCCATTACAAAATATAACTTAGGAACTTTTTTTTTAAGGAGAATTAAAAGCTAGAACATAAAACATAACTGTGTAAGTTATTAAAAAACAAGTAGGTGACTCGGCGATTCAAACGCATCAAGGAAGAACCGCCCCTGCTGCAGACCCACAAACGTTCTCTATTTGAAACTTAAGAACATTCAAGTTAGTGGTTCCAAATGGTAATACTCATACAGTATTAAAGATTAAGTTCGATGAGTTAAATTATATATATATATCTATATATATATATAGATATATATATATATATATATATATAGTTTCCCTAATACTTTTACTCACGGACAGATTACTTCAAATTGACTTAACTGTTTATTTGATTTGAAATCGAGCGAGATGGCTTCGATCTTCGTGGTCAACCATCCTGACCCACAGATTCCTTCGGGAGTTTTCCCGGATAACTAGACGAATGCCAGGAAGGTTTTAATAATAACCCATGGCACTACAGTCCTATAAGGGCCAAGGCCTGGAAACCCGACTGCCGGTCTCACGCCCACATAGGTAAGGTAGAGGTGGGCGATCATCCAATAATACTGGGAGGAGATGTGGTCAGCATCCTGGCACTCCCAGCCGGAAAGTTTAATTTCTTGACGAGAGCCACTTAACTATCGTAAGCTCCTCAATTTCCTCGCGATGCTGAGTGGGCACCGATCCTATACCCCGGATTAAAAAACCATACCCCAGGGGATGGGATCGAACCCGAGCTGCGTTCCGCGGCAGGGAACCAAAGCATAGTGCCTTAACCTTCTACACCACGACGTAGGACAAGAAGGTTAATTACATCACCCGAATTTGCTGTCCCCCATTTCACTTTACTTACCGTCATCCTACTTGACTGTTTCTGGATTGTGTCAGCAGGAGCCTTGGTGCTGCAAGGCAGAGAAAATGTTCTCTGTAAACCTCCGTCCTTTGGATTGGGGCCCGTCTCCATATTCCTGAGAAGGGGAGCTGGTTTAACGAACTGCCAACGGGGAATCTCAATCTGTAAATCTAATAGGGGCCTGCCCTCTCCTGTCGTGTCTCCTATGTCCGTCCACTCTCTCTCTCCCTCCCGGTGCATACGTCTTCGATAGGTCGAGGTGCTATATCTCCTCCATACCTCATATTTAATGCCAATCTAATATATTTATATATTTTATATTGGCATATCTAGTTATATATATATTTTATATTGGCATATCTAGTTATATATATATATATATATATATATATATATATATATATATGAAATTGTTCAATCCCTAAATGTACACATATAAAGGGAAGCATTAGAGCATAAAGCTCCTGAACCCAATGGAAAGTCAAAAAATTACTGAACGGGATGGCTCAGACTGTTTGGCTCTAGCTCACACTTGGGAAGTCTGGAGTTCGATTCAGTTAAACAGGTCACCCCATTCTTGATTCCAAATGACCTTTTGTTAATACAGAGTTAAACCCAGGTTATGCACCACGCAACCCACGTGGTATTTTTTATAGGAATGAACAAAAATGAAACACAGTTTTTCTAAAGAATAATAAAAGTATTAAATTAAACCTGAGGTGAATATTATAATTATTCACATATAGTCTTGTGGCCGAGTGGTTAGATCGCTCGCCTCTCAACAAGTCTTTGTGACCTGTAGCTTGCTGTGGTTCCTTCACATTGTTTTCCTCCTGGATGTGTATAAGTCTAATTGCGCGAGTTTGCCCCTTCCTTTTATCACTTGTATTCTGAATTACACATTATTTAGTGTGCAGTGGAATGTTTTCGGTCTGTGGAAAGTACATCATAGCACAGGAATGACGTCCTATGTCTAGGGGTAGGTAGTGATATTTAGCATTTTGAAATCAGAAATTTAGCATTTTGATGTTTACATTTAGCATTTTATAACATTTATACAAATGCAATTTAGCATTTTATAGCATTTTAAAAGGTTTAATTTTCGTTAATTTTTTAAATGATGAATATTAGCATTATTTATATGAGATCTAAAACATATTTATGGAGTGTTATTAATGACAGTGAGTTAAAACTGTACAAAATGTCAATTTGTTTTACATTAATATAGGTTAAAGCAATGCACAGAAATACAGAACAAGTTGATACAGACTAAAGCATACTGCATAGCACAAAGAAACATAAATGCATACTGATGTAAAACTAGCACAATAAGAACAAAATGCACAAAATTAGCCTCGCACTTACTGACGTGACCTACGCATAGAATGAATGAATGTTGCGTGTGAAACCGAACAGAACTATCAAAATCGGAACTCCAACTGGAATTAACATGTGTTTATCACTTCCTTAAAATTAGGACTGCTATTGGTTTTCAGAGACAAGGATTGAAATTTTCCGTTAACTAGGTTGTGAAGATAGATTCATGACAGTCATTAGGCGTTCTTAGGAGGGGTCTCTTTTGTAAAACAACTGAACTCGCTTCAGTACCAAATAAACTTCATATGGGCAAATGGTGGAACAATAGGCAAATTTAGCGGGAAGGGTTGCTTTCCACAATCCAGAAGAGTGGTCACTTAGTTTATACCTGTCTAAACATGCAAAGGTTCTACAGACTCTTTAGTTAAAGTTTCCAGAAGAAAAAGCATTGGGAAAAAACAATTACTTGGAAAAACTTCTATTTCGCATTTATATGGCATTTTGAGTCAATTTCTAAATTTATCGCGCTATATCGCATTTGCGAAAAATCACCACCCCTACCTATGTCTAACGACGGCATTTTGATAACAAATGGTAAATATGAATATACTATGTCTTTCAGCAAGCACAATTCAATATCTGTTTCTTTATTATATTTGTAATTACGTACATTGCTGGGATTTAGAAAGTCTGCCTAAAACTTATAACTCACTGACTTACTGACGTATCTACGTTTAGCTTTGCAAAACCTAAAACGTATCATGTAACGTACGATTTGTTTCATTTACACTCGAAAGATACTACTAGAACCACCAACTTAGGGATTGGCTTGAATGGCGTCGCTCTAAGGTAGCCTAGCTCTCGTGGTTATGCGTGGCACAGGTGTTTACAATTCAAGCTTTAGCGTTGTGCGTCTTGGTTCATCGCATTCCTCACCCCGTACTATTTTAGCCGACGTGCCACAGGGTAGCGTCCTTGCGTCTCTTCTTTACAGTCTATATACTGCTGACATGTCTTAACTTCCTGCAGCAAGTACCGCACTATTTGCTGACGATAACACATCTTTACCTCGCACTTCTCTATTGAAACAGCCGTTGCAACCCTACAATCTTCCCTGGATATTTTCCTGCACTGGTTATCTCGCTGGCGTATCGCACTAAGAAAATGTCTTCTGAAGCTTTTTACCTTGCACAGGCCTGCTACTCCGGCAAATATACGACTCTATAACACTGAAGTTCCCTGGTTACCTTCTGATTGTGCAGCCAAATATCTTGGCGTCCATCTTGATCGTCGACTGATATGGAGTACACATATCACAAGCAAACTAAATCAAGCCTATGCTCGTCTTCACAAGTTGTATCCCATCCTCTACCACAAATCCTCTTTACGAGTCGAATGTGCACTGCTACTATACAAGAGTATTCTACGACCTCATCTTCTATATGCCAGTCCTGTGTGGAGATGTGCTTCACCTACTCAATTTCACCAACTCCAGGTGTTTCAAAACAGGATATTACGATTGTCTGTGAACGCCCCGTGGTACTTCCGGAATGCACAGCTGCAAAGAGAATTGGACATAGTCAGCATTAATGAGTGCATCTCTACAACGACAAGCAGATTCTTTGCACACCTTCCTTATGTATCAAGTGCTTTATTCTTCCAACTGGAAGGTCATCTTGATGCTGCACCAAGATTGAAGGCACGCTTGCCACAAGACATTTTATTTCTATAATGTTTATTTATTCTGTAATGAAGAAGTTATTTAATTTATACTCACACTAATCAGACCAGTTTGTTTGAGGACTGTAATATGAGTATCCTCTTTCGCTGTATACTTTAATTTTATTATGTATATTATGTATATAGCTCCAAAATTTGTATATCACCAACTGTGCTGAGCAATTGAAATAAAAATTCAACAACAAAAAAGCTTTAGCATGTTAACGATATCTTAGACCTTTTTCCTTCAGAATTTTCTAAATGTTGTTACATGAACCACAAAACAGTAAGACATGTACTGCATACTACACCACAGCACAAAACTGAAGCAGAACAGCTAACACGTTTACAATTCTGCAACCACGCAGTGGAATAGGTATATGCTTGGGCATGTTGCCAAATTAAAGCATGCTTTCTGCTGCCTTAACCTTGGTCAATTCGTAGAAAAGAAAGAGAAAGGAGCTTTTGCCCTCTAGTTATCTTTTACTTTAGTTGTTTATTTCAACCTATAGGGGCAGGTTAAAATAAAAGCTCTTTGCACTGAGCATAATGGTTCCATGGACAATACATTAGCGGCATGGAATAGAAACTAGCCTTTTCCAAAAACGTTAAAAACCAAAAAGTATATTTACTCTCATATGGTCTCTCTCTTTACAATTACGGGAACAGGGTGGAAACAGGTTAAAAGCTATTAGCAATGGCAAGCGTAATGGTTCCATGTACAATAAATACATCATAATAGGTTGAGGAAAGACACTCAAAAATGCTATTATTCCGAAAACCTTACACAAATCTGTGGTTAGATCTTGCCTAAAAGCTAATAAATATACACAAAATATGCATCCTTATCATTTGTACGTACCTAACCTTATACCAAGTGATTCAGCTGCCCCTACTTATTTTTTAATTTATACAACACATCTAACTCACGCCTTTCTTGAATGGGCTGTAATGGTTGATTTCTGAACATGATATAGAAAGGGGTAAATAACTCAGAGCACAAGTGTTGTACGAGACAGAATAATGCAATAGCTATGTATTTCGATGCCGAAATCATACCCTGACACTTTTTTTTTTTTTTTTTTTTTAATTTAGTCCTTCAACGTTAAGTCATATCGGACGATGAATGGAATGGGTGAAATGCTGCTTAAATGAGCTCAGAATGCATAGAGCTAGAGTACCCGACAATCGTCTTTTAGGATAAGGGAAACCCCAGAAAAAACCTTATCCAGGTAACTCACCCTGACCGAGATTCGAAATAGGGACCTCTTGAACGTGAGGCAGACACGCTACCACCACGCTACCAAGGTGAGCATACCCTGACATTTGGAGCCGCAGTAGTCTTTTTAGCTGATTTTACAAACTTTTATTCTTTAGCGTACATGAGTTCCACGTTTGCGGGACAGTTTGTAACAAATAATATGGGTAGCTCAGGGTTGAGCAATGAGGTTTCTCTCAGGATATGCGTGAGTATGTATGAGAAGGATAGTTTTAATGACACTGGAATGCCCGTTTTAAACTGGTTTAATGACTGCTTCTTTTTATCAGAACATCGAACTTGAAGTTGCCCACCAAGGGTTACCAATATCACTATTTAAAGTTACTATATGTGAAATGCTTATTACTCGATAAAACTTAATTCGTGCTTCACGTATATATGAACCGACAAATATCTTCTATCATCGACCAAGACAGAAGAAGACTGCCCTAATCGGCTTCACACCAAGGATTCAATGTCCACAGCTGCGCGTGGGTGTGCGTGACTTTCACTTTCTCGAAGCACTTTATTCCACCAAAGATTCCCTTTGTGACTATTTTGTCATGCCATCATGAAGGGTCCGAAGAATACCCTATTCAAATAAAATCAAGTGCTACCCTTTTGAACTCTGCTAAGGACACTATTTCTTACGTTTCTTTTGTTAAAACAACTATTCAACCCCGTTGCTATTCGACTCAACTGCACCTGCACGCGCTGTAACAAAGAACCAACATTCCTTTGAAATCCATCATGATTCTCTACTTATTTCAATACTTTAATTTCGGTATCAAGAAGCTGTGCAAAATGTAATAGAAAACAATCTACATACTAGTTTAAGAAGAATAGCAGAAGAATCTGTATCATTCGTACCACCTACAGCTGCACCAAGCTCTCTACGGACCGGACTTTCAGGCACGAGTGACACATACGGTTAATTAACGTCCTTCAATGTTGTGTCATATTGGACGATGCATGACATATGCAAAATAATTGCTCAAATGAACCTAGGGTTCATAGAACTTAGTTACCCCACATTCACCTTTTAGGGTAAGAGAAACCCCGGAAACAACTTCATAGAGATAACTCACACTGACCAAGAGTCGAACTCGAGATTCTTGAACGTGAGGCAGACACGCTACCTCGTACTCTACAGACGCTGGCTTCCCAAGTGATACACATATGCACAGTGACTACAGCAACTAGCGGAAATGGCTACACAGTTTTTAGAAAGTGCTCTGGTGCGTGATGAAGTCACATTCTACATACAGTAACTAAACTGTTAACCATCATAATACGCACTACTCGAGTGCAGGCAATCCTCACTGGGTGAGAGAAGCTGCATTCGTGGTACAGTGGAGCATCAATATCTGGTGCGGAATATTTCCGAAAACGACCTCACAGGACCACGGTAACTTAAATTTGTGCAAGAAGACTTGTCATTGCCATTAGTGAATAGAACAGAAATATGGTTCCAGGAGGATGGAGCCACACCACACTGGTCATTTATTGTAAGGAATTACTTACATAGCAAAAATGGATTGCCCTAATGGGCCTAATCGCACGGCCCCCTAAATAATTACTTAATCTTACCCCACTAGATTTCTACCTGTGGGGAACGGGCCTACGCTAAAAACCGCAAAGCCCAAATTATCTATGGGCACTTATAAGTGAAGCAAATAGGTTGCAAGCACACTACATCGCACATGTTACAGCATGCATGAAGGTCTCTCTAGAAACGTATAATCGTGCTGCTCAAAAGGTTATCCTGGCTTTATCTTTGTTAATACCAACATTTCAGATAACGCACTAATTATTCTCGAAAGAATGAGAGGGATATTGGCGCCCTCTCGGATGTGTGCGTATCACCTCATCCAAAGCAATGCTCAGGAATCACAAATGACAGATAGATGCTCTGTCCACGTGGAGTATTCAGTGAGAGGTTTCTTTTAATAAAGATAAAGCAAGGGTAACAATATAATTAATAAACGTACCTACATTGATGAAGGAGGGCGTCATTTTTAACATTTATTTCATTGTTGAAATCCACGCTCTTTTACAATTCGTTGCGTTATGTGAATTTAGCACATTTACCTCTCCATTATCAGTAGAAGAACTGAAACATAAATCTTAAACTAGAAATTATTAATTTTTTAGATATAATAGCGTCGACATACGCCCAATAGAATGAAAACTATGTAACAAAATTCACAACACCGCAACAGGAACAAATTACAAGGGTAGACATGATACATAAATATTTGATTCTAATTCTTGTATCTGTGGTTCACAGGAGAGCCAAAACAAAAATATATAATTAGTATAATAAAATACAGAAAATAAACACTAAGAGAATGAACAAAATGAATCATAACAATTTGTTAAGTTAGACTTTAACTTCCGAAGCCAACCTTTGCTTCACCACTTATGGCAGTCCCACAAACTCTGCATCGCTATTCTGGAAAACTTCCTCTACAGCCTTGACAACATATCCATGAAAAGTTATCTGTTGTAGGCCTTTCACAGCTCCTTGGTTATCATCAAGCCCCTTTAATCAGTAATGCTGGTTATGTACAGTACAAAATAGAAGAGAGCTATAATAGCTTGTTTGCTAAAAGGGTCGATGTTTTCGCATTAGACTATAAACTGCGGGTTGCGTACATACGAACCCCTAGAGGTAACTCTGTCTCACCTGGTATATCTGCACACGTTAATAATTCCTGTATCAGTCTACACGTCGTGGGAAAAATGTTCCCAGCCTGAGGTTATTTGTTTAACCGAAGCGCTGCTTAATGCTGAAGTATTTGATCCAGGACTTCTTGATGCTAGATACGTTGTGGTTAGGAGAGACAGGGTTTAATGTTCAGTACAAAATGTGGCGAAGGTGAATTAATAGCAGTTAAAAAGACACTATTCTCAAAGGTTGTTAGTTTTGGAGTGTAATTTAGAATTTATATGGGTGACTTTAACTATAATAATTGGAAATTCTCTTTAAATACAGTGTATGTTCCTCCAAGAAGTAACGAATTTCGTCAAGATTAATTTAGTAAAGGAGGTGAACATACTGATATATTTTCTGGAAGTATAAATAAATAAATGAATAAATGAAT
>CM060950.1:38795273-38799267 GCA_030765055.1 Mantis religiosa
TTATCCAAAGAAACAAGACAAAAACAAACTTTTCTAAGAATAATTTGCAGATGCTTGGGTGGAGAGTCATGTGAATATACTACATACATGTGTTTTTATTTTTTACTAACATGATAAAAACACATCCCTGATTAATTAGTTATTAAAAGCAAATAATTCAACGTAGATTACTTGGATCCCCCCCGGAAACTGACTTCTAAATACGTGCCTGTACACAGGCCATTTCATATACCAGGTGAGTCTTCTGCCCCTATTTATTGTGATCTATGCAACCCGCAGTTTATAGTATAATGTGAAAACATTGGCCCTTTTAGCCTAAAAGCCGTTATTGCAGCTCTGTCCTTCTATTCGGTACTCTACTCACCCAGCATTAATACTTACAGCCGCGAATGAGAACCAAGAAGTTGAGAAAAGCTTAACTAAACGGTTTTTCAAACGGTTTTGCATGCAAGGTAATAAACGAACGCGTTCAAGAGGTCCCGAGTTCGAATCTCGGTTAGGGCGAGTTACCTGGATAAGTTGTTTTCAGGGGTTTTCCCTTATCCTGAAAGACGAATGTTGGGTAGCTGTAAGCCTCATGGACCCCGGACTCATTTGAGCATCATTTCATCCATTCCATTCATCGTCCGATATGACTTAACGTTGGAGGACGTAAGTTACAAAAAAAAAAAAATTATTTGGATGTATTTTGTATATATTTTGTATTTTGCAGTACCTTGAATGTTAAATTAAGAAAGGTAATGAATTTAAAAAAAGTATAAATAATATTATTAGTAAGGGGACTACGTCCCCCTCCGAAAAATACTGGGAGGACTGCGTATATCCTCGTTCACCCTCCACTATGGCCCTGCTTATATACATAACGGAATACCAAAACCATCTGAAAGTGATTTGAAAAGTCAGTTGTCTCGTCACACTGAATGGCAACAAATTCAGAAGCCCATATCTGTTGCTCTATTTTCTCCCTATAGACCTTCAACATGCAGTCTAATAGAATATTCCGCACTGCTTTCGAATTTCTTCTAAATACTGTGGTTGTTTCTAAATGTTCCTTCACTGCTGTACTCAGTTCATCTGTTTAGTAAATGAGACCCTTGTACACCCCTGGATTGGAAGAAATAACCGACTCATGTCCTCGTAAAGCCAGTTGAAACACAGTGCAAAACTTGACACGTGAAATAAACCTTTTTTAAAATATGTCTATTTTTGATCACTTGAATGTTATATTTCTTAACATTTTCTTTAAACACGGAGTCAAGTCATAATGCAATGTTTTGTTTTCCTAGGAGAGATAGATCTACCACACTATTCATATGGTGCACTGAATATTCATGTTTTTTTTCTGATAAATATTTTATATCACTCCCTTAAATGTCCACAAACAATTGGCATATTTAGGCGCAAACAAAGCACACGGATAGCAGAAAAAGGACTTAAGAACTTCGCAGTCAGAGACCCAGTCACATTTCTCACACATGACCTTAGAATTAAAGTACCTCTTGAACACCCAGGTTTTATTTTTCTTAGTTTCTACCTTTTCTTTCAAGAATTCGGGCGTTCGACTGCCCAAATATTTCAGTTGTACTTTTTCTTCAAGAGGTCAGCCTTGAAAATTGCACTTCCATTAGCGATTTTAGAGAGTTATCCATCGCTCTTTAGTCACTGGATTTTAAAAAGCCACCTGTAACACTCTGTTAATGTTCCTAACTCCACAAAGAACACTAAAATAAGAAAACCATGCATTTCAGCACTGCAAAACTACTCTACGCACTGCGCTAGGCGCGGAAGGTATCGCGCCGAATAAGAACAGGCGCAAGTCTCCCCCACTGCCTCGCCACGTTTAGAGCTGCATGCCTTCCGTTACGTGGGAATGCAGCAGGTCGGCGTTATACCTACCGCGCCGAGCCATATACTGTTGGTATGAAAACATCACCTATGAAGCTTTCTTATATTTTAAAAATAAACTCTCCTTAATAGTCGTAAAGCCATGGTTCATGTAATTCCGCAAGATATTTAAGGGAGGAGCACGCCTTCGCGCCCTTATGGTTAGATACAAGTATCCAATGGCCAGTCAAACACGGGCCAGTCAAACACTTTGTGAAAAAAGTACTTACCTGGTTTTTCGAGAATTCTTCATTCGTGGAGTATAAATCAATATTTAATTTAACAAACATGGATTATGATAATGATAAATTTATTGGTCCAGTATATCATTTTATATTCGACAGCTGACAATGAACAAGTAATATACTCTTTTTTTTCTTTGTTCCATTTATACCCCGCCTTTAACAGCTATGGTCATATCGGCGGCCGTTCTCCTTTGGAACATACTGAAGGTGTTAACTCGTTATCTTTTGGTTATTAATCATTAGATCACGCACACATTCACACTCTCATTCATACTTCCAGACTCTGGGGAAGATGGGGAATTATCTTGGTCGGAGAAAAATCCCCACCCCCACCGCCGGGAATCGAACCGGGACCCCTAGCACGGCAGGCAGGTACTCTGCCGACTGAGCTACTACTTACACTGGCTATAGTTCATCTAAATTATACAAACACTTATTAATTAAATACTCTTTTAGTTTATATTTAAAATATGCTTTTGAGGTGCTAATCAAATTTTTAGAGCTACTGGTAATGTATTATGACATTACTGGTAATGTCCCTCTTGTATCAACATTCTTTTCCATGAAACTTGTATCTGATCTAAAGTGGTTAGTTATTTCGAGTATTATGGTTGTGTATTTGACTGTTTCTTATTAATGGCTATTTTGTTATATGCAGTATAGTTCTATAAACATACAGAGAATAAATGGTTAAAAAAGAACAGTATATATCTTTTACAACTTAAATATGTTATTTGTATTTTCACAGTTTCTTTATGGTTTTCACACCATAGGACATGATGCAGTGAAAGTATGCATAGTACTTACATAGAGGGTCTTCTTTATTCATGACCTTACATAAAATAAACAGAGGATAACACAGTATGTTAAGTCTTTTTAAAATTCCTATTATGTAAATATTTCACCTCAATTTTCTATCCAGCCATAGTCTAAGGAAGTTCCTGCTCTTAGAGTAAATGATGTATTTTTTTTTATTTAGCATTATATTAGGGCCATCACGTTGGATATCATATATATTATGAAATAAATAATCAGTCTCTTTTCTGTATTTATTACTGATCTGTTTGGTTCAAACCACTTGATTAGATGATTTGCTAGCAGTTTATATTATCATACAATAAACATAAATTAGGACTGGTGACAAACATACTCATATCATTCAAAAAATAAAAGCATTTATAATTTTTGACGATACATTCTAGATTATATTGTGACTTTGTGGGTTCGTGAAATTAAAAGTCGAATTGCACAAACTCAAAATGTTCTTTATTTCCACCGAATTACAGTTGGAACACTTGCCCATTACACAGAATTACGTAATGCACACAATTACAAATCATCAGTTCGTCTGTCACAGGTCCACTGCACGCTCACAATTAACTACAACTCCTCTGATACACGTACACCGTCTTCCAGTCCGTTCGCTCACTCGGCGCTCCTCACGCTGCTCGCCAAGAACTGAACTCTCGTTCAGCCCGACGCGTCGCTTATATAGCACCAACTGGCCAATCTAGAAGGTTCCGGGTTAGATGAAATATCGTGGATGTTCCAGAACTCAGGGGGAGGGAAAGAGATGGCCAGTGAGGTTTTTCCAACCATCCCCCTCGTTAGCGCTACAAGACAAATGGGTAGGCGTAGCCGAATGCTTCCCGGCCCTCGCTCAGCCGTCAGTTGGTCGTGCCTTCCGATAATTGGGTGACAATATGCATTAAAGGATTACTGATCCAGGAATTGAACCTTGAAGAATATATGTTATGTTTCTTTTGTGAAAGTGTGAGATATTACGTTTGTTTGTTTGCTTTTGTAACTTCTATAACCTGTTGACAATGTGTTAATTAGAATTTGAACTACTCATAAGCAACATC
>CM060950.1:38800267-38883572 GCA_030765055.1 Mantis religiosa
CTTCTCTCTATTTCTTCTTCTTCTTCTTCTTCTTCTCTCTTCTTCTATCTTCTCTTTCTTCTTCTTCTTCTTCTATTTCTCTTCTTCTCCTATTTCTTCTTCTTCTATTTCTTCTTCTTCTTCTATTTCTTCCTTCTTCTATTTCTTCTTCTTCTTCTATTTCTTCTTCTTCTTCTTCTTCTTCTTCTTCTTCTCTTTCTTCTTCTTCTTCTTCTATTTCTTCTTCTTCTTCTTCTTCTATTTCTTCTTCTTCTTCTTCTTTCTTCTTCTTCTCTTCTCTTTCTTCTTCTTCTTCTCTTCTTCTTCTTCTTCTCTTCTTCTTCTTCTTCTTCTTCTTCTTCTTCTTCTTCTTCTTCTTCTTTCTTCTATTTCTTCTTCTCTCTTTCTTCTATTTCTTCTTTCTTCTTCTTCTTCTTCTTCTTCTCTTCTTCTTCTTCTTCTCTTCTTCTTCTTCTTCTTCTTCTTCTTCTTCTATTCTATTCTTCTTCTTCTTCTTTTCTATTTCTTCTTCTATCTTCTTTCTATTCTATTCTTCTTCTTCTTCTCTTCTTCTTCTTCTCTTCTTCTTCTTCTTCTTCTTCTCTCTTCTATTTCTTCTTCTTTTCTTCTTCTTCTTCTTCTTTTTCTATTTCTATCTCTTCTTCTTCTATTTCTATTTCTTCCTTCTTCTATTTCTTCTATTCTTCTTCTTCTTCTTCTCTCTTCTTCTCTTTCTATTTCTTCTTCTTCTTCTTCTATTTCTATTTCTTCTTCTATTTCTATTTCTTCTTCTTCTATTTCTATTTCTATTTCTTCTTCTCTTCTTCTTCTTCTTCTCTTCTTCTTCTTCTCTTCTTCTTCTTCTTCTTCTTCTTCTTCTTCTATTTCTTCTTCTTCTTCTATTTCTATTTCTATTTCTATTTCTTCTTCTTCTTCTTCTTCTTCTTCTATTTCTATTTCTATTTCTTCTACTTTCTTCTTATTTCTATTTCTATTTCTTCTTCTTCTTCTATTTCTATTTCTATTTCTTCTTCTTCTTCTTCTTCTTCTTCTATTTCTATTTCTATTTCTTCTTCTTCTTCTATTTCTCATTCTATTTCTTCTTCTTCTTCTATTTCTATTTCTATTTCTTCTTCTTCTTCTTCTCTTTCTATTTCTATTTCTCTTCTTCTTCTTCTTCTCTCTTCTTCTTCTTCTTCTTCTTCTTCTTGTATTTCTATTTCTTCTTCTTCTTGTATTTCTATTTCTTCTTCTTCTTCTTCTTCTTCTTGTATTTCTATTTCTTCTTCTTCTTGTATTTCTATTTCTTCTTCTTCTTCTTCTTCTTCTTCTTCTTCTTCTTCTTCTTCTTCTTCTTCTTCTTCTTCTTCTTCTTCTTCTTCTTCTTCTTCTTCTTCTTCTTCTTCTTGTATTTCTATTTCTTCTTCTTCTTCTTCTTCTTCTTCTTCTTCTTCTTCTTCTTGTATTTCTATTTCTTCTTCTTCTTCTTCTTCTTCTTCTTCTTCTATTCTATTTCTTCTTCTTCTTCTTCTATTTCTTCTTCTTCTCCTATTTCTTCTTCTTCTATTTCTCTTCTTCTTCTATTCTTCTTCTTCTATTTCTTCTTCTTCTTCTTCTATTCTTCTTCTTCTTCTTCTTCTATTTCTTCTTCTTCTCTCTTTCTCTTCTTCTTCTTCTATTTCTTCTTCTTCTTCTTCTCTCTCTTCTTCTTCTCTTCTTCTTCTTCTTCTTCTTCTTCTTCTATTCTATTTCTTCTTCTTCTTCTATTTCTATTTCTTCTTCTTCTTCTTCTTCTTCTTCTTCTTCTTCTTCTTCTTCTTCTTCTTCTTCTTCTTCTTCTTCTTCTTCTTCTTCTTCTTCTTCTTCTTCTATTTCTATTTCTTCTTCTTCTTCTATTTCTTCTTCTTCTTCTATTCTATTTCTATTTCTACTTCTTCTTCTTCTTCTTCTTCTATTTCTTCTTCTTCTTCTTCTTCTTCTTCTTCTATTTCTATTTCTTCTTCTTCTTCTATTTCTATTCTTCTTCTTCTTCTATTTCTATTTCTATTTCTTCTTCTTCTTCTTCTTCTTCTTCTTCTTCTTCTATTTCTATTTCTTCTTCTTCTTCTTCTATTTCTATTTCTTCTTCTTCTATTTCTATTTCTTCTTCTTCTATTTCTATTTCTATTTCTTCTTCTTCTTCTTCTTCTTCTTCTTCTTCTTCTATTTCTTCTTCTTCTTCTAATTCTATTTCTATTTCTATTTCTTCTTCTTCTTCTTCTTCTTCTATTTCTATTTCTATTTCTTCTACTTCTTCTTCTATTTCTATTTCTATTTCTTCTTCTTCTTCTTCTATTTCTATTTCTATTTCTATTTCTTCTTCTTCTTCTTCTATTTCTATTCTCTTCTTCTCTTCTTCTATTTCTATTTCTATTTCTTCTTCTTCTTCTATTTCTATTTCTATTTCTTCTTCTTCTTCTTCTTCTTCTATTTCTATTTCTATTTCTTCTTCTTCTTCTTCTTCTTCTTCTTCTTCTTGTATTTCTATTTCTTCTTCTTCTTCTTGTATTTCTATTTCTTCTTCTTCTTCTTCTTCTTCTTCTTGTATTTCTATTTCTTCTTCTTCTTCTTCTTCTTGTATTTCTATTCTTCTTCTTCTTCTTCTCTTCTTCTTCTTCTTCTTCTTCTTCTTCTTCTTCTTCTTGTATTTCTATTTCTTCTTCTTCTTCTTCTTCTTCTTCTTCTTCTTGTATTTCTATTTCTTCTTCTTCTTCTTCTTCTTCTTCTTCTTCTTCTTCTTCTTCTTCTTCTTCTTCTTGTATTTCTATTTCTTCTTCTTCTTCTTCTTCTTCTTCTTCTTCTTCTTCTTCTTCTTGTATTTCTATTTCTTCTTCTTCTTCTTCTTCTTCTTCTTCTTCTTCTTCTTCTTCTTCTTGTATTTCTATTTCTTCTTCTTCTTCTTCTTCTTCTTCTTGTATTTCTATTTCTTCTTCTTCTTCTTCTTCTTCTTCTTCTTCTTCTTCTTCTTCTCTTCTAGTATTTCTATTTCTTCTTCTTCTTCTTCTTCTTCTTCTTCTTCTTCTTCTTCTTCTTCTTCTTCTTCTTCTTGTATTTCTATTTCTTCTTCTTCTTCTTCTTCTTCTTCTTGTATTTCTATTCTTCTTCTTCTTCTTCTCTTCTTCTTCTTCTTCTATTCTTCTTCTTCTTCTTCTTCTTCTTCTTCATTTCTTCTTCTTCTTCTTCTTCTTCTTCTTCTTCTTCTATTCTTCTTCTCTTCTTCTTCTTCTTCTTCTTCTTCTATTTCTTCTTCTTCTTCTTCTTCTTCTCCTATTTCTTCTTCTTCTTCATCTTCTTCTCTTCTTCTTCTATTTCTTCTTCTTCTTCTATTTCTTCTTCTTCTTCTTCTTCTTCTTCTTCTTCTTCTTCTTCTTCTTCTTCTATTTCTTCTTCTTCTTCTTCTTCTATTTCTTCTTCTTCTATTTCTTCTTCTTCTATTTCTTCTTCTTCTTCTTCTTCTTCTTCTTCTTCTTCTTCTCTATTTCTTCTTCTTCTATTTCTTCTTCTATTTCTTCTTCTTCTATTTCTTCTTCTTCTATTCCTTCTTCTTCTTCTATTTCTATTTCTTCTTCTATTTCTATTTCTTCTTCTATTCTTCTTCTTCTTCTATTTCTATTTCTTCTTCTATTTCTTCTTCTTCTATTCTATTTCTTCTTCTATTTCTTCTTCTTCTTCTATTTCTATTTCTTCTTCTATTTCTATTCTTCTTCTATTTCTATTCTTCTTCTATTTCTATTTCTTCTTCTATTTCTATTTCTTCTTCTATTTCTATTTCTTCTTCTATTTCTATTTCTTCTTCTATTTCTATTTCTTCTTCTATTTCTATTTCTTCTTCTATTTCTATTTCTTCTTCTATTTCTATTTCTTCTTCTATTTCTATTTCTTCTTCTATTTCTATTTCTTCTTCTATTTCTATTTCTTCTTCTATTTCTATTTCTTCTTCTATTTCTTCTTCTTCTTCTTCTTCTTCTTCTTCTTCTTCTTCTATTTCTATTTCTTCTTCTTCTTCTTCTTCTTCTTCTTCTATTTCTATTTCTTCTTCTTCTTCTTCTTCTATTTCTATTTCTTCTTCTATTTCTATTTCTTCTTATTCTTCTATTTCTTGTTCTTCTTCTATTTCTATTTCTTCTTCCTCTTCTTCTTCTTCTTCTTCTTCTTCTTCTTCTTCTTCTTCTTCTTCTTCTTCTTCTTCTTCTTCTTCTTCTTCTTCTTCTTCTTCTTCTTCTTCTTCTATTTCTGTTTCTTCTTCTTCTTCTTCTATTTCTGTTTCTTCTTCTTCTTCTTCTTCTTCTTCTTCTATTTCTATTTCTTCTTCTTCTTCTTCTATTTCTTCTTCTTCTCCTATTTCTTCTTCTTCTATTTCTTCTTCTTCTTCTATTTCTTCTTCTTCTATTTCTTCTTCTTCTTCTATTTCTTCTTCTTCTTCTTCTTCTATTTCTTCTTCTTCTTCTTCTTCTATTTCTTCTTCTTCTTCTTCTATTTCTTCTTCTTCTTCTTCTTCTTCTTCTTCTTCTTCTTCATCTTCTTCTTCTTCTTCTTCTTCTTCTTCTTCTTCTTCTTCTTCTTCTTCTTCTTCTTCTTCTTCTTCTTCTTCTTCTATTTCTATTTCTTCTTCTTCTTCTATTTCTATTTCTTCTTCTTCTTCTATTTCTATTTCTATTTCTTCTTCTTCTTCTTCTTCTTCTTCTTCTTCTTCTTCTTCTTCTTCTTCTTCTTCTTCTTCTATTTCTATTTCTTCTTCTTCTTCTATTTCTATTTCTTCTTCTTCTTCTATTTCTATTTCTATTTCTTCTTCTTCTTCTTCTTCTTCTTCTTCTTCTTCTTCTATTTCTTCTTCTTCTTCTTCTTCTTCTTCTTCTTCTTCTTCTTCTTCTTCTCTTCTTCTTCTTCTTCTATTTCTATTTCTTCTTCTTCTTCTATTTCTATTTCTTCTTCTTCTTCTATTTCTATTTCTATTTCTTCTTCTTCTTCTTCTTCTTCTTCTTCTTCTTCTTCTATTTCTATTTCTTCTTCTTCTTCTTCTATTTCTATTTCTTCTTCTTCTATTTCTATTTCTTCTTCTTCTATTTCTATTTCTATTTCTTCTTCTTCTTCTTCTTCTTCTTCTTCTTCTTCTTCTTCTTCTTCTTCTATTTCTTCTTCTTCTTCTATTTCTATTTCTATTTCTATTTCTTCTTCTTCTTCTTCTTCTTCTTCTATTTCTATTTCTATTTCTTCTACTTCTTCTTCTATTTCTATTTCTATTTCTTTCTCTTCTTCTTCTATTTCTATTTCTATTTCTATTTCTTCTTCTTCTTCTTCTATTTCTATTTCTATTCTTCTTCTTCTTCTATTTCTATTTCTATTTCTTCTTCTTCTTCTTCTATTTCTATTTCTATTTCTTCTTCTTCTTCTTCTATTTCTATTTCTATTTCTTCTTCTTCTTCTTCTTCTTCTTCTTCTTCTTCTTCTTCTTGTATTTCTATTTCTTCTTCTTCTTCTTGTATTTCTATTTCTTCTTCTTCTTCTTCTTCTTCTTCTTCTTCTTCTTCTTCTCTATTTCTTCTTCTTCTTCTTCTTCTTCTTCTTCTTCTTCTTCTATTTCTTCTTCTTCTTCTTCTTCTTCTTCTTCTTCTTCTTCTTCTTCTTCTTCTTCTTCTTGTATTTCTATTTCTTCTTCTTCTTCTTCTTCTTCATTCTTCTTCTTCTTCTTCTTCTTCTTCTTCTTCTTCTTGTATTTCTATTTCTTCTTCTTCTTCTTCTTCTTCTTCTTCTTCTTCTTCTTCTTCTTCTTCTTCTTCTTCTTCTTCTTCTTGTATTTCTATTTCTTCTTCTTCTTCTTCTTCTTCTTCTTCTTGTATTTCTATTTCTTCTTCTTCTTCTTCTTCTTGTATTTCTATTTCTTCTTCTTCTTCTTGTATTTCTATTTCTTCTTCTTCTTCTTCTTCTTCTTCTTCTTCTTCTTCTTCTTCTTCTTCTTCTTGTATTTCTATTTCTTCTTCTTCTTCTTCTTCTTCTTCTTCTTCTTCTATTTCTATTTCTTCTTCTTCTTCTTCTTCTTCTTCTATTTCTATTTCTTCTTCTTCTTCTTCTATTTCTATTTCTTCTTCTTCTTCTATTTCTATTTCTTCTTCTTCTATTTCTATTTCTTCTTCTTCTATTTCTATTTCTTCTTCTTGTTCTTCTTCTTCTTCTTCTTCTTCTTCTTCTTCTTCTTCTTCTTCTTCTTCTTCTTCTTCTTCTTCTATTTCTTCTTCTTCTTCTATTTCTTCTTCTTCTTCTATTTCTTCTTCTTCTTCTTCTTCTTCTTCTTCTTCTTCTTCTTCTTCTTCTTCTTCTTCTTCTTCTTCTTCTTCTTCTTCTTCTTCTTCTTCTTCTTCTTCTTCTTCTTCTTCTTCTATTTCTTCTTCTTCTATTTCTTCTTCTTCTTCTTCTTCTATTTCTTCTTCTTCGTCTATTTCTTCTTCTTCTTCTTCTTCTTCTTCTTCTTCTTCTTCTTCTTCTTCTTCTTCTTCTTCTTCTTCTTCTTCTTCTTCTTCTTCTTCTTCTCTTCTTCTTCTATTTCTTCTTCTTCTTCTTCTTCTTCTTCTTCTTCTTCTTCTTCTTCATTTCTTCTTCTTCTTCTTCTTCTTCTTCTTCTTCTTCTTCTTCTTCTTCTTCTTCTTCTTCTTCTTCTTCTTCTTCTTCTTCTTCTATTTCTTCTTCTTCTTCTTCTTCTTCTTCTTCTTCTTCTTCTTCTTCTATTTCTTCTTCTTCTTCTTCTTCTCTTCTTCTTCTTCTTCTTCTTCTTCTTCTTCTTCTTCTTCTTCTTCTTCTTCTTCTTCTTCTTCTATTTCTTCTTCTTCTTCTTCTTCTTCTTCTTCTTCTTCTATTTCTATTTCTTCTTCTTCTTCTATTTCTATTTCTTCTTCTTCTTCTATTTCTTCTTCTATTTCTTCTTCTATTTCTTAATTATCATCATTACCATTATGTTTTTTATTTTATTATTACAGTTGGTAGTTACAGAGAGATTAGTCTTTCAAGAGGAAGTCCTGCTCGATATTCAGACAGAGATGGGAGAAGTGTGGGAGCTAGCTTGTCTGCCAGCATCTGTATTTCACCAAGCTCAACTCACTTTTATTGCTGTGCAGTAATCTGCATTTTTAGCATCCAGGCAACGTGGCACACAATTCTTCATCACATCATATGAAAACTTTTTAATCAGGTTATATGAACAACAAGCCAAAAGAAGACTAAAACCAAAGTTATTTATTAATTTAAAATATTACTGTTAACTAATTTTCATTAAATGTTATAAGTTTGTAAATGAACAGCTTTTGGTTCTTTAAGAGATATAATTTCCTGGAGCAGCATTAATCTATTATAAGTACATGATATGTACCCAAGTTCTTGTGACTACCTCAGCCATAGTAGCAAGACTTGTGTGTGACTATACTATTGGTGTATACTGTATCCCATAGCTTCAACACTCAAACTTCCTTATTTAATGAACATTAATCCTTTCAATCCCTGTAGTTATACATCCTCTGAATGTATGTGTGTTAGTTAAATTTCTCAAACCTGGCAACTATATGTTCAGAATAGGAATCTATGACACCAGCATGTTATCTACTCTTTAACTACATAGTTGCTGCCTGGAAGAGATATTTTAATTAATTGATTTCTGGTCAGTTGTATGAGTATAATATAAATGTGAACATGAAAATGTACAATAAGAAATGTAAACAGATCATAACAAAGCTGTGAATAGGTACTTTATATGGACTTCAGGGCTTAAGCTCACATCAAATTTGTATAAATGTGTTGAACTACATGAAGAAACAAACAAAAAAGAAGAAAAACAGCAACTACTATGCGTAGTTCTCATCTGTTTCAGTTCTCCTAAATTGTTAAAGTATGGCTGTGAAATTTCATTTGTAATATATAAATGAATATAATGATAATAGTAAATAGCATTGTCCAATAAACTAACATGGAAAGCAAAAATGCTCAAAATGCCTTGCCTCTTTGTTATTTGTATAATGCAACAGCTGAACATCTTACGTTATGTTCCTTTAAATGCATTTTGTATTAATACCATGATGTGTTACTCCTAAACACATTACCAAGTCACTACAGCAGAAAATTTAGAGTAATCATAGATTAAATACCTTTCACAGAACATTGCCAGTTATTCTTCATAAAACAGTTTTAACAACCTATATTCTAGGAGGTATAATCCAGGATTAACTTCTGTGTACTAACTGGATCGAACACCTGCTAATAACCCATTAGAGGCAAGCCAAATGGACATCTTCAGCAGCGATAAAACTGATATTAGAGTTTCTAAAAATTCTACTTTCTAAACTTATTTTATCTTTAAGTCCAGAGGCAGCTGATGAGCATTTTCTAATTTGCTTCACAATAATGTAAAAATTGCACCAATATTACACTCACCTACTTAGTATGTGAGCTATTGTACAAAAAAGAAAAAGAATGTAAATGTATTTTGTAGTCCTCTATCAGGAATGAATTCAGCTTCTATGATTTAACTCACAGATCACAACTGAGAGAAAAGAATTTTGCAGTCACTATGATATTTTGATTGCATACTCTCTGTTGGGCTTTCCACCTTGTCAGCTGTGAGTATAGTATGATTCACACCTTGTGCTGAGCATTGTTTTCAATTCTCCATATTTTCTCTGCCTTTTTGTGAAAGTTACATTTATCAAGTAGTATCACTACTAATAACTGTATTAAAGATTCTAGTATAGTAATTTTATTATCATAATGTTATTTGTAGTAGATGAAGTTTGAGTCAGCACTAATGATTGTCTTCATTGTTGAGTTATATTTTATACTAATCATGAAGATATTATGATAATGTTAATGATGAATGTTACAATGATGTTTATTTCTTATGAAAAATGTACCAATAAGACATTTCTAATAAATGTTTTTATCACATTAGTTACATCATATGTTGTGGATGATGTGCAAGCAATGTAGAATATTCTGTAAATGATCTAATAAAGAGCCCTTTACAACTATACCTTTGGAGGAGAAAGTGAGAATTAAAGAGCTAGGTAGACCTACTCTTAATTTAAGTGTAAGTCTAAAGGATATAGATGGCAGCAGCAGCAGCAAAAAAAAAAGTGTGTATAGAAGAACATTTAATATGACAGTGTAAGAAAAATGAGGATCTAGGGGCCGCGCTGTGGCTCAGTGGTTAGACCGCTTGGCTCTCACCAAGGCGGCCTGGGTTCGATCCCAGACGACCGCAAAGTGAGATTTGTGGTGGACAACACGGCGCTGGGGCGGGTTTTCTCCAGGATCTCCGGTTTCCCCCGCCATCTCATTCCACCGGTGCTCCATCTTCATCTCATGTATCATCACAGTGTCATCGCCTGCGGTGCCATATGTAGTAAAAGCGGGCGTTAAACACTACACATTTCATTTCATTGAGGATCTAGGGGTGTGATTGTGATGCTTGCAGTGATGAGGCATGACTTTCAAATTTAGGGAAGCTCCAAGTAATAATTGTCATTAAAATAAGAGAGAATAATGAAATTAATATGTGCTCAGCTATCTAAAAGAGCAAGCTTGGCCAACAAAACATTTTCACAGTCTTTGACACATACATAACCGTGGAACTGTATTCTACATATGTTCATTAAAATGGTGCAGAAACGTTTTAACACCTTTGCTTTGCATGCTGATATCATTATTAAGAAGTTTTTTTTTTTGTCTTGTTACTTTTAATTGCATTTAGTTCTTCCTCATAGCTCAAAGAACTAAAGCTACTCTTCAGTGCTCTTTCTATTGTACAGTCACATGTAAGCTCTTCTTGCATGCAAGACTGCTCACATTACAAGCAAACATAATCCTGCTTTCCCTCTCCACTCAGATGTTTCATTTTTACCAAGAGCTGGCTCATACCACATGAATTGTTAATCTAAGATGGAGAATGTATGCAATTCACACACTTTTGTTAATAACTTAAAACTTCATAAGAATTTCTTGTCACCACTAAGTACCAGTCTATGTAAATACTACTGATAATGCAATTGAAGTAGATGTACTTAGAGTTGTATTTAAAAGTGCCACATAAAACAAAACCAAAAAACGTTTCTTCCCATGCTACAGAGATTTCATGAGACAAAACCTGTCAGTGCTTCCTAGCTATTGAAGAGTCACGATTGCTTCCAGAAACCTACAAAGCATGGTATTCAAGGTTATGAATGCAATAATACAGAAATATTAAGTATTGAATGACCTGGCAAAACTGGTTACTTGAGTATTAAGCGGAAGCTAACTGTCCATAGCACTGCTAACGTTCCAGAGCAAATCAAATATAGTTTAGCATGCGTTTTCCGTTATTCTTCTTTTTCTTCTGAAATTCTTGGAGAAGTGGTGCCTCCAGCGCTTCATTGCATGCTTCGCCACTGGATGCTTGGAATCCAACTTTTTCCTTTCAATATCAGTTATTTGTAAACAGTGATGAATAATTTTGAGGGGTGCTGGCAGATTTTAGGCATATTAATATATTAATAAAGTAGTACAGGGTTTTAATGAATTACACCAAAATAATTTTGGCATGTTGGGATAGGTAATGCATGGTCTGCAGCTAAACATAACGCAGTTAATTGTGTTAAACCTAATTGACATCAGATGCTAATAAGTCGTTATTTAAACAAGGCGGGTGAAATTAGTATAGCAATGTCAATTCATAGAAGCTCGTTATTGACATTCTTAAAATTTAATGTCTCAAAAATCTCTCAAGTTTCAAACTAATCATCTGCCAATGCGACACTGAGCACCAATTAACTCCTTCTTGCATCATGTAGCCTATTCTAGTTCTGTTTATGTAACTGCACTGGTTGTCCAATCCGTAACACCAAAATCTATTATTCCAAAAGTCAGTGGTTTGGTTCCTGTCATGTATGTGGTTCATTGTTTTCTTCTTTGTGTTTTTAATACATAAATCCTAATAGGAAGAAATAGTGAGATTCATAACTAAAAGCGTGAATCTGATTGGCCAGTGCAATAAAACTATTACACTATTTCTGGGGTCACTTCAAGCCTCTGGTATGTGAAACACCTACCTCAGAAGAGAACCTAACTCCCTGAATAATAGCAGCATGTGAAGTTATTCGACACACACAAGGAATTTTGGACAGAGTATGATAGTCGTTACAACTTTCACTTTCACTGTCATCAAACTCCAAAGGTGATAAACCAGATAATAATGCTTCAAATTCCGCTGATAAATCTACATGGTTCATAACACGCAACATGATTTTGCTGGAAGAAGCCATGATTTTGTACAGCCATGAGCCCCGAGTCATGTGACCGGCTTCTACATTGTGCAAATCTCGGCCAGAAAGCTACTGTGCAGAGGTTTATATTTTATGGAATAGAAAGCAGCACACAGCAGAGAAAGAGTTTCAGCATGAAGAAATACAATAGAGAGCAGACCAACACTGCTTAGATAATGCTACACTTAGTGACCTTCCTCTCTGTGTTTTACGAGTTTTATTGTCAACACCTATGCATCAGCAATACTACATCATCCGCAGGGAGAGCAATGAACGACGCTTATGGAACTGTTCCAACATATGCAGTGAAAGTGTTAACAAAGTTTTTAAATAGGCCAATGTTTAAGAATTTAGTGGAAAAGTTGATTTTGCACGAGAATGTGTGCGTTGAGGAAAAGTGTTGAGAAAAGTGGGCAACATCACACATACCCATGTGTTAAATGTTCTATGTGTAACAACACTGTCTTTGGTTTATTCTTGTGTGGTTGTTAGGACTCTAAGAGAGAATAAAATATGTGGTATAGATTTTGTTGCAATTATACTAATTAAATAATTACAAATTAAATCTGAGTGTTGTTATTGATGTAGAAAAACTTTATATCCCACCAACACCATAAATATTATCAAAAAATTAGGTTGAACATTTTACTTTTATGTGATTGTATGTATGTCCTTCCTATATATACCAAACTCAAGCTTATTGTTATTTCTGGTAATTCTTAGATCTAAGAAAGGATATGTACAACCTGTTTCCTTCTCCATAGTAATTTTTATTTCTGTAAATTGTAAATTTAGAAGTTTTAGAGTTTCTTCTACTAGTTTTGTATTTACTATTGTGAGAGTACCACCAACACACCAGAAGAGTACTTCAAAAATGTGGGTGGAAACGTGATGATCTTAAAAACTAAGCCAATAGGGGCAATAAGGAGCTTCCCATCATTTGTCTGAATTCAGTTTATATGTTTTCCATTGGAAAGTGAATTTATTTTGATTAATTATTAAGTTTGTGAACTTGACTACTCTTTATTTCTTTGTTTATATGCATTTAAGCTAGTTCCATATATGTATTCCAGCTACTTCCATATGTTTTACATTTTGGACAGCTTTCACTGAGTGTCTTATGTATCTTGGAAATCTTCAGAGTTTCATAAAAAGCTATTTTGGTAGCTTGTAAGATGAGTTTATGCTATATAGAATAAAAAGAAGTATTTCAGAAAGTGAAGTCCCACTGTTACTAAAATTAGGCAAATGAGTCAACCTTGTATACACTTTTCTCTACTTACAACATTTTAATGAAGACTAGTTTCTGGGAACTTCTACCAAAGTATCAGATGGCAACATGACACTAAGCCAGATGCAGACACTGGGTGCATCATCAGTCAACCACAGAACTGAGGATAGGGAAGAAGTTCCCAGAAACTAGTCTTCATTAAAAAACTTGTAAGTGGAGAAAATTGTATACAGCATTGACTCATTTGTCTAATTTGAGTTTATGCTGTTTATGATTAAGTGCCTGCCTTATGAATTTTGGATAGTCTATATAGATTGAGGCTTGATAGGTTGTTTGATTTCAGTTTTAAGTCAACTTTTGTGATTATGGTGTTTGGTGCTGTTGTTCATGTTTCATTCATTGCATTAATTGAATTATTTAGATGATGTGATTACCCAGAAGCTAAGTGAACATGAAACAGTATGCAAGCAAAAAACAAAAATACTGAATTAATTAATGTAAAAAAGCTTGATCCTTTTTATTGCCTTTGATAGTAAAGTATCTTGTAAAATAATGGAAAGAGTGTTTAATGGCACTGCAAAATATTTTGATGCACAATGTTTCATGCACTCACTGCTGCAATATTGAGGCTAACACTGAAGGTTAAGAAAATGAAGATAAATGTCCTGCAGATGGCAGCAAAAATAGCAAGTAAATACTGTATCCACCATTCTTTTGATTGAAAACTGTAAACAAAGGTATTTGACTGGCTTACTTCCAAAAACCTTATGTCTATTTTATATAAATGGGTACTACAGGAAGACCCATTAATCAATTATTGGTCTAATTAGACACAGCAGTCATCATTGAACTAATATCAACAAATGTGAATATATATCTATAAATGGACAATCATATGCTCCTTCTTTTTGGAGGCTGAGGATATAAAAAGGGGAGATATCAAGATAATCATCCATTCTATTTAGGTTGTCCGATTTGAATAATTAACAAGAAAACAGGCAAGAAAGGCTCTGAAAGCTGCCACTACTGCCACTATCACCACCACGAATGGCTAGGTACTAACGTCCACTGTCAGCAAGACCTACAAACTGGCTTTTGACAGAGTGTCCATACTTCATTTATTGATAATCGTCAATATCTCAAAGTTAAATAAAATTGAACACTTATAGGGTTTAAAAGTAAGCCAGTGAGATAGATATAAATATATAAATATAAATAGAACTTATGACTTTTCAGAATTTTATTTTCACAGATAAAACTTTTACATGTTATACAACATAAACTTACACAGTTATAGATACATTTTTGCACATTAATCATAGTCAGTGAGAAATTACCTTGTGATTAACAATTCTGCGTGCGCTCACAGCGGCTTATCCACTCACTGACCAGGAAGGAGTAAGAATACATTGCCATTAGAAGGCATTATGTCATATATATATATATATATATATATATATATATATATATATATATATATATTAATAAATGTTATGACATTTCAGAATTTTATTTTCACAGATAAAACTTGTATAACATGATTTACACAGTTATAAATACATTTTTACACATTAATCGTAGTCAGTGAGAAATTACCTTGTGATTAACACTCATGCATGTGCTCACAGCAGCTTCTCTAGTCACTGACCAGGAACGAGTAAGGATACATTGCCATTAGAAGGCATGATGTCATATATATATTAATAGATGTTATGACATTTCAGAATTTTATTTTCACAGATAAATCTTTTACAACATAGATTTACACAGTTATAAATACATTTTTACACATTAATCGTAGTCAGTGAGAAATTACCTTGTGATTAACACTCATGCATGTGCTCACAGCGGCTTCTCTAGTCACTGACCAGGAACGAGTAAGGATACTTTGCCATTAGAGGCATGACATCATATATATATATATATTAATAGATGTTATGACACTTAAGAACTTTTTTCATAGATAAATCTCTTACAACATAGATTTACACAGTTATAAATACCTTTTTGCACATTAATCATAGTCAGTGAGACTTTGTGATTAACATTCATGCATGCGCTCACAGCGGCTTCTTTAGTCACTGACCAGGTAGGAGTAAGAGTACATTGCCATTAGAGACATGACGTCATATAAATATTAATATATGTTATGCCATTTGAGAATTTTATTTTCACAAATAAAACTCTTACAACATGTTATAAAACATGATTTACACAGTTATAAATACATTTTTACACATTAATCATAGTCCGTGAGAAATTACCTTGTGATTAACACTTGTGCGTATGTTCACAGCGGCTTATCTAGTCACTGACCAGGAAGGAGTAAGAATACATTACCATTAGAGGCATGATGTCATATAAATATTAATAGATGTTATGACATTTCATATTTTTGTTTTCACAGATAAAACTTTTATAACATGATTTACACATTTATAAATACCTTTTTACGCATTAATCATAGTCAATGAGAAATTACATTAATGCTTGTGCGTGTGCCCACAGCGGCTCACCTAGTCACTGACCAGGTAGGAGTAAGAGTACATTGCCATTAGAGACATGACGTCATATAAATATTAATATATGTTATGACACTTCAGAATTTTATTTTCACAGATAAAACTTTTACAAGATGATTTACACAGTTATAAATACCTTTTTACACATTAATCATAGTCAGTGAGAAATTAGCTTGTGGTTAACACCTGTGCGTGTGTTCACAGCGGCTTAACTAGTCACTGACCAGGATGGAGTAAGAATACTTTGCCATTAGAGGCATGATGTCATATAAATATTAATAGATGTTATGACACTTCAGAATTTTATTTTCACAGATAAAACTTTTACAAGATGATTAATTTTTAGATGAGTCGTATTTATTACACATCTGCTTCACTTTCGTACCTATTTTGAGGACATGTTTTGCAAATCATCGTTTGCAAATGATGTCCTCAAAATAGGTACGAAAGTGAAGCAGATGTGTAATAAATACGACTCATCTAAAAATTAATAATTTTTCGCTTCACTGTGGTGTTCCAATACAGTTAAATCTCGATATTTTACAAGATGATTTACACAGTTATAAGTACATTTTTACACATTAATTATAGTCAGTGAGAAATTACCTTGTGATTAACACCTGTGCATTTGCTTACAGTGGCTTAGCTAGTCACTGACCAGGATGGAGTAAGAATACTTTGCCATTAGAGGCATGACGTCATTTATATATTAATAGAGGTTATGACATTTCAGCATTTTATTTTCACAGATAAAACTTTTACAACATGCTTTACACAGTTATAAATATCTTTTTACACATTAATCATAGTCAGTGAGAAATTAGCTTGTGATTAACCTTTGTGCGTGTGCTCACAGCGGCTTCTCTAGTCACTGACCAGGATGGAGTAAGAATACTTTGCCATTAGAGGCATGACGTCATATAAATGTTGATATATGTTATGACATTTCAAAATTTTATTTTCACAGATAAAACTTTTACAACATGTTATACAACATAGATTTACACAGTTATAAATACATTTTTACACATTCATCATAGACAGTGAGAAATTACCTTGTGATTATCACCTGTGCGAGTGCTGACAGTGGCTTCACTAGTCACTGACCAGTAAGGTAGAAAGAATACATTACCATTATAGGCACGACGTCATTAGCATTGCAACACCTATGGCTTCAGTGGAAATTTATGTGTTGTCACATGGATGTACTTGTGTGCAGCATTCATTTAGCCAAGTGATCAGCAGTGTTATATACAGTGATTCTGTGTTGATATAGTCATTCTAGGGATTATATTGCATTCAGAACTTTACTGACTTTTGTATCTTGTAGATGTTGTTATTGACAGAAAGTAAATGTGGCAAATGCATATTGAGACAGCCTGTGGCAGTATGAACGTCAATCACTAGGTAATTTCTCACCAATAATAAATACAAGTACCATAAACCTTTAAATACAAACACATATGTAATTTTACATACATTTAAATTTTAACTGTTACACTTAACGATGTTGTATGAAATATTTACTCTTGCAAATGCAATTTAATATACAGAGGTGGCCAAATTTAGAGAAGAAGCTGAATTTCAGCCATAAAAATTAACATATTTCAAACTAACTCCTGATTAATGACATTGAACGTAACAATAATTGAATGATACATTAGAATCATTCAGGGATATTTTAAGATGGTTTGTGGGATGTTTTGTAAGAATATGTTGGTATAACAGATAAGTTAACTGTCAGCTGCTGTAAGCGTACATTTGTTGTGTTAATTTAAAAAGTGCTCATGCAAATTTATTGCACATTTCAAACGTTGATCTTTAGAACTCTTGGCTTTATTTTGTCAATGGAGATTTTCTGTCTTATATTAAAGCTTTTAAAGTTCTATGCATGCAGTAAAAGACTAGAGAACCTTTGAGATTTAATGTTAAAGGAAATTTGAGGTTATGGGGAGGGAAAGTGATTTATCACCTAGAAAAATTGGTATTACAAGGGTACTAATAGTAGAAGGACGGTATACACAAAATGAAATAGTAATGTGACTCGAAATATCACAAAAGTCTGTATGCAGAATCAAACAAACGGACGAAAACAATAAGATATATCAGACACAGTGAAGCAGGAAATGTGGTAGAGAAAGCAAGTGAGCCCTAGAGGTGTAAGAAAAGTTATGGCTGAAGCATACAGAAACCGAAAAGCCACTAGTATAGACTTGAGGAGTACTTTAATAGCTGGAGGCTTAGATGTATCAGCAAGAACTATCAGTAAAACCGTGTTCAATGGGGGTTGAAAGCTCGAAGACCCAGAAGAAAAGCAAAGGTCACAGCAGATATGGCAAGAAAAAGGCCTGACTGGGCAAAGGGACTTAAACATTGGTCTTCTAATAACTGGGAAAAGGTAATTAAATTGATACACTCTGTTGCTCTTTCTCACAAAGATAATTTAATTTAATAACCCGATTCAGTTATGGATAACCCTCATAGACTACACAAAGGTATTATTTGGGATAAGTTATTAAGTATATTGTTGAACAATAGCTGCCATTATTATGGATTTCTCTATCCAGGTGTGCTTTAGTGACGAATTCACATTTGATGTTACTGACGAAAGCAATTTGTATGTCCAGAGGACACCTGAAGAACAGCTTTATCCTCAGTATGTGCAACCAGCTGTGAAACACCCTACAAAGATGATGGTCTGGCACGTTAGGTCTGTCCATGGTATTGGAAGATTGTACATTGTTGAGGGTACTATGAGGCAAGATCAGTACCTAGGAGTTCCTCAAACTCGATTTCTACCCCAGATAAGGGATTGGTTCGGAAATTATTTATGTATCTTTAAGCATGATGGTGCACTGTCACAAAGCCAAGAAAATAACACAATATTTACATGATTTAGATCTTTCAGTGCTTCCATGGCCAGGAAATAGTGAACCCAATAAAGAATTTATGGTCCATTGTGAAGAAGAAAATCAAGAAAACCCACATTACAACTAAAACCCAACTTATCGAGACACTTATAAATAACTGGCATCATGCTGTGGATATTACAGGTATGTGTAAAACATTGGTTGAGGGCATGCCTAACTGAATAAACGTGTTAATTTCCAACAAAGGAATGTATTCAAACCATTGACTCAAGTTTCTGTGTCATATATCTGAGAGCTCATGTATTAATGTTAAGTAAATAAAGAAAGTTTTCAGAGCTTTAGTCTAATAATTTGGCCATCTCTGTAATTTTGAGTCGAACTAGTATTTGATGCTCCAATTGGTTCAGAATATGGAATTTAGATGAGGAAAATGTTGTTAAACAGTTTTTGGTAGCACAAACAAGAATAAAGGGGAGAGAGACTTGGATATATAAAATTCAAAAGATTTTACAGGAAATAGGTATGGGTTCATTATGGTTAGATAGTGCAAGAATAGAAAAGGGATTCCGGATAGAAGTAAAAGCAAGAATTGAAGAAATTGAAAAACAAGAATTGTGAGCTAATCTTAATAACAAAGATCTCTGAAATTATATGAAACACTGAAAAATGATTGGGGCAGAGAAAAATATATTGACATCTGTGATAAAGTAAGAAGAGAAGGGTTGGCATGATTTAGAACAGGAGTAATATACTTAAGGGGTATAAGGAATGGATATATTAAGAGAAGATGTCCAATGTGTGAAAAAGAAGACAGTACTTGGCATTATATTTTTGATTGTCAAAAAACAAAATATTGGAGAGATGAATTTCTTTTGCATAAGTGGGAAAACATATCAAATGAAATAAGAGGCAAAAGAATCTTGAATCTAAGATCAGAAGGAAACATAATAAAATTAGGAAAATTTATTGGCAAGGCAAGACAAAAGTGGCTTTGGAAAACAGGGAAGACTAATGAGAACAACTAGGGAAATTAGATAAGGTATAAAGGGGAACAAAAATATAGATCCCAAGTTTTAAAATGCTCTATTATATATACAGCCTGGGTTAATTATAATGGAGCATGGGAATATGCAACCTACATCATGATTATCATTCCAAAAATGTTGCCATGCTGCCAATTTTGTTCCTAAAATGTTATTTAAGCCTAATGTTCAAATACCTTTTAGTTTTTCCAATGTAAAAGTTGTCAGCAGCCTTTGCAATTTATCCAGTACATATCTGACTTTTGGTCTGTGGGTTTGTCTCTTTTATTATGTTTTTTCAAAAGTGTTGTATGCTGAATTTGTTCTGTGGGGCCTAAATAATGTTGTATTCTTTGAAGACTTTTTGAAAAAAGTGTGTAGCTCTGGGAAGGTATGTAAATTTTCTGTATGAAGTTTTATTACTGATCGGGGAAAGATTAGTTATTTGTCTGCATCTATTTTTGACATAACATTTGAAGATAACTCAAACTTCAAATTCATCAAAATACAAAAAAGAGATGCCCCTATCGCCTCCAAATAGTTCACCAAATTGAAATGCAACAGTTGGCATTAACTGACGATGTTAGGAAGCTCCCTAAAGGATATGTTCTAGGTAAACAGTAGCAATATAGGAAGCATCAAGTACAATTTTGACCCAAAATGCTATTGTTTTTGTGCTTTTATACCTAACATTCTTACTATTACATCAATCACACAGATCCAATATAAACAATTTTTATGAGCAAAACCAACTCTGGTATTTCATGAATGAAATACAACTGACAGCAAAATACTTTTCTGTATATATATATTTTATTTTTTCAATAGAAACATTTTTTTTTCCCCCAGAGAGAAAGCTGCTCATTGCAGAATACATGCAAACCTACTAACATTGAAAAGTTAACTGTTAAAAATCTTTGGCACATTCTTGATGAATTGCAAAATTATCAGCAACAGGTTGCCTTTCTCTTGCAATCATTCATCATTTATTCTTAAATAATTTTTCTTGAAATAGTTCATCATTCATCTGTTCAACAGAGCAGTCTTTTCAATTGATAAGGACTATCAAGAATTTAGGCCAGTATAGAACACGACATATATGACATTATAGAATTTTTATTTTAATGTCTTTTTGAGTGGCATACAATACATTGTCATACAGAATGTATCAAGCTTAGCAGCATATCTAAACCAAACATCAAATAGCAGAAGACAAAAATCCAATCCGCATTATTTCTGGATAAAATGTGACATCAAGGGTTTACATTTACATATATTTTGTAGTTATACATTGATATTTAAACATCTATGATTCACATTCAACATTTTTTTTAAATCTTTAAATTTGGTAACAGAATGGATGTTGGCGTAATAATTCAGCAATTTCTCCCAGAATTACAAAAAGCAGAACATATCAGTTTGTTTCTATATGTACAAATTTACTTAGCAAATTCTGGTAAAAAGCTCAATTAAATAAGCATTCCATTCTTGATGTTTTTATAATCTTAATTCTATGATTTAATATTTGATATTGGCTATAAATATGCTGAAACAATTAACATACACTTATCACAGCAAACATTTACAAATAACAGGTTATAAGATGATGCTGAAGAGCATCATGTAGCATGATGGACACTTAAACTGGAATGCTTATATAAATGCTTCATTAGGTACACTTTCAATACAATACTGAACTTTCCTACTTTTTAAATTTCTTTTAACTTTTTCACAAACTTTATAGCATAAAACAGAACCTGCACATATTTTACATTAAGTCAAGTCAACAGCAGGTTACATTATTTTGGTGAATTCCATGCTGTGCCAGTATGTAGCCATGGTAAGCACAGTGTTTTAAACAACTGGATGGAGATGAGAACATCCATCATTTAAATCAGGCTAAGGTATTGAAGTTCTCATATCTCTGCATATACAGCATATTGTATAATCTCTAGTCACGCAACTTTAAATTAAATATATTTGCCTATTTAAAAAGATGTACCTGGTTTCAAACATATTAACCACCATAAGTGAGTTGTAATAAATTAAAGCTCATTTATGCATGTTTGGAGGAATTTAGTAACAGTGACATACAAATTTATTGAAACAATTATTTTTAGTTGGTTTTTAACACTCTGTAACTTATATTTTTATTTTTTGAGGGACAAGTTTTTGGAAGCTGTTGCTTACATTTTCAATCTCTAAGGTCTGACTATTGTCTGTTGTTGTCTGCTGTCTTCTCTCTGATGCTAAGACTATGAACTTCTTTATCAATTATTATTCTATCTCTCATAGTTCCACCACTACAGAGAAGACAGCAGACAACATCAGTAAACATCAGTTGCACCTTCAAGGCTGAAAATGGAAGAAGTTTCAAAAATAATTGCTCAAAAATTAAAAAATAGAGAAAGTAAAATAAAATAAAAAATAAAAATGTAAATGACGGAGTATTAAAAACTGACTAGAAATACTTGCTTCAAATAAGCTAAGGCTTGTTTACCAAAGCCTATCCCCTATGGTGACCGTGGTTAAAGGGTGGTCCCTATGTAATCTGTGTGTCGTAGAAGGCAAATAAAATGGATACCCAATGATTGGGTGGCTGAGCCACCCTGACTCCAGGAATATAAATAGGAGTTTAGGTCCTCCAAGCTGGGCTTTGAGTGCTAGGCTAACAAACTAGCCCCATAAAAATATTATTGTTAAAGGAACTCATATAAGCCTCAGATTGGAATTGGGATTCCGAATGTGGAGACCGAAGATAGAAAATAGAGATGAATGGAGGCAAAAGCTAAGGGAGGCTGAGGCCCAAATGTGACTGTGAAGGCCACATATATTAGCAGTAGTAGCAGTGGTGGTAGGTGGTAGGTGGTAGTTACCAGACATCCTGCTTTTAATGTACATATGACAGAGTAAATGCATTCATTTTTATTATATTTTCTCATTTTTTATAAAAATATATTTTTTACTCCAGGTATGCTGCAGTGCTACCAGTTAAACATATGGAATTTTGTGCATGCATTCCAGTAGTTCATGTATTGTAGCAGACCAGAGGAAACTACTTTCTCTTCGCAAGATTGAACTGTCACATTTATGTTCATCAACCCCCCCCCCCCCCCCCATTTGCTATATATATATATATATTACAAAATAGAAGAGGTACATATTTCCATAGCTGAAGGTGTGAGTTAACATGGTATACTGAATTGGCTGTAAAATATTAGTTTATTTTGAAATTCCAACATTTTGTCATGTTTTCAACCATGAAACTCTACTTAAATCATGATAATCCAAAACAAACCTGAGGAGACTTTTCCTCTAAATAGATTTTGTAAAGTCAACAAATTTACCCATCTGCCTAACCACATGTAGTAAAAGTGAGCATTAAAATCTCAAACAAAACAAAATTACAGTTTGTATTTTAATGTCACTTGCTGTCTAGCAAAGCAGGAGCTTTCATTTTTTTCTCATAAAAGCATTAATCAACCTGTTTAACATTTTCTTTGTATGTTTTTTTTTTCATATTTCATACTTTTTTGGGAAACTGAAAGAATGTCAATTCTTTTTGGACTTAAAGTAAAAGTATTAAGTTAAAAAAATATTAGAAATCTTATTTAAGACTGCCATACTTCTTCACTACAGTATTAAGGTGATAAAATTGCCTTGTCCTTGCTGCTTTCAAACATTTTCTTAATTAAGAACAGCAAACATCTTCAACAGAAAAATCTGTTCAATCCACTGCACATGCAGAACTAGTATTAATTTCATACAGTTTCCTTCGAAAAGATTACTAAAAACCAGAAGAACGTTTACCTTTTACATTAGTTCACATTATAAGATTAGAATATGTTTGACAATTGCTAATTAGTTGGGTTTTCTCAGTATGGAAAGAAATGAGTTTGAATTAGGGTTTCACTAGCAATTTTAAAAATCTGAAGTCATTTCAACTGTAAACACATATATGAAGGGAAGGTAGTAAACATCAAATACTATAAACTCAAAACATTGAAACTGACTTTTGGTTCGCATAAACATGAGATGAAAAAATTGGAATAAATACATAATTATTGGTGTCTGGGATGCAGTCAGGATGCTGCTGCATCACAGCACTTGCTTATTAGTCATTTTGAAACAAGGGAAAATACGCTCCTTTTCTTTATCATTTTTCTTAGTGCATTGAAACCACTGAATTATATGTCATGTCATTATAGGTATGCATGAAAAATCATGAAATATGTTGAAGAAAACAAATGGAAATAGATGACCATCACAATAAGCAAAATGCAGACACCAGCTCTGTGTTTACAATTTTATATGCAGGATAATGATAACTGTCAAACTATGATTTACGATCTGATTGTACTTAAGAATGGAACAGTTTCAAATATTACTACCACCCTTCTTGAGAAACTCATTTTGTTTGGAATCAGTAAAGAATATTTAAAAGAATGCCTCTTATGATTTATCATTTGATGCTGCCTCAAAAATGTAGATGTACAGAATGGTATATTGGCAAAACTTAAAACAGGATATAAAAATTATTTGTGGTTGGTTTATTGACACTCGTCACTTACTTTTTCATATATTTATGAGAGACTAGTTTCAAAGGCCCTGGCCTCCATTTTCAATCTCTTCCCAACTCAGTTGAAAATGGAGGCCAGGGCCTTTGAAACTAGTCTCTCATAAATATATGAAAAAGTAAGTGACGAGTGTCAATAAACCAACCACAAATAATTTTTATATTAATTTTGACGTCACTGTTACTAAATTCCTCCAAACACACATCTTAAACAGGATTTCATTTTTACCTAATTTATCGTTGTTGTAACCATAGACTGTAGCATGAAACATTACACCCATCAAACAAGTTAGTTTCAGATATTCTTAGAAACACTACATATTCTGCATTTCTGCAAACAATCTCTAAAGAACCAAAGAAAATACCTGCACAAAAGTCTTTGTGCAATGAAATTTGATAGTGGTGAAATTATCATAATCAAATCCAAGTTCTATGGGCTGCCATTAAATTTAAGGATCCTATAGGTATATAGAACGTATCTCAAAATAGATGATAGTGGTTAGGGAAAACTATGTAAACATACTCCACGAAATTTTAATTATTTATCATTCCAGAGAAGTTAGTTCATGTGAGTTCTTTCAACTAAAAGTACTTTGGTGTCTATGGAAGATGTCTAAGATTTAGTTTCTCAATTTGAAAAGGCTTAGAAATGACCTTACAAACAATCAGAAAGAGAAACTAATCAGTCTGATTTACAGAGAGACTTGGCTAGTATAGAATTTATAGAAAATTTATGAATAATTTTTTATGTACTGTTAGAATCAGCTCATCCTTGATGCAGTTTTCAACATGGGCAGTTACACTGCCAACAACAGATAAACAGGTTAAATGAACTTTTAGTGTTCTAGTCAATGCTGCAAAATGCAGGCCATTACACTGGAGTAGCTAATAGTACTACTAAGTTAAGTAAATGCAAAAGCTACCTCAATTAAATCCAATAAAATACAAAATATCAATGTAGGACATGGTTTAAATAATTAATTAGTAATCTTGTAGAGGAGCAAATAAGGATTGGCAAACATAGTAGTTACTGTAATGATTTTCTGTGTCACTTAACTGTATTAATCATCAAGGAAGCTAGAAGTTAGATATCATATATGAAAAAAAGGTATAGTATATGTATGAACACAGTTTAGAATCATACGTAATAGGAATATTAGAGCTTTCAAATTACAAAAAATGTCAAAATTATGAAAGAAAGCCAAATGTCTACTACCATTTCTTTGCACTTTAAACTCTATTGCAATACTGACAGCTGTGGTTGGTAATTTAGCTCCATGAATTCAATTTTAAGCCCAATAAGAAATACTCGGATGCAACAAGCAGCATATATAAAGTTCATCAATTTAAACAAACAGTCCTCATTCTGAATTCGACCTACTGTCATATGCAAAATCTTGTCTCTCGACTGAGAGCAGTGGCGGCGAAGCATGGCGTGATGTTTAGGGAAGTGGCTCCTGTATATCTGTGACTTGTGAACTTGGAAAAACCTGTTGCCTGTATACAGTTAGTGCTTCCATAAATGTCATACCAAGCTTTGCTCCTGACCGAGAGGCAATTATCAGAAGAAATATCCTATCATAAAAGAAAAATTACTGCAGAATCACATCTCTTTGTTCCAGTCTCAAGAGTTTTAAACAATTAACTGCACATCAGCAGTTTTAATGTTCCAATTAAAGCCAACTAAGGAATAATTTCTAGAAGTTGTAATGTATCTGGATCAAAGAAACAAAACTGGAAGTAGTACACAGTAATGTGGACAAAAAGAAAACAATATATCACAAAATTGATAGAAAGTAGGCTTCAAATGTTTACTCAATTGGTTTTGTGATTTAATGATTTTAATTTTAATTGAAACAAACCTTTTTTTATTTTATTCACACATTCTCTCTCTTTCTCTCTCTCTCTCTCTCTCTCTCTCTCTCTCTCTCACTCACTCACTCACATACACACACATATGCGCAGAACTGGACCAAGGATAGCTAACATAGTTCTGTTTCTTTCAGAATGTTTTCTAAGAAACATATGTGCAGACATTTATACCCCTTTTATCCTGTATATTGCTGAAACAAGGGACATCTTTCTAAATAACTTTCAACAATAATGTCACACCACTTAATTATCTTTTATTATAAATTACAACAATTTGTGACAAACTTCACTTACCTGTTTTCAACTGACGAATCCGCCAGGACTACGTAGTAGTGAAGTTTGTTATAAATTGTTGTCATTTATTTATAGTATTGTATTGTATTGATGATGATGTTGTTAGTGATGATGATGATAAATGTAGCATGTATAGATGCAACATAAATGTTAAGTGTATTCAGAGTTTAAAAGGAAATAAGTTAAAATAATAAATAATATACATTTTCATATATGTATAACTAACCTTAGGAATGAATAAAGAAATGTATCTATCTTTATGCAAATTTGTATAACACAATAAACACATCCAATAAATTATAATAATTAGTGACTAAGCTTTGCTTATCTTTTATATGAATATATATTATAACATGACTAGTTTCGGAAATTCATTGTTTGCTTCATCAGGCAGGTTGTTTCTGAAGTTTAGCTACTAATTATACTATTTTATTGAATTGCATTTGTTTTACTCTTAATAGCTTGAGCTTTTTACTTTTGAAAACATCCCGTTTCCTTTTTGTCAGTCTAATAATTAATTAAAGAGAGGGGATATTAAGGTAAGAATGTTTTTAAAACCCATCAGATTTTTATAAAAACCTTCCTATTATATATTCTTTTAGAAGCCTTTTTATATGTTTAGAGGTACTTGCATATGTAGTTGTAATAAATTCAGAAAAATTGTATGTACAATAGCTTTGCTATAGCAGTCTTCATAATTAAAGCACTTCATTGCGCACTGATTCTCTTGTGTTATAAGAAGAATGATAAGTAGGCTTCTAAGTCAGAACTGACAAGTATAAATGCAAGTTGGATGTCCTCTCAGTATGCAGTAGTGAGTTGTATTACACATTCTAACACACTCAACTCTGCTACCAGTTCCCAAGATCACAGCCCTATTGATGAAGTTTTAATCATAAAAGTATGTATTTTGTTTAAAACTACAGAGGAAATTTAGGTCACTCTAGGGATATTACTAGAAAAAATTTAATGCAACTATTTACAATCATATCCACCATTGTATATATTTTCCTTTATGTTTTGGAAGTCCATCCCTCTATTATTTCCCATGCTTAGGTGTGAATTTATCCAGCATAATCCACAGGAGACCATCTGTAGGACTGGTGTTTGGAGATAAGTATTTTAAAATGTACTACATTTTATTATATTTTGGTTGGGAAGTTAAAGTAAATATAGAAAGTCAAAAGTGATGGTTTTCAAAAGAGGAGCAACATTGAAGAAGGAGGAACAATGGTACTTAGAGGGACAAAAGTTAGAAGCCGTGAAAAAATTTGAATATACAGGAGATAGGGTGAGTATGGAAGAATGGGAAGCACATGGCAGGAAGATGATAGCCAAAGGAAAGGTAGCAATGTCAGGAATACGAATACGTATGCAAATTCAAACTTGATATGTCAAGCAAATGGTTAGAGAGAATGTATGAAACAGCGATAGAGTTGAAGATGATGATGTAAGCTTTAGAAACATGGGGATGACAAAATTAAGTAATAAATAGATCAGTTATACACATAATTTGCTAGCAACTGATAATTGAAACATATTCTGTAAGAAACAATGTGTTTAGTGAACTTTGAGTCAACTGCTGACTGTGATTGGTATAATCATATGATTACTTAAGATAACTACAATATTAAAAGATTACAGTCTTTACTCTCATTACATATGTTTAATTATATTTACATCTTTATATGTAAATATACAATTTACATTTATATATGATAGATTTAAATTTATATATGATATATTTATATATGATAGGCCAGTGCTCATCTCCTTAGTATGATGATAGCATTGATGCTTACCAAGCAGAGACCCAATTTCGATTTCCAGTATCAGCTTGGGGATTTTCTCCCACTGGGAGACTTGATCTGGGTTTCACTCAGACTTATTAGGTCCCTGAGGGACAAATTGAGAAGCTAATTGAGAAGTAGCACTCTCTGCTTGTGAAAACTATATATACTGACTGAAAGGTAACAGGATGTTAACCACATTCCACCCTACAGTACTGCACCCCACTCATGCCCTCAGATATATGTACATGGAATAAATGCACACTAACATTTTGTTATGACATCATATGGCTAAGCTAAACATAAGCACCTTTTCCATTCAGCATTAAACAACTGACTTCAAGTACTCATCAGTACTTGCTCACACAATAACAGTGGGATATTTTGTATATCCCTTGGGTTAAAAATGGAATGTGATTCTAGAGCATACTGCAGAGTTTCCTGACGCCTTGTTAACAGGGGCAAAGCATTGTATGATGTTTATGGAAGTGCTAACTGTACGCAGGTAACAAGTTTGAAACATCAGTCCATCAGTTGCAGATATACCTGCATGAACCGCTTCCATAAATGTCATGCCATGCTTTGCCACTGCTTGTTAATATATACTATGTTCATTTATAGAAAAACAGGCATGAATTTTGAAACATTTCTTCAGTACATATTTAAGTCCATAGACACTTAAACCTGAGTTCCTCAAAACAAGTATGACACTATACTCCAGCAGTATGCTCATTAGTAACTCATGCATATTTAAATGCTTTTACGCAGCCTGTATATCAAATAGTACTTATGAATTTATTATATATATTCCTTGTTAAAGCTTTTACCAATATTTACAATATCATGAAAAAAGTGCAAGAGTGAATTATTCTGTGTAGCATGGAAGTAAAACTATTTTTTAAGAACAGGCTCGAAGGATTTGGGAGGAAACAAAAAATGTAGTCCCAAGAAACAGAAAAGAAAGGTAAACTTACTAATCTCAGAAACAGGAAATGTTTCAACAAATAATGTGAAGGCAATTAAAGCAACGGATCAATGAATTGAAATACAGTTGTGATGTAGAATTTGATTTTGTTTACATCTAATTGTACATTTTTAGAAGAACGCTGGTATAAACTTTGGCTTTTATATGCGCAGTGGTTTCTAAATCATGAGTTTTTTTAACAAAATTATAAGGATTTCCAAAAAAAATGCTCCTTATAGATTAATTTGAACTTTCTTTTACATAAAATTAATGTTTAGGTCATTAAGAATTAAATAAATGTGAATATATATATCAAGAACTATCCAGTTCTCTTCTCGTATTATCCTTTAGATAAAGTGATAGGATGCAAACCTAATACACTTTTTACCATCTGCAATAACCATTAATATCTCCACTAAAACCAGGAAAGAATATATCACAATTCCTGGTTTTGGCACTCTGAAGTAGAGCCAATGAAACAAAGAAGAAGAATATTGATAGAGTTTTACAGAGGACATTTGGGAATGAATTCAGGAATGAATCGAGATGTGAGGCTAAGCTGATGTTTTATGCAAAGATTGTGGATGAAGAACGAACATTCTGTAGAAAAACCAGAATAAAGAAGAATTTGAGTAATTGGAAGATGAAATGTGCATTATTTAAATACAGAAACACAGTATTATTTGTTGAAAGAAACATTGAAGAAACTATTTATAGAAAAAGTGATAAACAAAATTTGAAGACTCATTTTCTTTTATATCAAAAACTGCATAAAGCAAAATATCAAACTCTCTTTTAAGGTGAGTTGAAACTTTTTATTACAATATCATTAAATACTATTACTGCATTATTTTTTTAGTGCCCATAATAATTTTTCAATATAATAGTTTCAAAAAGCACTGAAAGCTGAACAGTTTTTGTTATAAATGTTAAATAGGACTGAAAATGATTCTGATGATAAAAGTATATAAGAAAGTGCCATTTGCATTATGGTTACATATGAATAGCTTTAAAAGGTGCCATATTTATATGGCAAAATAAGGACAGAGTGATGAACTTTGAAGTCCCACCAGTAGATAATTTGACAAAGAATTTCATAGTCCCACCAACAGAGAGAAGAGAGCAGAAGACAACAACAGATGATAGTTGGATTGAGGTTGAAAATGGATGCAATAGCTTCTGAAACTAGTCCTTCAATACTATAAAAATGTAAGTGACAAAGTATTAATAACCAACTATGAATAGTTTTTTTTTTTAATTTCTTTAATTTTGGTAGATGTCCAAAATTTGTGTAATAGAGAAAAGCTTTTACAAAGTTGCAGCATATAATACTAACAGATTATAAGTGAGCGACAGGTATATCACATATTTGCCTAAAGTGGTTGTACTGAAATGTTTCCAAAGAATCATAATAAATAACAAAGAGAAAAGCAAAAATGGTTTTGTTTAGTGTTTATGAAACCTTTCCTGAATTAAGAATTTATTAAATCTTAAGGAGCAGATCCAATGAAAATGAGTAATATTATACTAAAATGTATGGTACTAAAAATACCTAACTATGTAATAAAAAGCTATGCACATTAAAAGTTTATATATAATCTGATAATTGATTAATATATAGGTTAAAGCTCTGGAAGCAATATGTACCTATTCCCATTACCATTTTGAGCATAAAAGTATAATCCTTTGGTTAGGTCCTAATCGGATTAGGTCTGCTGGAAACAGATAAGATTTTGGTGCAAATGACTTTTTGAAACTGAGTCAGTTCGAAGCTAAACATCAGTATTAAAATCTTAATACTTGCAAGTCCAGGGTACATTCATTACAATAGATAAAACTATTTAATGTTGTCAATATTCAGCAAAAGTGCATGAAAGTTGACAATATGAACATTCCTTCACATTTATACAAAGTAACAATTCTGAAGAATTATACATATAGTTTTGGAAACAAGTAGTTTTGGTTTGTTACAAAATTACATAACTGATTTTAAACATTTCTGAGCTACATGAATCGAAAAACAAAGCAACAAATAATATCAGTGTAATAACAGTAAGTACTTAATGAAAATTGATCTGTATTCCAAAACAGCACCTCGGATACCTATACTTTATTCTTTATATAAACTATTTATCTTGAAGCATGCATTTATCTTGTGAAGCATGCTCAACTAGTGATGATTTACACCTCCAAGAAAATGTAAACTATATGTATATCAATAACTCTGATTCTTCTCTTTTTCTATTTCCTTTCTGTTATAGTTATGTATATAAGCTTGTAACACGCGTACCTTAATTTTTATTTTTAAAGATTACTTTAATTTACCATTCATGTGACTCAGAAGTTTAAGGGATATAATTTGGCTCTTTTTAATCCTGAGATAAGTGGCTATTAGTAGTACAATCAACAGAAATTTACTGTTAAAGATTAAAGAGGAAATAAAATAAATAATCATTGATATGAATATATAATCTGGAATACCTAAATATTTGTCAGTTCAGTAATGAATTGCAATAAATAGAATAAATAATGCAGAATAAAACATAGAATGTTTAGTTTTACAGAACACCACAATGAAACAAAACATAATTAAATTCAACATGATTTGTATTTTATCACATAAGCTTCACTTACGTACCTATATTGAGGACATGTTTTGTGAACTATTGTTCACATCTTCAGCTCTGCTGTGACTGACTTTAAATCCGGTGTTGAGGGTTGTTCTCGGGTTGTTGCTGCCGTCTGTTGATATCTTGATGAATCTAAATAGGGTTTGTCTTCTGGCAGGATTTCAAAATTCATTAGGCAGTTTTTTGCTTTTCTATGTGGATTTTCTCCTAGATGACAAGCTCCCTCTGTTTTTGCACACATTTTTATTTCAGTTTTTCTACAATCTCATGATTTTGCGACCAGAAATGAGCTGCTACTGTGGACTTTTCGATATTCTTGTATCCAAGATGCCTGAAATATTCTTTCTTCCTAATGCCTATATTTCTTTTAGTCCTTCCTATGTAAATTTTTTCACAGTCTTTACCATTTATCCTGTAAATGCTGATTTTTCCTCTGGTTTTGTCCTGTCTATATTATTGGTGTTTAGTGGGTTTTTATGTTATAATTGTTTTTGGTGCCAGTGCTATGTTATAGTTCTTCAATATTTTTTGGAACTATTTTGCGGCCCATAGGTGGCATGTAAATTTAGAAAATCTTATTTCCTGATTCAGTGCTGAAAGAGCTGTGATTAGTTTTAATCTTTCCTGATGTTGGAATATTTTTTTTTTGTCTATTAATCCTTTTTCATAACCATTTTTATTGCACTTTCTAATATTTGATTGTGGTCTTTGTGGTATTCTTGCTGGCTGAGGGTAGGTTAACTAATCTGTGTGTGAAACTGTTGAAGGTAGCATGTTTGTGTGGTGTTGGGTTGAAACTCTTAGCTTTGATGTAATTATCTGTGTGTTGCTTTTCTGTGTATACCAAACTCCAGTTTTCCACTGTGCTTTAAGATTTTTAGATCTAAGAAAGATAGAGCGTTGTTCTCTTCAGTTTCTGCCATATACACAAAAATCACCTAATGTATTTTAAAATTCTTCCAGAAGACAACCCTACATTTAGATTCATCAAGAAATCAACAAATGGCAGCAACATCTCCAAAACTACCCACACCATTGGATTTATCATCGGTCACAGCAGAGCTGAAGTTGCAAACAATAGTTTGCAAAACATGCCCACAAATAGGTACGTAAGTGAAGCTTATATGTTAAAATATGACTCATCTTGAACTTAATTAATAATGCAGAACAAGTTTTGCTTGCCCTCTGTGTAGTTTATTACCATCCATAGAAAAATATATGATTTCATATATTATTTCATATATTATATTATAGCATTTATTATGAAACATTATAGTTCAATATGGAGATGCTTCTGGCTTTTTTTTATATTTTATTAAAAAAATATTTTATTTAACAAATATATAGGTTTTCTCAGGTTATATATGAAAACAGTTGTCACTATGAAGAGAGTAGCTAAGACTAGTTTTGTCAAGGTAACATTTCCATTTACATATTACATTTTCTCCTTTACCTGTTTTTCATCTTTTCCCAATTTCCATTTAAAATCATTTAACTTTTATTGTGCACATTACATTATTGTTGTTCCTGACAACCACTGTTGCCTTATCTCCAAGTTTGATATTACAAAGCAATGCTGTAAATAATTGACATTGTTAAATCACACATGTGAAGTAATAATGTCAAAAGCAGTGACTGAGTCTGCGTTAGCTCCAGTTTTATATTAGATCAATTTATAAATTATTATTCAAGTTGATTATGGATTCAATATACATTATTGATAATATTGTATGTTAACTTAGTTGCATTCTTCAAATACTATTACAAAATTATTTGTCCTTTTTAACATTATCTGCATTGACAGTTTTGTGTAATGAGCTTTCGCTTTGAGACTTTTCAGCAGAAGCCAGCGGGGCAGACTTGGAGTTCTGCGTTTTACTCTTGTCACCATTCATGGACATGTAATTTCCTGGGGGAGATGAATTAGGTGATAAGTAGCTTTCCTCATATTCTTCAATTTCTGTATTTGTCTCACTTCTATATGACTGGCTATCTAGTTCTCCTGATGAAGTTGAGGCAGTTGATAAAGGCGAAGGTGGATTACTTATGAGGTTTTGTTCATCCTCGGGATTTTTCTTATCATCTTTTCCACCGTATTTAGCTTTTAGGAAGGCTGCTGCTGCTTTGTCATCAAGTGTGGTACTGTATTGAATAACGTCATCTTTTTTCTCTGTAAATTATGAAATGAGCGATATATTACCAGTAAATGATAGAGAGTATTCAGTATAGAGTAATTTAAAGGAGATGGCTAAAATAACATATAAATGAACATAAAAGTGAATTGCCTTATTGAAGTAAAACTGCTTCATTAAATTACTTTAATCATGTGTTACTTAATATTAGCAAAAGATAGAAAACACATAAATAATAAACATAATACACCATTTAGAGTACTTATATGCAACATGCCAGTAATTAAAACTAAAAATTAAAGATTTACAGTCTTGATGTTTTACACTGATTTAAAACACATTCTCAACTTTTCTTTCATCCATTGATTTTTTTTCCACATACACAAGTTGATTATTCTATGCAATAATAAAAAAAATGCTACCATCACTTAGGATTTGCTGTAATAAACGTCATTATTACACATCAGATTCATATGCAAATATGTATGGTAGATATATTTTCATATTTCCTGATTTTTTTATTTGTGATTTACGTCCCCCAAAGTTAAGTCATATCGGACGATGAATGAAATGGGTGAAATGATTCTCAAATCAGTCCGGGGTCCATGGAGCTTAGAGTTACCTAACATTCTTTTAGGATAAGGGAAAACCCCTGAAAAAGCCTTAACCAGGTAACTCACCCTGATCGAGATTCGAACTCGGGACCTCTTGAACGTGAGGCAGACACGCTACCATCTACGCTACCGAGGCGGGTATATTTCCTGATTATGGCATGTTCATACATATAAGGTCATGCTGTGGCTGAGTGGTTAGCCTGCTTAGCTCTCACCATGGCAACCTGGGTTCGATCCCAGGTGACCGCAAGATCCCAGGTGAGATTTGTGGTGGACAACACAGCGCTGCAGGGACAGGGGGAGGTTTTATCTTTGGGATCTCCAGTTTCCCCCATCTCATTCCACTGGTGCTCCATCTTCATTTCATGTGTCATCAGAATCACCACCTGCAGTGCTGCATGTAGTAAAAGCAGGCATTAAACGCTACACATTCAAAGCTATCCTCCTTTTTTCTGTTGGGGCATATGTATTTATCATGCTTATATGTATTATAGAATTTCATTCTGATCCATAATAAATAGACTCTATTACTAATAGGTGTAAAATCGATAATTTTATCTTTCAATTTGTTTTCTACAATACATTCTACCCCATATTCATGTTTTCCTTATTCATTTTCACTGCATAATACAATATGACTCTTCTGATCAGTTCCAGTTCCAGGCCAGTCTTTCCAGAACAGATGCTATCTGTACATCCTATTTGCTCAACTCCATTAAAATAGATTTGGAGATTCCAGTTTTATATGTAGTTCTAACATTCCAAGTATCGAATTGCATTACCATATTGCTTTGCAAGTTGTCATCGTGGTGACAATTTTTGAGGCATTAGTGAAGGTTTCTCAGTGGTTAGTTTTTCTGGATGAGAGGTTGTTAGCCTCTTCATCCAACCTCCAACCTGGAGGACCAGATCTCCCTATTTATGTCCCCAGTAGAGAGGGTGGCCTGGCTTTATCCACAGGCACTGGTGGTTCAGGTACCTCGGGGTTACCACTCCCCCTGAGGGGCTATTATCATGCAGAATTCCAAAATGCTGTGAGGAAATGACAGCTCCAAGTTGTACTAAATTCCCTTTATTTGTCACTGGAACTGTTAACACAGCATTAAGTTACACTTAATTTCCCTTTCAATAGTGCTCAGACTTGTTCATAAAGTTTTCTGTAATACTAATATTTACTTATGCCTCTGTTGCACACACAACTCATGTTATTTTTAATGCACACAGAACGACTTTCTAGGCTAAATATCTTTCACTAACTACTGGCCGACTGACACATCTGGCTGCTTTCAGCTTTTCTTTATATAGTTCCGAGGTCAAGGTAGAATGTTCCAGATGTGTCAAAATTGATAGATCACGAAGCTTGAGCAGCAGAAGAAAAGCGATGTGATGACAACAGACATTGTCTCTCAACAACTCATTATTGGGTGGGGTGACAATTAATCACCCTGTGGCAGGTATTCACAGCCGCCTTGACACTGCTCCCTACTCAGAGTTGATCACCCTGACCAGAATTGTTGCAGTGGACCAGGCAAACCAAATGTACTACAAGCAATGTCCTTCAGAGGAGCCTCTGAATCTGCTAGACTACCTCGTTGATCCTCTTGACAACATGGTATGGTCCTTACCATGGTTGTTGAAGTATAGGGTAACGTCCCTTAATCCGGGTAGAGGGTGCATGCCATTTCCTGTGAAATATCTGCCTTAGGCTCACTCGTCGTACAAGATCTTTATTTGGTCACTAGCTACCTGGATGTGCTGAGAGGCCATCTTCTGCTCTTGGTAATGACATTCCACAGGTTACCACAACCGCTGTCCTTTCCCCAATTATCTTACTTCTGGTGGATCCAACAATAGTGAGCTATGCTGCAAAAACCCAAAAAGTTTATTGGAGCTTGGGAGCATTATATGGTTCGTACGACTGGCAGATGCCCTTGCCGACGTTGACCGTAGCCTTTTGGCTTCTGAGTGCGTCCAGTAAACTATCACTTTCTCGCCACCCTCCCGACGAACACCATTAGGCTTACAATGCTCCGCCCAAAGGTCAATTCTGGCAAGACCTCCTTTCCAGAGACTGTTCCAGGGAGTGGTACCTGTTGGGTACTCGGAATGTCAGGGTGACACCGGATGGAGCCGAGAGCTTACCTGTGTTAATGACGCGGCCTATTTATCGCACTACGATAATCCTCTTAAACCAGGAACATTTAGTCGAACAATAACCGGGAAATATAATAAATATTCTACACGGTTTTTGGCTGTATCTAGAAGTTTCGCCCTCAAGAAGGATCTGCCCAGGTTCTGGGCATATAATATGAGCGAGCAGTCGGCAGTTAGAAAGTTACAAAGTTTTCAGTGGACAGTAACAGTGATAATGATCATCGCGGAGTGCAGTGCCGTGCACGATTGACTGCCGGTACTGATATGGCTCAACGGATCACTTATGTTTGTTCAAAGTGTGTACTTACAATTGACTTAAGTGTAATAAGTGTAACGTTAACTCCTTGCGACATCTTAAGAGACAAATACAGAGTTTTGTGTATGTGTTCCCTGGAGAAAAGGTAGAATGGTAGAATGTTCTAGAAGTATCTGGAAATAGATTACTTCAGACTTGCCGAAATCAAAAGGTCTCAAAGCTGGAGCGGCAAAAGAAAAAGTGATGTATTTCCCCGCTTGCAGAGATAGGCAGCGATTGTCCTTGAACCACCGCTTATTGCATTTCGTGACCAGCAAATAAAAAAGGCGGTGGGGTGGGTTGACTCATGCTTAATCCCTCTGCAGCAGGTATTCGCAGCTGCCGTGACAATAACAATGGTGACTGCAAAGTGTCCTGATACTATTGAACTAGTTACACATTATGAGATAGAAATGTATATTTTAAAATAAATATCATTGTATTTAATTTATCTCAGGTACATAAAGAATACAACGTTTATCAATCCAGTGGAAAGGAATGGCATACATCCCAGTAATTACTCAAAAGAAGCTACAATGTACCATTTACTATTCCCTGTATTTGTGCCTGGTTAGAAGTAGTAGGAATCAAGCATGCTCAGAAGAAATCTGACCTCCCACTTCATGGCTTAGGCAAGTGTCAAGAAGTAAGAAGGTAGCATTAATTCATACCATTTAATAGATGACATAGCTGCATGAGGCACCACATGCAAGTAGTGTTGCCAGTATTACCTACACATATTATACAAAGGAGATGTTGCAAAGCAAATTAAGGAATTAATCCACATTTATATTATCTATTCTTTATTGCTTTATGACAGAACTTCTGTAGTTTCCTCAATTCTTCGCATGGATTGTGTTCCTTTAATCATTATATTGCAGCCTTTAGTTCATAGGTCAACAAAATTTAAGTTGTTTAAAGTTAAAAGAAGCATAAAGGGTGATTCCTACTGAATTTTGTGTGCTTATTAAAAATCTTTTTGCAAAACTTTTCCATCACCCATAGTTTTTGAGTAATTGCATTAACAAGATTTCTTGTAATTATACAGTTAATATGTGTAACACCTTAGCTTGAGTACCTTATACATATATAAAATGTATGTGAATTAGACTTTCGACTGTACTTTGCTTAAGGAACATCTCTCTTGAGTGTCTAGCAGTATTCTGCCAACATATTTGGAGTCAGTTTTCCCTGGTAGCGTCTTTTCATTTCAGTGATATTCTGATGGAAACATTCGCCATGTTCGTCACTGACAGCACCATGGTTCTCAGAAAAGAAGTCAAGATGGAAGTCCAACATGTGTATTTTCAACACATATTACATCACATGACCTTGTAGTTCTAAGTCAGCTTACTGATAAGTTTTGCGTAATGTTCAGATCTATGGTTTCCAAGAAAGTTTATGACAATGTTTTTGAAAGAGAACCATGCAGCTTGTTCTTGCTCATTTAAAAGGCTTTCAAATTGCGAAGTAAGTGCTCAAATTCCTTTTGGCATTGACGAAAAGAAGTTATTTTGGTGCCATCCTGCAGGAGATGCCAGTCTTTCAATCTTGAAGCAAGTAACTCGGCTTTATTTTTAGATAACCCGAGATGGCAAACCAAATCATTTAGATCCTCCTTGGTTAATAAGTGCGACTGGTTTACATAGTTCCTTCCACAAAATCTGAATCACTTTGTTGTAGTTCACTTATGTCATCAACACTTTCAAAATCTTCAGTCACATTACTGTTGTCTGGTGGAGATGGTATGGGAAGGCCTGGTCCAAGAGGTACTGGTCGAATTGCTGATTCCATAGATGGATATTTAACAGCGTATTTGGTTTGGAACTTATTCCAGATATATTTGTCAAGCAGAAGTAGCAGTCTGTTATATGATCCTTAGGTTCCCCCCATATCATAGGAACTGCAAAAGGCATATGACGGTTCCTTTTAGCCAGCCGGTTAATAGTGTTGTACATTTGGCACAACCGATTTCTGGAGCCTAAAACTTATTCTCATCAATTTTATTGTCAAAATATATAATTGTAAGCTCAATTTGAGAAGTCAATTTTCGCCTCTGTTTTTTTAAAGTGAGCTCACTAAAAATGTAACAAAAATTGTTTCTATCATTTGAACATTTGTGAGACATTTGTCCTACTGATTCCCAATGCTTAATAAAACACACTATTAGAAACACTACACTTGTTAATTTACAACTGAGAACACACAGGACAACTATGCAGGACAGTTTGTATCTGCAACAAACCTTCCTTGTCTGCTGTTGGAGTAAACATTCACCTGGACGGTAAAAGTATAGTTTTGGAGCAGCTCATTGTTGGATATTGTCATTCCTGAAGTCATAGACAACAATCATCTAAAGCAAATATGTAATTTGTTGCCGTATTTGTTGACCAAATAAGATAAAACTACTTTCTTTTACTCAGCACATTTATCGCCATATGCTAATAATCATAATAACAGATTTTTTAATATTACAAAATATTGGTGAGTGATGGAGCATTTCTAACTTGATTTTTGGATTTGGCATATACAAATACGTAAGAATCAGCAAAAATTATTTATTTTACATTTTCATTGTTGACCAGTGTTATCTGACTTATTGTATTCTTTCTTAATTATTGTAGATATCATTCTGTTTCTTCAATTGTTGTATCCCATATCAAGTACAATGATAGAGGATAATAAATACCAAAATAAATGAATGAATGAATGAATGGATGAATGAATGAATGAATAAGTAAATAAGTGAATAAGTGAATAAATGAATAAATAAATGAATAAATCTTTCTAAAAGTGAGCACAGTGACACATCAAGAGGATTTTAATATTCTTTCCTCTTAATTTCTACATGTCTTAATGAAACTGCAATGAGTATGTGAATCACTTGAGATAAACACAATAGCCAGATAATTAAAACCTTCTAGATGTTTCTCTATCTTAAAAATTTCAGAGGAACTGCCAATGGTTATATAAGTGAGCTCTCTTGCAAATCAGTAGATCTTGTGAAGCAAGTGAATGAATAAGTTAGCAAGTGCATTTCTGGTGCAATGAAAAGTGCTGTTCTCTAAGCAAATTGATGGCAACTAAGTACAATTTCTAAACTGCACAAGTCACAATATATTTTAACTTAAATGCTAGAGCTTGCTTCTTGATAGAATGAGTGAGATGAATCCTGGTAATAATAATATTTAATTTCCAGTGGAAAAATCATTGCCCCTTGTTGGTATGGTAATTGTACTTAAGCTGTGCCCAGCACTACAATGTATAAAGGCCCAACGTTCTTGCAAATATATTTTCAAATTGTTATTTAAAAGAAATGATATTCAAATGTAGAAAATGTATTATGTAATAGAATGTGTTATATGTGTTCCGAGTTGCAGCAGAAATGAATGTTTGAGTCGACTTGTTCATAAAAGTAGTTTTAAAGTAATCTAGTATGTAATTATGACATAATATTGCTTGCCAACTACTATTGCATTTTCAAGTGATCAACAGAAGTGATACCTATTGTACAGTATTGAAAAAATGAAAGAACGTGATTAATTGTGTAAGCATTACTTTGACGTTGCAGAAACACACACAGTTTAGAGCATTTGGTGCTTATGGGAAGGTGGACTTTTCTTTTCCTTTTATCTTTTTTATAAAATTAAACATTTGCCCTAATCTAGGCACCTCAAATTACAAGGTAAATTAAAATGAATAATACTTTTGTAAACCTATACACATGGACAATTTTTAAACAAGGATGAATATGTGAACTATATAATAAAGGAAAGGAAACAATTTATTATATATATATTTCAATGTTAAGTCCTATGTAGGGAAAGATAAAGTCTAGTGAGCACTGTAAATGTAGAGCAAAACTTGCCCATGAAAAATTTACTTGAAAACCTACTGCTCCTTATTAAAGCAGCATGACTGCTTAAGAGAAATGAATGTATAAAGGTATAATAATTATGTGATAAATCTCAAAAGTTTCAGTATTAAGATGAGATAATGCATCTCTCTCTTTATATATCGAGTTACTTTGAATATACATTATCTATTTTTATGTAAATAAAAAAGTCCTGCACCGTGGCATAGCGGGCCAAGGCAGCATGCTTTGGTCCCTGGCCACATAAAGCGGTCCAGGTTTGATCCCACCCTTGGGGTGAGGATTTTAGGTCCCGGGTATAGGACCGGTGCCCACTCAGCATTGTGAGGAAAGTGAGGAGCTTACAATAGGTAAGCGACCCTGGTCACGAAAACCAACATTCCGAACTGGGGAATGCCGAGATGCTGACAACATCTCCTCCCCGTTTGGGTTGGATGATCGCCCAGCTCAGCCATGCGTAAGTGGGCGTGAGGCAATTGGGTTGGTCGGCCTTGGCCCTCTTTGGCCTGTCGCGCCAGTGGTTAACTTTTACATAAATAAAAATCATAATTTTTGTATGGTTTCTATAATTTTCTATTGTGGTTTTCAATCTTCAGAAAATGAAATCTACTGGATATTTAAGCTATTTAAAGTTTTTTAGTAAGCCTCATGTGTTTCCTACGCCATGCAAAACTGATTAAGAATGCTCTGTGATAGCCTGTCAGGCTTATAGTCTGGACACTTGCAGTTCAAATCTTGCCAGGACCATCCTTGTTGAGTAGGTTTTTTCAGGTTGTCTTTGTTACCTGGTGACATACCTGCTCAATCACTGCTTCTACTCTGTCGAAGAGTTCCTAAATTCTTAAAGGCCGTATATCAGCATTGTATTTGGATCCTAGATTAATGGCATTGTATTACCTCATGCTGGTCAATTCTATCTTTAGGCTAATACTCATTGATCTTGTTTAGTTGTATTTAGATTGTAAATAGGATTTTGTATTTCATGTTCTCTCATCCTACTTTTATATTATTCATTTCATATGTAAATATTTAAAAACTTAGGTTAAGCTACTGTGACGTGTTCCATATCATAGCATAACTATATGCAATGTATGAGTGAAGGAATGAATAAATCTATCCATCTATCTATCTTCCACGTAACTGGCAAATGCCATGGAGATAACCGAATTCAGGCATACAGATTTTCCTTCCGAAATTTAAATTTCCAAATGTGCTTTCAGAGGATGTATCACCAGTGTCTCCCACTTGTGCTGCTACACATAGCAAATGGACATTACGTACTGCTATGAGATGCAAGAGCTGTACATGTTTTATGAATCAGAGAGCTCAAAAGGGTCTCCTTTTAATTTTAGCCTGAAACATATTCTATCTTCCAAATCTGGTGATTTTAATATATGCTCCAAAAGCAGTATCCTGGATATTATTATGACAGTCAAATTTGTACTGGCCTTCAAACAGTTACTTGTTTAAGTAACACTAAATCAACACTACATATTTTTAAATTCTTACCTATCTTTTTTTCTTCTTCCTCATCAAAGTATAATTTGTTGTCAATTAACGTTGGACAAATTTCAAGATAGTCCACATCTGCTGCAATCATTTGATCCAAACGTTGCTCAAGTTCTTTGAATGAAGGTCTCTCATTGGGATCCACCTTCCAACACTGCTTCATCATTGAGTAACTGAAATAGTAACATATTTATTTGAACTCATGTTTAAAGATAGTAACTGAAAACTTAAAAAAAAAAAAGTCAAATTTAAAGCTAACACTAATATTAGTGAACACAGTTATATTGAAATTACAAACATAATTTTAAAACTTGAACCTTATTAGAGATTCCTCTAATAGGTAAGTGAGTGGGTTCATAATTTAAACAACTGTTAAAAGATAAGAGTAAGAAATTACAATCACAATAATTGTGTATTTTGTAGCATATATCCCATTGAAAGCTAAACTCACAGGTATAGGTATTACTGATTAAATATTTTTCAAGCTTGAGAGTGACTTTGAGAGTTATTTTTCTCTTTTTTGTGAAACATGTAATATGATGAAACCTCTTCCACGCAGATAAAATGATTGTAATAAAAAATAATTCCAGTATAAGTTATTTTAATCAACATACAAACAATTCACATGCACATCTATATTTTAATTTACTTACAGTTCATCAGAGCAGCCGAAAGGTCTTTCCATTCTGTATCCTCCAGAAAGTATATTGTAAAGGTTTTGAACTTCTACTCCTGGATAAGGAATAGCTCCCATGGTTGCAAGCTCCCATAGCACTACTCCAAAGCTCCATATGTCTGACTTAGTTGTATATATCTGATCTGCTAGGCATTCAATAGCCATCCATTTTACTGGAACTGGAGTGAAAAAAAAAAAATAGTATAGGAATATTATACAGTCATTTAGAATGAGCATCTAAAGTAACAGGGATTTTCTACATAAAGCAAAGAGAACTTTAGGGAAGCTAAATAGAATAAAGAAGATTGGCACACAGGCAAGGAAAAAGCAGAACATATAAGAAATCTCCAGCTATGAATAATTGGAAAAATGGCAGATTAGGCATCGGAGTGAGAAAACAATGAGGTAGATAAAAATATGCAATGTACCAAGAAAGCAACAGTGACAGGAAAATAATGGAACACCAGGACACTATACTCACTTAGGAGGTGAATGATCAAAGATGCAGATTCATCAGAACGAGCAAGTAACAAGTGCAACAGCTGGTCACAGAACAACCAGAGAAGAAGGCAATGACCCAGAGTGAAACTCTAGCAGAACTAGTGAAAGAGAGGATTAGTGATATAGATGAAATGCAGGAAAAAATAAGCAAGGTTAGTGGGGTAATGATTGGTAAGTATAAGGGTTTAATCACAAAGGAAAGTACAAGAAAAGTAAAGTAGCCAAAACAGAAACAAATTAAGTTATGTAGGACAAAGGCAGGGTAGCCATGTAAAAGTGTTTAATAAAATGAGAAGAAGGGGATCAGAAAGGCAAATGTGTATATAGAAAAATGTGGGTATAACTGAATGGGTTATAGTATGTAAATAGACAGAAATAAAGGGTAAAAAGCAGAAGAACAAAATAGTAATACACAAACATCACCATCTGATAAGAGTGAGCAAATGATTCCAGAATCCATAAATAGGGGTAGGGTAATAGGGTAGATAAAATGATAATTTTAATATAAGTGAAGATAGTTGAAAGGAAAATGAAGGTGTTCACAATTTATGGAAAATGAGGAAGGAGGTGAGGGAGAAAAGTGTTAAGCAGGAAGTGATTATAATAGAGGATAGTAAATAGGAAGCTAGGGAAATAGTAATGAGAGGTGGTATAGGAAGGTAAAGAAAACAAATGCATATAGAGAAAATGGAAGTAAGAGATAAAGACTACAAATAAAGAGCAGTAGCAAACACGGGTAGGATACAAGCATAACAAACATCAAAATGTAAATGTATGCATTTAATGCATTGCAGAGGGCTGTGCAAGACAAAGAGTGCAGTATCCCAAGTTAAAGGGCAATTCAAAATATCTAAATTAGAACCAAATAAATTCAAAATGAAATTGAAATTCATTCAAACTCCTATAAAAAACTGATATCTAAACTACCACCAACCGCTGCATAAGCATAAGAAGTAAAACTTTTCAGAGAGATGTTTCTACTGCAAGGGTTGGTGGGCAGTTTCATTTCCTAGATCAACAGGTATCCACATTGTTATTGTAATTATTGATTTTACTATCCAAGGATAGTCAGTGAAACTTTATATATATAAAAAAAAAAAATAATCTGTTTAAAACTATTGAACCTCTTGAATATAATTCACCACTTTAACTGATTATATAAATATAGGTGTTTGCTCAAGTAATCTCTCATAAATTAAAAAGCGCAACTGCTTCTCTCATAATCCAAAAGCACATAAAGCATATGTGACATGGTATTCTCTCAGAGTTACATAGTTCCTACATTGTGTGCATTAGAACTAGAGGCAGAATCTTGCAAATTTGCATGTTTTTCCCACTAAAAGTTAAAATATGTATAGAAGAGATAAATGTCTTTTATGATATATAGGGAATGGACTGTAAAAATTTTGTAGTGCATATCAATGCATTATCAAAGGGTTAGTACATATTTCACTAATACATACAAATGGTTGCATATATTATGTTTTCTTTCCTACTTGTTACTGAAATAAGCATTTTCTTTCCATAAAACAGATTTCTGTCAAGAAACCCTGAATGTTACATATTTTCAATGAATTTGTGCAAGGGACAGTGAACACTCATTTAAAGAAACTAAACAGAATTTTTAGAATTTTTAATGGTTTCTGAAAAAAGAAAATATTATGAACAAAATATTCTTGATGAGTATATGACAATATATTGATTCCCTCCATGTACAGGCACACTAAGAACATTATCATAAAAACCGATCAAATTTGCAGGAGTGTGTACTGTACATAATTACAGATATTAAGGAAGTTACAAGATGCATCACTTAAAATATCTATAGTGGTACATTTCTTTTATATGCTAGGTGCTCCAAGAAATCGGAGGCTACACTAGCAATGCAAATCTCTGGCTATTAGTAGATAAAACTACCAATACATATACAGAGTTAATGACCAATTCATTATTGACAAATTGCATATTCTATGGTCTGTTCAGAAAATTAAAGAAAAAATACTTATTTCTATTAGTTAAAGTTTCAATTGCACAAATACTTAAGGCAATAATAATTGAACTAATAAATATTGCAGTTGCATTGGATGCTTGCAATGTAAAAGCCTCTAGGCTACATTACTATTTATTAGAAGCTATTTTAGCAAATAACCAGCTACAGTCATACATCTGGAGGAAAGAGAAGTTCTTCTGTTGGTGTATGAAGTTGCATTGCTTTAGCCTAAAAGTGGCTTGAAAAGACTGGAAAGAACTTTCTTCACAAAATAGAAAAAATTGCAAATAGGAATCCAAGACTATCTTAATCAAGTGGTATTGCTCAGGTGGTAGTACCTTGGCTGCATTTAGGATATTGGGCGTTTGTTTCTCATGGCTGATCTTCCTCACCTATGGTTAGTTTTGGGGGTTTCTCCAGAATGTTAGGTGAATGCTGGGAAGGATAATTACATAATCTGAATTTCATATTCCTTCACTTCACCTCACTTCCTATTTCATTACACCTTTCATCTTGGTTGGTTATTTCAATGTTCCAAATGTCTATGGGAGTTTTGGTATGTATGACAGGTACATTGCCATCTATAAATTCTCATCCTCTAGATCAGAGAAGGTCTCAAAGTCCTGGTCCTCAGAGTGTTCAGGTGATATGTGCAGCCTGTTGTATGACTTGCCATTGCAGAGTTTAAATGTGTAGTTGTTAGGAAGCTTCTCCTCTTCTGTCATTTTTCCTCCATCATGACACCCTTAGTATCCTCTCACCTCACTCCTGAATCCAGGAGGATACTCATTAGGGGCATAGGCACAAAAGATTTTCCTATCTGAGGTGCAAAGCTCTAGCACTGAATCTTGTTGTAGTCATAATGTGTTACTGGGAAGGATAACAATGTAATAAAAGGTCAATCTGAGAAACAGTTGAATTCATATTTTGTGAGCGACATAGCTTGTTTGCAATACTACTCTGTTACTTCATATGAACAGGAGAGGACATTTTCTTATTACAAAATCATTTTAGGTGATGAAAGAAAAAGTTCTCTGTCAGAACATTTGTTTGTTTATTATAATAAAAACAGTTGATAAATTTAATACTAAATTACTGACTGAAAATAGAGGTCATAATTATTATTTTCAGCAATCATTGAAAAATTAAAAAGAATATACTTATTGGTTTTAAAATTAATAAAGTTGTATATAAAACAATATAGTTCATTATGCATTAAAATATTATAAATGAATGTTTTTCTTTCTAGAGCATGATTTTAACTTCCTTGTTGGATAAATAAATGGATAGGTACACATTAAAAAATAATCAGATAGAGGAGAAAAAGCAGTAGTTTCATACTTCTGGAACAGAAGCTGTAAGATAGAAAATAATACACAGCTGTTAAAATCAGTACAATGACCGCTAAAACTGGATATTTCAGAAATGAATTCATACTGACATGCAAAGAAATAGTAATGAAATTCCCATTGAGGGTAACCTAACATACAAGTTCATGAATCGACCAACAGAGAGACACAGGCAATAAGTCCAAATATCAAAATCTTGTGATGATGCAGACAACATGCCTATGAAACAGGTTGGGTACTAAGTATTTAGTGATGCAACTCAAATGTATATTCAACTCACATGCACTTTATTATTATAAAAAAGCATTCTATTCTCTAAAGAAATATATGGAATATAATATTCATACATTAGAATTTATGTAAATTTATGATAACACTAAGTTTTATATTAACCCTCAAACAGAGTCATAACCCTAAATGCATAGGCAGAGCTCTAGGATGAGAAATAATACCACAGAAGTATTATGCATTACATGCATTTATTCATTTGCTAAAATTACAACAATAATTGACATACAACCATAATTATTTGCACTAAATCCTACAAAAATATATAGTATATAAACTTAATGGAAACAGAAATAGTTTTCAATGCAAACAAACCTATTTCACACGACCTCTTCTATAATCAGTCATTTAGATATTTTTGAATAAAATAACAAAAATACAACATGGATTGTAAGGAATCTTATGTCTCCTAAGTTCTATAACCAGCTCCACAAAGGTGAAGTAACTTCAATCTGTGATATTCATATTGGTAATATAAATAAGTTATGCTAAGCCTAAAACTTACTGGATAGTTTCTGGTTTTTTTTCTGTGTGTGTCATTTACGTCCTCCAATGTTAAGTCATATCGGACAGTGAATGAATTGGCTGAAATGATGCTCAAATGAGTCCAGGGTCCATGGAGATTAGAGTTATCCGATATTCATCTTGAAGGATAAGGGAAATCCCCGGAAAAAACCTTATCCAGGTAACTTACCCTGACCGAGATTCGAACTTGGGACCTCTTAAAGGTGAGGTAGACACGCTACCATCTACACTACCGAGGCGGGCGATTGGTTTCTGTAGCATTCTCTCTTCTGCAATTAGGGTTCTTCCATCACTATAATTTCTTGCAATGTATAGGCATTCAAAAAATTGCGCGTGTTGTTTGTTCTCTAGTTGATTCTCATAAAATTATAAGCACTATAATAATAATAATGATGATGATGATGATGATGATGATGATGATGATGATGATGGTGATGGTGATGGTGATGGTGATGATGGTGATGGTGATAATGGTAATAACGATGATAATGATAATAATGATAATGATAATAATGATAATGATAATGATAATGATAATAATGATAATGATAATGATAATAATGATAATGATAATAATGATAATGATAATAATGATAATGATAAATAGGTGAAAGCAAAAATGACAGAAACGGATTCAGGACTTTCATGGTTCAATTTACAAACAACCATGTAATAATGATGATGTTGATGATGATTTTTTTGTTGTAATTTTACGTCCTCCAACGTTAAGTCATATCGGACGATGAAAGCAATGTGTGAAATGATGTTCAATTGAGTCCAGGGTCTATAGAGCTTAGAGTTACCCGACATTCGTCTCTCAGGATAAGGCAAAACCGCGGAAAAACCTTATACAGATAACTCACGCTGACCGAGATTCGAACTCTGGATCTTTTGAACGTGAGGCAGACACGCTGCCATCTACGCTACCGAGGCGGGCTTATGATGATAACAGAGTTGCCATAAATTCAAGAACAGTGTTATCTCTTTGTTATGCACATGTTTAATTACAGACTTTTAATCTATAGGAATTAATTTTCTCTCCAATATATTGACCTAAAATGTTGAAACTACGCCTTGCATAAATATACATTCCCGTGTATGCAATACGCGGATGTGAGGCTGGCAGTTGGGTTGGCAGGTTTCAGTACAGGAACTGAATTACAATTTTATGTCTATTTTACCTAGGTTTGGTAACCAGGCATTTAGATAAATCTATTCTTATACGAGGCATGTTTTTTAAGTCAGTACCGTTTTGGAATTAAAAAAAGACGTGCATAGATAGCTCAATAATTTTATTTTTACATGAAAGCCTGTACCTTAATCTACTTTCCTACATAATTTCCCTGAATACTGAGGCACTTGTCATAACTTGTCATAAGTTTTTAAATACCCTCCTCATAAAATTCTGCCGCCTGACATGTTAACCACTGTATCACAACTGTTTTGACTTCATTATCATCTTGAAGGCGCTGACCGCCCAGATTTTTCTTCAAGTGCAGGAACAAATGGTAGTCGCTGGGCGCCAGATCAGGGCTGTATGGAGGATGATCTAGAGTTTCCCATTGAAAAGATTTGATGAGATCTTTGGTCCGATTAGCCACATGTGGACGGGCATTGTCATGCAGCAAAACGATACCCTTACTCAACTTGCCACGTCTTTTGTTCTGTATTGCACGGCGCAGATTGTTCAATGTCTCACAATAAGACGCTGCTTTGACTGTCTCATTACGAGGCAGAAACTCCACTAGCAATACTCCTTTTCTGTTCCAAAAAAAAAAAATGTGCACATGAATTTCCGGGCAGAAATTGTTTGCTTAAACTTCACTTTTGTGGGTGATGATGAATGTCGCCATTCCATGGATTGTTGTTTCGATTCTGGTGTGACGTAGGCCACCCATGTTTCGTCACCAGTAACAATTTGGTCTAAAAAATCTTCACCTTCATTGTGGTACCGCTCAAGGAAAGTCAATGCACTGCCTAAACGTTAGGTTTTGTGGAAATCCGTCAACATTTTCGGAACCCAACGTGAACAAAATTTCCGGTACTTCAAGTTCTCGGTCATAATGCGATACAAAACACTACGAGAATATTGAGGAAAATAGTCGCAAAATGATGAATTTGTAAAGCGTCTGTTTTCTCTTACCTTTTCGTCCACTTTCTACACCAAATCTTTAGTAACGACCGAAGGACGCCCACTCCGTTCATCATGCATATTTGTGCGGCCATCTTTGAATGCTCTCGCCCATTTCCTTACCATTCCATCACTCATAATGTTTTGTCCGTAAACTTCACAGATCTCACGATGAATATCGATCGGTTTTACGCCTTTAGCACCAAGGAATCGTATAACAGCCCGTACTTCACAATCGGCGGGAGTCACGATTGTCGGAGGCATCTTAAACACTCAGCAACCAACGTATACAATGAAGAATCAGACTGTAATGGCGTTAGTGCGAAGAGAAGAGATGTAGGTAACCAGCGCGCATGCGTGGAACGCCGACCGTAGCGCTGAGGCGGCGGAATCGCAAAACGGTGGTGACTTAAAAAAACATGTCTCGTAGTAACACAAAAGGGAACATTACTTCAGGCTCATTTTCTTACTTCTGAGTAATTTTTTTGTTCTGAAACCATTCCATGATGTGAATTGTCATCTTATGCATTTTTTACTACACATTCACTAGCATCACTACTGGCACATTCCTCTGAAACACTGTATATATAGTCTACAAAGTCTAGGTTAAGCACTGATATACTTGAATAAAAAATGTTATAAAAATATATTACATTATATTCAGAAAAAGAACCATATAAACGCAAGATAACTTTAGCACCAAAAAACACTCACACATATTTCATAAACTCTGCTGGTGTTGTGATGTCATTAGGGACACCAGACATTTGTAATGATTCAAGGACCTATTATTGTAATATTGATGGTCAGTAATCCAAGCATAAGTGAATGAATGAAAGTAAATGGGTAAAGCCCTTTCGGTCCCTTGCACGTAGGCCGCATATTGGGCCCATTATGCCCCTTTTACCGGAATGCTTATTCAAGTCTCGTGGCCTCCAAAAAGGACAGTATGAGTCTTGGATGAGCACTCCTTATATCATCTGTTCTCAGTTTGTCTGAGCCAAAAATAAAGTGTCTAAGTGTTCCAAGTGCTTCACATTCACACAAAATATGTAGAGAAGATTAATCCTCCGCCGCAACTCCTGCATGTAGAATCTGCACTAAGCTTCATCACATGCAGGTGTCTCTTTAGGGTGTTGTGTCCTGTCAGCAGGCCAACAACATTTCTAAGTACCCATGCATAAGTACATCTTTAGCAAAGGGAGACTTAGTGTTTATGAAGATGAAGCAAAGTATTTTGCAGGAATTTCAGGGATATATACTTTATGTGGTATTGAAAAACAGCCCCAGTTGACAGTAATACAGAAAAGGCTTTTGATTCTAAGCAGAAATGTGTCTTTTTAGTATTATAGTTATCATCAGAACCCAGAATTGTATGCAAAATTAAATGCCAAAGTATGCATGCAAATATACACTACAAACTCGTAAAATATGCATAGACGATATGCAAAATAAAAATGGCATGCTCGATAACTATTTTCATACGTTTATCATTAATAATTGTCTAAAGTATTAATTATTATTAGTTAATTCTAAAAAATATCAATGATTATGAATTAATTATTAATAAATTTTTTACATTTTACTATTAGTACTTATTTGTACTGCGCTCATTAAATCTTAAGAAAGAATGAAAGAATATGTTATATTAGCGACTCACCCTATTGTCCAATACTGCTGTTGCAATAGACGAGAAATGTCATCTTGAGGTTCTCTGCAGCGAACACTTTTGTTCTTTACTAAAGAAGGTACTGTGGAGTGAGAAAGGTCTTTCTACATCACAAGATGCTACAGGTGCATTAGAGAAACTCCAAATCTCTTCTTTAGTGAGCTCTGCTTGACTTTCACTCATTTCCCTGGCCAGCTGTTTTGCAATTTCACAAATTCTTTTATAGCCTGTATTTTTACTAAGAACTGCATTCAACTTGTCAAAAGCAATTTTTGCTGCCCGGTAAGTTTCGAAGGACAGTGCTTGTAATATCTGATTTTGTTGTTGTTGTAATTTACGTCCTCCAACGTTAAGTCATATTGGACGATGAATGAAATGGGTGAAATGATGCTCACACAAGTCCGGGGTAAGGGAAAACCCAGGTAACTCACCCTAACCGAGATTCGAACTCGGGGCCTCTTGAACGCGAGGCAGACACATTACCATCTTACGCTACCGAGGTGGGCATATCTGATTCACTAAGTACAATGACTGTTATAATAACTTATTCCTATCCCGCAGTTACTTTATGATTTCTGGTAGCATTGAAAAGCCGCTACATATATACTGCAATTTATTTCCCACATTAACTGATTTGAAGCACTCTTGAGCAAAGGCTGAGGAGGTAATGCTAACTTCTTGAAAACTGAAACTCTAGGAGGTGCTTTAATGAACATCTTCTTTACATTGGAAAAAGATGATCAACTTCTGATACTGTGATCTATTATGTGCTTCAAATGGGGAGGGTTCTGGAGTCCAGCTAATCAGATGCCGTATCACACTCAGCGTTGCCAGCTTGTTACCCCACTCCTTTTATATCTCCCCCTCTCTCGTACACTCATACAACATGCAGGTCTGCCTGGCGCTAGATGTAAGGGTAAGCGAAATATATTTTACAAACTTTTACAATGATGCAGTTGCCAAAATCAAAATTGGAAATAGCATCTTCGCAGATCATGTATATTTTTAAATACTATACCCATAATTATAGTTTATGAATTACCTGCTTTTCTAATCCAAATGCGGGACACACTTGTTTTACCTACACCACACGCTTCAGCAGTAAGCCGTTGAGCATTTTTGAAATCGAGCTGATTTCTATATTCCTCATTGCCCAATTTTTTTGAAAAAACGTGTACACCTTAAAAATAATACTTCGAGCCTGACTTCGCAATAATTGCCTTTTTGACTCGCCACTAAATTCACTGCAAGAAGCCAGTGCACTATTTAACTCTTACTCTACGGTTGTGTAAAGAACAACTGAATGATATTGATCTGAGCTCTCCAGAGTAAATAAATAGTTCCTATCCAGCATTCATTCATAAACGTATGCATACAGCATTGCAGCATTGCACAGTCTAACAGGAAATGAAGTGTTTGCTCTTTCTCGAATTCAACAACTTGATTTATTTACAGTAATTCTTTTATCACGTCATGCAGTAGTATAAATTTCAGTTCTGGGTAATGAAAAGTATATGTACATACATACACACCAACCACTTTGAACTCTCTAGAGTAAATAGAGATTACGAACCATTCATAAACAAAGATATAATGTGACCAGACACGTTCTGCCAGGGCAGCAGGAAATTTATTGTTTCCTCTCGCTCGAATTGGCTTATTCAAAGAAATTCTTTTATCACGTCATGTCAAACATTTACGTTTCAGTTCTGAGTAATTACAAATATACGTACACGTATACATGCCAACCAATAATGATATTCATAGAGTGCTTACGTCACGATTTATTGTTATAATACAGGTAATAGTGTTTTATTTATTTGTATTAGAAAAACTATTTGAGCTAAAAATATGGGGTTTTCATGGTTATGTTAGATACATTACTCTCTACTTTCAACATGGGTCAGTTTTGGCGAAATCTGGTTTTGTCTTAGCGCGAATAGTAGTTCATACAGATTGATTAGGTTGGCGCTCCTCACACACCACTTAGCGGCAATGCAACACGACAACACCGCAGGACTCCGATTGGTTGCTCACCTAGTAGCGCTCAAGGACAAACACCTTCCCATTTGAAACACATAACTGTCTGTGCTACGCAGTGTAGCTGAACTGGTCAAACTAAAACAGGTCAAATGTACTAGTTTGGGATAGAGAATTTTTAATGCATTTGCTGCTTTTAAAATAAATGGAGCGGCATCTATAAGAAATAACAGGAAATGAAATGAAATGTGTAGTGTTTAACGCCCGCTTTTACTACATACGGCCTCGCAGGCGGTGACACTGATATATAAGTTGAAGATGGAGCACCGGTGGAATGAGATGGCGGGGGAAATCGGAGGTTGCGGAGAAAACCCGCCCCAGCGCCGTGTTGTCCACGACTAATCTCACTTTGCGGTCGCCTGGGGAAATAACAGGATACTCCTATTTTATACTATCTGGCCACAAGGAGGCTAGAGACATGTTGAAGAATTTTGTAATTTTAAAATGGTTTACCCTTTCTAATATTTGAACATTTAACAGGCACTAAGTTTTACTTCCTGGTTTCATTGGACTGTATACTCCACTACATACACACTGACCTGTAGCATCTGTGGTGTCATCCACTAAAATCCAAATATTTTCATTTTTAATGCTTCCCGAATTTCTCGAATAACTTCGTTTTCTGGCTGAATAACTTCAGATTTTCTGGCTGCCTTTCGTTTGTGCTTCACATTGTACTACTTGGAAATTTTTGTCTGAAGCAATACTTTGTTCACATGATAAACAAAATAATACCTGCATGTCCATCGTCACTAAAATTATCACTCCCGCACTCCTTAACATACTTCCGTAACACAGACGAACGTGACAATTTTACCGGGGTCATAACAAGCAAAATGTTTCTCGCTATGTATGTACTCTTACTTCAGAACTGTGATTGCCATTGGAAGTAAATGTAACCAAATACATCCGGCAGATATGATCTCATGTCATACCTCAGATGGCACCATCACACTATGAAGAATGGGAACACAGCTCCTGTTGCAACACGGGCAAACAATTAGCTCATACAATAAAATCGCACAATTACAGTCACTAGTCATTATTTCAAGAAAATAAAGAAAACTTTTGCATGTGTTAACCAACTAGAATTTTTATTTAGGTAATATTCCATTACCTGTTAAATTTTAGTAAACATGCATGCAAAATCTGTTTTTCCCCAAAATATGCAATTATATGCATTTTAAAGCTCCACTACTGACCTCTTAAACTTGAGAATGGTAAACAGTACTCCTAATGCATACATTTCGACTATTCAAAACTCTATGCATTTTGCATACAAATCCGGCTCTGGTTATCGTAAAACACTTTACTAACATTTCTCAGACTCCTTATACACGGTGTTCATATTTATTTGTGATCTTACCGCGCAAAATTTGACGTCATCAATAGCATCACTGATAGAGCGAGTTTATATATCATTCTCCTAGCGGCTTGCGATCGTACTTGATGTGCTGACAGCAGCTTTGAGGTCTCGCTCTAACGGCAGGTAGAGTCTGTTTAGTTAACTCATGAGCACGTCGGCCGCTGCCTTTGACGAACCCTTATAATCGTTTTACAACTCTGGCCCTCTTTCTCCCAGATCTTTCTGCAAGGTTGCCACCTTTCTCGATACGTCATGGGTATCGTACGAAGTTTCGTCTAAATAAATTATCTTATGTCCATTACTGCGAAACTTCTTTACTTTTGACAAATATATAAGTGCGGTATTTGGAACCCAGCTCCTTTAGAAGGCCGCGCAAAGTGCAGTGCCCATAAAGAATATCACAAATTTCTTGCAAATGTGCAACCAATTCGTCTAAGGTGGGCGCTCTCCCTTTTGCATAGAATCTATAAATTTCTCGACGAATAATTAAATCGCATGTGAAATTATCTACTTTAGAGAAACGTTTCCTTTTGTTTTCACACTTGATCGGCGTCTTTGGTATTCCTTTCGTCACAATATTTCTTACTGTATTTCTGTGAATACCCAGAATTGATCATCAGGTTCATTGCACGATCCCTTACCAAGATTATTTGTCAGCACATATTTATATGTGTTCAAAACAAGCGCTTGAATTTGCTTAGAAACAGTTCCCGTTATAACTTTGTTTTTTGAGGCTTTTCCAGTAACATAACTCGGCCCAGCAACACTTTCCAATTTATTCACACTATTGTCATCACTTTGATTATTTTCACGTGAGTGAAAGTTATCTACTACTTCATTTGCATTTACCACTGCATTTCCCTCCCACGGTCTCCACTTCGTGACACACAACGAATTTCTGCACGTAATGAAGCAGATCAACTAGAAGTTGAAACTTTGGCAACTGAGACTCCACGTGGAGTAGACATGCGACTGTCACTTCGAGAAAATCAGGGTTGCTATTGGTTCTCAACGACAGTGTTCCATTTCTGAAGTGTGGAGATAGATTTATGACGGTCATTAGTGGGCGGGAGAGTAGTTTCCTTTGAGGGGCAAACTGCACTCGCATTCACTAGACAGACGTTAAGTATACCTTTTGAGAGGTGGGCCTGCCTAATATAAAGGTGCGTATTTTCGCCTGGTGCATAGATACAATAACTGTTTTTTTAAAAAAAAACTGTTACTGCAATGCAATGCACTGCAAAGCTAATGATGTAGCCATAAACGTGTACCACGAAGAATATAGGAATGATAAGTCAATGAACATTTATATCATAATGAACATTGTTTATCTGTTATAGTAGACATATATGCATATTGTGACTTTGTGGGTTCGTAGAATTAAAAGGCCGAGTTTCAGAAATTAAAAATCTCCTTTATTTTCGTAGAAATACTCTTATAGATTACAGGAGCATTACGTTACATACACCATTAGTCTACCAAGGTCGATCACAATAACAAAGAGTGACAGCAGATTACATGCTTAGCTCTCGTTACAACAACACAGCTGGCTGTCTCTCAATTCACAACACTGTTACACACTCGCAACTAACTGTTTTACAACTTGCCATTCCTCTTGCCAATCGTCGCCTCTTTAAATACTTCACAGATAATTTCTAGATGATTCGCAAATAAACCAGAACGCGAACAATCTCTATCAGTCCAGAAATAACTAGAAATTTCCATTTATCTCAGTTTGTTTGTTTCGGCAGACCCTTATCTGCCTGTTATCTTTGTCCGTGGGTTCTTGGTTTACACACTGCCCTCCTATCCTTTCGTGTAAACAAGGCACGCGATCGTAGATACGGGTTCGCGACAATATTGTAAACCTGTCACATAAATTATAAATGTTTCAATTTGATCTCAATTCTTTTCTATCATCCACAGTTTCCTCACAACGTAACTTTATTACAAACCAGAAAATTATCAGAAAGTGCTCTAGAAATGAAAAACAAATGTGTTACAATGTGTACAAGGCTTTTATCCCAGTCTAAATAAGAAAATATCTCCAATACATAGTCCTATGTGTCCATTTTCTTATATTTCCTTTCTCTCTTCCCCTTAAACACTGTCTGTATTGCGAGAAGGTATGCTTGAGGTCCTTCTGTCATTAAACTATTTATTGCTTCTAGATTGGGACCAGTCACTTTATAGCGTGCAGTGTCTCTCTTTTTGCGAGTAACTGATCCTGCATCTTGGAAATGTTCGCTACACCTATTGGTTTTAAAAGACACAAGGATACCAATATTAATAGACATTTTAATTAAGCGTGAGAATGACAAAAAATTTATATCGGATACTGATATGATGTAAGACGTTTCTGTCGCAAACAAAAGTATGTTAATTTGACGGTACCTGGACACTTTTGACAACATTAAGCTCCGAAGGACTTGTCTGAATGCCGGATAGCGTTGCATAAACTCCTCTATGTGCGGTTTAAATTATATTTATATGGGAAGCTGGTTGTATTAGTTACCAGCGCAACCACACTGAGAGCGCTGTAATTTGCTTACTGTTCAGCAAAATTTACCCCTTCTTCTCCGTAGAGGGCACTGTGATATCAAGATACACTCACCAGTCAACTACGACGTCATCCTTGCTTAATCGGAGGGCGGGAAGTAACAAATAGAAATGAACACCGCATATATTGTGAACATTTTGTACATATGTTGATGAAATCTATTGCTTTTTGTAAGAGGTTTAATGGTGAATAAAGGCTAAGATTATGAATAATACCTCATATATATTATAATGTAAAATTGGGAACATGTACATAATTTTAGTATTATAATTTAGTCATGTGCATTCTTATATTGTAAGTCACTCTATAAATGACCATGCTTCACACCTGCAATTTATAAGTCTGTAAGTTGCTGTTCTTCTTCATCATTATAACATTAATAATAAGGTAAACTAATTTAAATAAATATACATTTGGCATATAAATCGGGAAGTAAAAGAGAGCTATCATTGTTCTAAGACACTTCACAACAAGGCAGGTCAGGAGTTAAACTTATCTCATGCAACTGTAGCCAGGCACCTAAAGAAACTTACTTCCGTATATCCTCGGGATGTATGGGTCCCGCACGAACTGAGTGAACAAAGTTTAGTTCGGCGCGTTTCTATCTGTGACGCATTGATAAGACGCAATGAAACTGCCCCTTTTCTGAAACAGCTGGCTACAGGAGACGAAAAGTGGATTGTTAACAACAACACCCGAAAGAGAAAGTCATGGCGTAAGAAAGGCGAACCACCACTCTCAACTCCTAAACCAGGGCTTCATCCTGAGAAGATTATGCTGTGCGTTTGGTGGGACTGGAGAGGAATTATTTATTACGAATTTCTTCCTCCTGGGGAGACCATCAATTCAGAGAAATACTGTTCTCAGTTGGATCGTCTGAAGGTTGCCCTAGGAGAGAGAAGGCCTGAATTAGCATCTAATGGTGGAGTCGTCTTTCATCAAGACAATGCCAAACCACACACTGCTATGATAACTCGTCAGAAATTACGGGATTTCGACTGGGATGTGTTACCTCACCCGCCTTATTCTCCAGACATTTCCTCATCCGACTATCATTTATTCCGATCCCTGCAAAACTTTCTTAATGGCAAACGCCTTACTTCCTTGGAGGATTGCAGACTCACCGTAGAAGAGTTCGTCAACCAGAAAACTACAAGGTTTTGGAAAAATGGAATTGATAAGCTTCCTGAGAAATGGAGATATGTTATTGATAATAATGGTGCATACTGCACAAAATAAAGTTTGTTTTGAAAAGTGCATTGCCTTGTTTACTTTCGATGACCTTGCGTATATAAACAGAATACCCCTAGATAATTAGGCAACTTCGCTGCCGTAGTTGTGTTACGGGCATACAGTGCAGGCGTTCTTTGTCATAAACACGTAACAAGAAACGAACGAATTTATGAAACAAACCAATATGTCGTATGCTAAATAGAAAAGTTATTTATTGGATGGCACACCGTGCACAGCAATAAACTCCTATTATGCTGACTAAAGGTACTGAGAAGTTTGAGTTTCTTGGATGCTCCTCTCAGACATTAAATTAACATGAAAGTATTGTGCTTCAGGGCTTAAGAATGTGTTCCGAAATTCCCGAAGGTTAAAAAATGAATACAAACAATACCTGACTGAGAACCACCCAGATTTAGAAGCTAAACCGTTCCCATAACCTGTACCGACATACTGGTCGGCTAACCAGCTATGGTTTAATTCAGTAGTTTACATTGTCAGCTATTTTGATGCAATCGTCGATTTCTTTTCTAAAAAGGAAAAGCTTTCTGTTCCTGCGCAAAATTTGTAAAATTATAACTTTTGCGATGCTAAAAAGGTACAGGCAACATTTGTTTCTGAAAATTGCAGGTTGATAACAGATCCAATATTAGAATTTCAATCTAAACAAAAACCTGTGGCTCATCTTATTTTATCCCGAATTAACTCGCTGAGAGCCAAATTGAAAAATTAGAGAGTGGTCACTTTGGAAACAGAGTAAGTGCACTTGTAGATCATATCATGGATCCCAGTGTTAGAGAAGTAGTGGAAAAGAATTTAAAAGTTTGCTGCCGTATGACTTTGTCTAAATTGAACTCCATTATGGCAAAAGAAACTGATGATGTAATAACCATAAAAGCTTTAGATCATTTGAGCCTTCTAGGCTAGTTACTAAATCAAGTATAGGTGACTTAAATCATGTAATGACAGCATTTAAACAACTAAATGCATTTAAAACCAGTGGTATTACTTGTGATTCTGATTTGCTTCTTTGTTATGTGGAGCTTTGTGACATTGTTGAACAGCAAAGCCATGATGGTAACAATAACAGATTAGATGTAGTAACAGCACTCTTGGAAATGAAGGCAAAAGCTGATTCTTAACGCTATTTCTGTGAAAGGCCCCTTCAGTGCCTTTGGTTGCTGATGTGAAATGCTGACAATGAGAGATTTTTCTCTTTATATAACTTAGTTCTGACAGACAAAATAACAAGTATGAAAAGAAAAAATATACAGCCTGTATGCTGCAATTTGAAGATGTCTGATCCTGGACTACTCTTTACATGGAACATGTTTTGAAAATCTTGATTATTTAAAAAATGTGTCTAACGACTTTCATAAAAATATTGTAGGTTTAAGATATTTTTAGGACAAATGAAATGTATATCTTAAATTTTATGGGAATGCCCTCAGAAGTCATTTCCATTCTGGGTGCCTTTTGCTGCAAGAGATAGACAAAATTGTAGTTTACCAAAAATGTAAACATGCAATTTTGTGAGAATTTTCCAGTATTTACACTCTTCAAATGAGAAGTCCTCGTTCTTTTCTTTGTCTCTTGGTTATGCAAAGAGAATGGATCTTCAGTGCTATCACATATAAACCAGCTTTAAAAGATTTAACTATCGCTTAAAGCGATATTCCTATATTCCCTTGTGCATACCTGCAAGAAAATTAGCAGCAAGATAATTTTTGCAAATGTTAACTGGAATAATAGGAAGGATATAGAGGACAAAACATTTGTAACAATAAGTTATACAAGACTAGAGAATGTCTGCTGTAAATATTCCATTCAGAATTCGTGAGCACAGAACATATCTGTGTGGTATATGTCAGATAAAGATAGAATGTACGGGTTTTACCTTTATAAAAATTGAAGGTTTTGCATACTTTTATCATACTGAAATTATTTTGTGCAGAGCAATGATCTGAAAACTACCAACAGTACTGTACTTTTAGGAGGCAGTTACGGTAACTATGCAAATCATGGAGGCCTATCTAAACATCGCTGTCTATTTCTCTTCGTTCCCAGAGGTTTACATCACGATTGAAATAGCTTTAGGTATATGTTATACCTACATTTGGCTACACAGCCTTTCGTAGTTTAAGATGCAAGTATCACTTGTAGCGCGAAGCATTCTTTTTTCCATTTCAGTAGAACTAAACTCAAAATTCCAGATATTTTTTCTTCATGAACAATATTCATTTTTATGGATTTAATGAAATACCAGAACAAGAAATTGTTTTTGTTATTGTGAAACTGTAACACAAGTCTGCTGCCAAATTTGAACTTGTTAATGTCCATCATGTTTTCCTCTGTTGATTGTATTAAACAATAATATTAAGAGATACTTATTGTTACTGACTTTTAATGACCAGTTACATATTAGATACACTAGTTATCTTACCTCTTCCATTGCTTTTCTTCCGGTATATATCATCCATGTACACATCCCTTGTTAGGCCAAAATCAGATATTTTGCATATTTTTCCTTCTGCCAGCAGAATATTGCGGAGGGCGAGGTCCCTATGAACGAGCTAAAAATAAGCAAACAAATAAATCAGTTGTTGTCTAGGCAGTACATACAGCATAAAGATAAAGGCAAACATAAGTTCATAGCATTGTTCATAACATCAAACTAATGAATACTTTTTGTGTTGTAATGATACCCAAATGGGGAATTTAATGTCAGGCCATGGCAGCTCAATGGGTTAGAGTGACTGGACGGAAACCAGGAGATCCGTGGTTCAAATCTCGGCCATGGCATTGAATTTTTAATGATTTGAGAACCTTGTCCTGTACAGTATATATGTTACAAAACTTGGCCAGCATGAGCACGGCCCGTGTGACCACTGATTTCCCTGTGCTGACGTCCTACATCCATTTGAGTCATCATGTATCCATCAGTCTTAGTTGCTCCACTAAGGTTCATAAATTAAAAATGTTAGGAGTACTTAGAAGTGTTTAGTTTTGTTTGCAGTGCTTTCAGAATGCCTCGATTGCAGTATATAGTAAAACAAAGCGTATTTATGTACAATGTGTATGTGCTTATATCATATTCTATGGTAGTTTTAAGAAAACTGGACACTAAATTTTCTGGTCTGCCTGTTTCTGGTAGATAGACTTTCCATTTGCCTGTAAATAAATCCAGGGAAATGAGATTAATTTATAATAGGAAAGGAAAAATAAAAAGGCGTGTGCCTTCGAAGCAGAAATTAAATGAAATCAGAAAAAGGTTAGAAAATCTTTAGGTGCGTTGTACAAGAAATAAATATTTCAAAAGCTGCTGTATGAAAATCAAGAAAAGGTTTTCAAAATCCCAAAAAACAAAAGAAATCATGTTTCAACACTGAAATTATACATCAAAGTAACTATTTAAGTGAACAGATAAATATTAAATATATTTGTACAGACTGAAATTTTTGGGAGTAATTATTGAATAAAGCAATGATATTTAAATTCTATATTTAACAGCCACGAAGAAAATCAGTACTTTCTTATATTTAATGAGGAATTGGGTAAAATATTTAAACTGAAACAATTTAAGTACAGTATATTATGAATTATAACACAATATGAAATCAAGATACGGAATGGTTTCAGTATAGTAAAATATATAAACAGAGTGTAGTGCTACAAGAAAAATATATAAAATTTATTTTTTAAGTAAAAATAAATTTTCGTGTAAATATGTCTTTTTCCTGCCAAAAATGTAACCCATTACTTCATGGCATGTAGGTATGTACATATATAAAGTAATTAAGAATGTAACAAGCTGCAATGCTGAGCAAGTAAGTGATAATCATAAATAAAGTACGAAAGATCAAAATAACAAATCAGAAATAAAACGAATAAATGAACTACATAGAAGGATTCCTCACAACAGGCAGAATCTTGTTCAGGAAACTTCCAAATGGAGAGTTAAAACTGATAAATGATAACTTATTTAAAAGCAACCTAAGGTGGTGCTAATAACATTGAAATCTGGAGTAGAGAAGATGGAGGAGAAAATGGAATCAGGAGTAGAGAAATAGGAGAGAGAAATATCCAATTTGAAGACCAAAAGACTGACGATTAACTAATGGACATGAAGGATATGGAAGAGCTTTTATTTCTTTAATATTCTCTAACATAAGTCACATTGGACAATGAATAAAATAAGTGAAATGATGCTCAAATGAGCTCAGGGTCCATAGGCCTTAGAATTACTCAACATCTATATTTTATGATAAGGGAAAGCTCCGGAAAAATCCCTTATTCAGATGAAGCACCCTGACCAAGATTCGAACTTGGGATCTATTGTATGTAGGGCAGGCATCCTCCCACTATGCTACAGAGGCGACGACCAGACAAGACAAATGTCAGGTAACTGTGGGCTCCGTGAGCCCTGGTTTCATTTGAGCATCATTTCACCCAATTCATTGAGCATCCGATATGACTTGACGTTGGAGGGCGTAAATTAAAAAAAAGAGCTGAGTCTGCTCTATCAGATATTGAAGGCTTTGTACAATAAGTTGACCCTGGGACAGAGCATTGTAAACCTGTGGGTTTTGGACGTGAATGTGGCTAAGGATGTAACATCTTTATAAATTTATGCTGTAGTTAGTTATCAAATAAGGAATATGTCATATACCATAAAAATGCTTTATTTGCTAAAACAAAAAGTAAATATGTAAATAAATAGATAAATTAGGAGTAACACAATCCTGAAAAAATGTTACTTTGTGTCTATGTAATGAATTGCATTGTACTGAAAGCCTTTCTAATTTTACATATGCATATGTTAAAAAGTCATCTGAATCAGTGAAGTTTAGATCTAAATCTAAATTTTGATTTTGTCATCCTGTAAACTTATTGTACGCCACTTTAGTATCTCTATATTATAAGAATTGTATGCTAAATATTTAAAAAAATATATCAAACAATTTACTGTCAAAGGGAAAAGACAATCTGATGAAATAGAGGCAAAGAATTTCTAAAAAGGATAGAAAAGAGTATACACATAAAACCAATTTGCTCCATTTTTTTCAATAGTGATTTAGACATACTTTATATTATTCAGATTTGATTAAGGAGGTTATACTTTTGCACATAAACATAGATTTCACTTAGCTTGAACATAAGCAATACGAATATCAGTATACTTACTTTTATCTCAGTCAAATGGACCATCCCCCTGCAAACTTGCCAAGCAAACAGGAGGATGTCCTTTGGAGTGACAGTCTCGTTGAAAACTACTCGCTGTCCAGAAGACGTGCTGGGTCCAGGAAGGTTATCCACAGATCCCACATTGCGAATTTTTCGCAAGAAAGACCTGGATTAAAGAATTAATTTAAGTTACAATAATCACATGCCGTATGATTAGTAAGTTGGTATTTAATAAAATGTTATTTAATATAAACATTTTGTTGGACTTAGCTCCAAAAACTGAATGTAGCTAATAATTCGCTTAAAATTTGCATCTGAACAAACGAAAACGGTTACATTTTCACTCTTGTTTGTTTGCAATCTTGAGCTTATTTTGTTTTTAATGTACATTTAGATATTAATTTGATTATTCTGTGTGAAATATTTGATGCCGTTCTAGTTTTACTCTGTCATCTAAGGAAAAATAGACTTTGTTCACTGCCCAATACTTTGAGAAAGAATTGTATAACACTTATAAAGGCTGGAGCAGAAAACTGATATGGTATTTATACAAAACCAAAAATATAAGCTGCACATAACGGATCAAAGCAAATTATCAGTATATATAAATGTTTATATTGTCGCGAGGCATTGTTGCGACAGGCGCGGCCGGCGCGCGCAAAGATAATGCAGCGAGGAGATAAAAACTTAACGAAACAGAGAAAGAAAGAGAGAGATAGATGTCTGGAAGGTTCGTGTTTCTGGTGCCGTCTTGTTGTTACAGAACGTTCCACTAATTTCTAGAACAAGGAGTGGAGGTATAAAAGAAGCCGCGGCTAGTTTATTGGGGGACAGTCGTAATTGGACTCGATAATCGTGTGCGTGCAGCTGTGATTTGAAAAGTGAGATCTTTTGTTTGTGGTCGTGTGGCAGACGACCTTGAAGGTTGTGTTTGCGTATGTTACGTAATGCTGCTGCCAAGGGCTGTACAAACTTTCTAAGGAAATAAAGAGCAGCTTGAATTTCTGCAAACTTGACTTTAAATTTTAGAAACCTACAAAGTCACAATATTGTTTAAACTTCTTGGAATTTTACAACAACTTAGAGCAAAGCAACACTGAATATATTGTAACAAACAAACACTGGAAATATTTGCTGACAAATAAATAAATTGGCTAGAGGAAACAATTGATAGAATAAACTTCCTGACCTTGTACAAAAGCAATTGCGAGATTCGAGATTTGCTTTGCGTCTTTTATCAATTCTTCCTCACTCTTTGTGTCTCCGTTTTATTATTGCCTCTGGCTGTCTGCCTGTGTGGCTCCCTGCCTGCCTGTCTCTTTGCCTGCCTGTCTGATTGCCTGCCCGTCTGTCTGCCTCTCTCTCTCTCTCTCTCTCTCTCTCTCTCTCTCTCTCTCTCTCTCTCTCTCTCTCTCTCTCTCTCTCTCTCTCTCACTGTTGTCTTCATTTATTGCCAGTAAAGCTGAAGACACTGTCTGCTACAGCGCCAGACAAACTAAAACTATGCTACAGTTCATTGGCACCAATTTATATGAAGTATAATAGAAGAACTATAAAATAAGACCTGAAGCTTTCCTGGCGAAGAATATGCTCAAGTTGTTCTTGGGAAGCAAGCCAGGTGAAAAGACGATTAGAAATCGACGTTTCGGGAGTGTGCATCTCTCCGATCATCAGGATATTTATTAAATGTTATAACCACAAATGAATCACTGGATATAACACAAATATAAACAAAGGAAAAAACACTATCACAATTCGCATTACTGAACAAAAGACTGTTTTAAGTGCATTAAATGCCAGGTCAGGATATGGCTTGAGTATAGAAAATTAAATGGGTCAAAGAAACGTAACTATTTAACTTGATTATCAAGCTGTATTGATCTGTGCTTCTTAAGTCGACGCATTTCCATTGTAATGCCGGTTTCCAAGAAGAGTTGAACTGAAATCTAGCATCACGATGAAGCGTGCTCCTCTCGGAGGAAATGGCGAAAGCCTCCTTAATTCTCCGCTCCCAGTAACGAATATGTACGGAGCAGAGAAGTCTGGGCTGGCACAGCATTATTTTGATAACGACCATAGAGCCAACTTTCGGGAGGCGACCATCTTGGCAAAATGCAACAGTTACTGGAGGCGGAGAATTAAGTAGGCTTTGGCCATTTCCTCCGAGAGGATCACGCTCAATCGTGATGCTTTTTTTTTGTAATTTACGTCGTCCAACGTTAAGTCATATCGGACGGTGAATGAATTGGGTGAAAAGATGCTCAAATGTGTCCAGGGTCCTTGGAGCTTAGAGTTACCCGATATTCCTCTTGAAGGATAAGGGAAAACCATGGAAAAAACCTTATCCAGGTAACTCACCTTGACCGAGATTCGAACTCGGTAGCTACCACCTACGCTACCGAGGCGGGCTATCGTGATGCTGGATTTCAGTTCAACTCCTCTTGGAAACCGGCCTTAAATAGGAAATCCGTTGACTTAAGAAGCACAGATCAATGCAGCTTGATTATCAAGTTAAGTAGTTACGTTTCTTTGACACAATTTTCTATACTCACGCCATCTCCTGACCTGGCATTTAATTTACTGAAAACAGTCTTTTGTTCAGTAATGCGAATTTTGATAGTGTTTTGTCTTTGTTTACATTTGTGTTATATCCAGTGATTCATTTGTGGTTATAACATTTAATAAATATCCTGATGATGGGAGAGATGCACAATTCCGACACGTCGATTTATAATCGTTTTTTACCTGGCTTGCTTCCCGAAAACAACTTGAGCAGAAGAACTGTAGATCTCCCTAATCATAGAATGGGTCCCAAGTTTGATTAGACCAAATTAACGATTAAAGTACAAAGTAAATTATTACAGATCATTAACACATGGTCAATCTACATTACAACAAGTGTTGAGAAAGACAACCGTGATTGATTATTACATTCAATATATCTCTGTCCAATAAATGTTAAGAAGATGATTGTAACATTCTATTTCAATTAAAAAAAATTTAGGTTAAAATTATTACTATTTATAAAGGATATTTTTGAGAAATAAACTTGTAACAGTTGTTTTGATTTATATTTAAAAGGGTTTGAAAAATTTATAAATTTATAAAAGAAAAACAAACAAAATTGTGTAAAAATATATGTAAATTTGTGATTGGCCGTAGTAATAATTGCATTACTTAATGTAAGGACATAGTAGTAAATCGGCCAATCATATAAAAGTAATATATGGGTAGCAATAGTAACGAAAGATTAAATAATCTTGGTGTAGAAACCGAAAGAAAATTCGTCTTTCTTTCTGGAACGCATAAGAGATCGGACGCTTTTTAAATTGCTCGAAAATATTTAAGTGTTAGTGCAATTTGAATTATTAGATTGATTCAGATCACAGTATGAAGTTGTGTGATAAGAATTGTAAAGGATTTGGTGTTAAAAGAAATAAAACAAGATAGATTTCTTATAGAAATTCAAATTTAAAATCTTAATGATTCCTTCACTCGTTACCACACTTGTAACTTTGAGTTTTCATTGCTCGTAAGTAATAATATAACAGAAAAATATTAAAAGCTGTCCCAGGCATAATTAAGGATTTTCCTGATAACTTCGAGGAACATCTTCATCAAGTCATAATATTTTGGACGAAGGTAAGATCGACGAAGTAAGACCAACGACGGGAAACGAGATACCAGCACGAATATTGCTATATATATGTTGCCACAACTTTGGGGCATCGAAACCCACAACAACGGACGAATCCTACTACAAACTAATGTATAAACCTTTACATAAAATTTGCTATTCTTTGGACGGGAAGTAAAACAGCTGATTATAAAAGATTTATGGTACATAAAAAAATCTGAAGCCAGATAAATAGGCATCTGAGAGATTGGATTGGATTAGTGGTGTTTTAGGGCCCGTCGACAACTAGGTCATTTGGGCCCGGGCATCTGAGGGAATTATACAGTCTTTCACTCTCGATATACCTACATCGAATAGGACACTGCAAACCATAGCAGTTAAAAGGTGTCTACAAATAAAAACTCAATGTATTTATTAAGTTTTATTCAATCAACAAAAGGCATTGTTGCCCTCCTAATTGTTCAAGGAAAACGTTGTGCTTTTGTCTGTATCCCAGCTAGCTGTGAGAAATGTAAGTGCTTAAAGAGTTCAGTGGAACTTTCTGTGGTATATTCTTCAGGAAGAGTATTCCTTATGTGCATTAAACTATGTGTTCTTAGGTATACCCAACCATAATGAATTGAATAACACATAATGCAGTTTTAATCTTAGTGAGTAGTATTCTTCTATGCAATGTAGCTGCCAGAGCTAAATTGTTAACTCATTTGTTTTTAATTTACGTCCTCCAACGTTAAGTCATATCGGAGGATGAATGGAATGGGTGAAATGATTCTCAAATGAGCCCATGGTTCATAGAGCTTAGAGTTATGTGACATTCGTCTTTCAGGATAAGGGAAAACCCCGGGAAAAAACCTTATCCAGATAACTCACCCTGACCGGGATTCGAACTCGGGACCTCTTGAATGTGAGGCAGCCTCACTAGCATCTACGCTACCGAGGCAGGCATTTAGCTCATTATCAGCTATGACTAGCTACATTAACAAAAGTTAGTAAAATTACTTAAATAGCATGTGTATTGACCCATAAAACTATATATTTACATTTTGAATCATTTGGAACCATTTGAAGGATCTCTCTATCTTTTTAGAAGATAAATAAAATGAAATTTGGCAAGCATAAGTCAAGGTCTGTAGTAAATAATCGTGGTGTCAATTGCCAGTATTATATCAGCACCACCAGAGTGTCAGAATTATGTCTTACAGGAGCTTTTTGCATGCCAGTAATAGGCCAGCCCCTAACTATTGTATACATTTAATGTGGTAATTAAATTTTATATAATGTATTAATATGTGGCCTATTTTAACGTAGTCAGTTACTGTTGCTTAATATCATTGTAAAAATTTATTGTAATAACCAGACGTCGGATCCCATACACCTTTAAAGGGATATGAAGTTTACGAGTCTCGCAGTATACAACTGTTGACGTCACTCCCTAGAGGACTTAGGTCTATGTATTCTGTGGGACGCTATTTTCCTACCAGGTTGCTTCACGAAGCCTCGGGTCTTCCATACGTGGAGGATGAAATTAGGCGTTGGACATCAAAATTATACGATACTTTACCTACACATAGAAGCGCCCTCGTCAGATCATTGGGAGATTATACCGTTCTAGACTGCACTGGTTACCCCGCATGGCTTGCAGGCATCCGAGATAACCCAGAAGTTAATCCTAACAGCAGCTAAAGCTGAGCTCCACATAATTTTTCCAAGCTGTTCGGCATCAAAATTTTTCCCAAATTTAATCAAAATTAAAACACCTGGGTGCAAGGTATTGCATCCTGTCCTTCAACCCTAAGGTACAAAAATTGTAACCCCATAAATAACTCAAATCTCAAAACCCACATCTCATCCTACAAAATCCCGAATTCAAATACCTTACCTGCGGTAAAACTCTTAACGGGTGGGCACGCAGCAAAAACCTTCTGGCTAAATACAGCCAGCCAGCACCTCGGTCGGTCGGTCGAGGACAACACGCAGGGATAATCCGGTTCGCAACGCGTAGCTTTAGTTTCATTACAACTACAGCTCACTAAGCAGGTGGATCTGCCTTTCAGGGAATGCAAGGTGTTTGACATATTGCGTTAATAGCATTAATTTCACAACAATTATTAGACTACATCTACTTTATAAATCAAAAGTTTTAGGTATTATCAACAACCGTTAAACAGCTTGAAGAATGTACTTTCGAGCTCTCTAAAAGCAGTCGTGGATGTGTCTGCAAGCATTAACAATATAGAGAATGCACCATCTACCAAACAAGCAAAAAATGAATTGTCCAGTACTCAATACAAAACTACTGGATTTTCAGTGCTGCGTAATATAAGAAATAAACTAAGTCTCGGACAAACACATGAAAATGAGTTGTACTACTCATATGCACCATTAACGTCATGTAACATTGAACGAACTTTCTCCCAATATTTTTATATTGTTTCAGTGAGCGACGCAGAAAATCCACATTCGACAATTTACGAATGAGCATGGTTGTTCACTGTATTTCTTGCAACGAAAGCAATGAGAATGATGGAATATTGTTACGTAGGTTAAATTTGTTATCCGTACCGGAGTGTACACACACAGCGCCTCGGTATACTTGTTGACATGGACGTTTGTTGATATCACGCCTGACCTTGTATAGTGCCTGTGCGCGTACATTGCTTGCTAAGGTGTACGGGATCCGGTGTCAGGTAATAACTATACAGTAAGTCCTGTGCCGTGGCATAATGGGCTAAGGCATCATGCTTTGGTTCGCTGCACGGAATGCAGCCTGGGTTCAATCCCACACCTGGGGGTGCGGATTTTAAGTCCCAGGTGTAGGGCCGGTGCCCACTCAGGATCTTGAGGAAATTGAGGAGCTTATGATAGGTAAGCGGCCCTGCTCAAGAAAGTCACCTTTCCAGCTGGGGGTGCCGAGATGCTGACATCTCCTTCCCGTATCGGTTGGATGATCGCCCAACTCTACCTTGCGTATGTGGGCATGAGGCCGGCAGTCGGGTTGGCAGGCCTTGGCTCTCTATAGGTTGTCACGACATAGGTTATTTATTTTTATTAACTATACAGTAGGCAAATATTTCAATGGATGGCAAATTTATATACTTTATTAGAATAATTGCTGACTAATGGTCAATAAATTTTAAACTCTAATCAAATGAGTGATACAGACTAACATGGTCCTCTATAATTATTGGGATTGTCTGAACTCCCCTTACCTTTGTAAAGTAGGTGGATTATTGCTTTCCTTCACTGATATGATATATACCCCTTCCCTTTAATTGAATTAAACATACTAGCAAGTAACTGACAATAATGACAAGATCCCAGTAGTCAATTTTGAAAAAAGGAACATATCTTTATAATCAGAGGCAAAGTTTGTAGGCATGACAGGCTTAACTTAACAGGCTTGTAGGCTTAACTTAAAATGGAACTCACATATTGATATTTTATCGAAATAGCTCAGTAAAGTATGTTTTATACTAAGACAAGAGAAGCAGTAAACAAACAGGTTTTGCTTACCATTTATTACACTTGCTCCTTCTGTGTGGTATACTATTCTGGGATAATTCAAGCTCAGCAAAAGCAATATTTACCATACAAAAAAGAGGCATTCGTTTAATTGTAAATATAAATTCTAGAAAAGTTGCAGGTAATACTTCAGGCAGAGAAGGATTCTACCATCACCCAGTGTATATGTGCTTGAACTATTAAACTATATAAAAACTAGTGCTGCGTGATTTAATCGATTAACCGAAACGATTAATCGATTAATTTTTTACTTAGATTAAACATTAAAAAATTAAATTGAATAATCAAGTCGATTAAAATTAATCGATTACAATAAATATTAATCAAAACTCTTTTAGCCAAATTTGGCCTTCTTTGATTTGATGTATTGCTTCCATCGTAAACAGCCTTTCCAACGCATCAAGCTTTCACTATACACGTCATGTTCTTTGAACTTTGCGATAGTATAACTACTGATGGTTAAAAGAACTCACTCTGAACCCCGAGAGAGTCTAAATAACACTTCTGTTGTGAAATATTCTAAGAGGTACATAACTGCATACAGATGTTGACAGAGAGGTTTCTTTCCTTACAGCTTGTGTGTGACAACATGTATAGATTCCTATACAACTGATTATTTATCGCTTGCAAGAATAAACTGAGTTGTACAGCCTTTAACCGAACACTTCGCTTACGCAGCTATGGACACAATAGCTGATCCCTCTTCTCAGGTCTGATGGTGGTGTAACTTTGCTGTAAACCGCAGTACGCCAGTAACGTTTCTGAGTTCGTGACAGTGATTGAAAGTTTTGTGTTAAAAGTTAAAATAAGGAAAAACGTTTTGTGCTGAGTGAAATTAAAATTATGGCACACGAAAATTTGCGAGGGAAACTGGGTGAAGATTTTGGCTTGAAGCTAAGTGAATCTGGTAAAGTGTCTGACAGAAAAAAAGTATTTTGTAAAGTGACTAAGCGTGTCTTCAAGGAAACTATTATTTGCATGTCAGTCTCACAAATCTTAGTAGATATTGATATAATACGTTACTAAATAATTACTTATCAAAATAGATAGAGTCAACATGAAAAATTCAATGCCATGGCCGGGATTTGAACCACGGATCTCCTGGTTTCCGTCCTATCGCTCTAACCCATTGAGCCACCATGGCCACCGTGCCATCTTGACATTAAATTCTCCATTTGAATCATTTATTTGACTCATATATTAATCGGTTAGAGCGACTGAACGAAAATCAGAAGATCCGTGATTCAAATCCCGGCCATGGCATTAAATTTTTCATGTTGACTCTATCTATTAGAAACCTTAGCCTATATACGGCTAGTATGAAGAAATGATTAATTTCCATCAATTAACTAAAATAATAAGAGTTAAATGATGAAGGCTGGGACTCAAGTACTTACGATAGTAAGTCGCCACAAACGGTGTATCTAGGATGCGAGAGCCCTTAGTGGTCTACCGGGGAAATATATGAGTGAAATGGAGAATTTAATGTCAGGACGGCACGTTGGCCGTGGTAGCTCAATGGGTTAGAGCAACTGGACGGAAACCAGGAGATCCGTGGTTCAAATCCGGGCCATGGCATTGAATTTTTCATGTTGAATCTATCAAAAACCTTAGCCTATATATGGCTAGTATGAAGAAATGATTAATTTCCACCAATTAACTAAAAATTACCAAAATATTGTAGACCTAATTCAATGCATATATAAAGCATGTGCACTTGATGCAAACACAAATTTTGAATATAAATATTTAAAAGTTAAATAAATAATGAAATGTACAGAGTATTAATGTACTTTATATAATTCTTACACCTAATTTTTGAACAGATAAAATCTCGATTAATCGATAGATTAATCGATTGAAGCAGCATGATTAATCGATTAAAATTTTTTATTTATCTACAGGACTAATAAAAACTAACTTACATCAGTGTAACACAGTATCCCAGGTACATTCCCACAATATGTGTAATAAAAATAATCTAGCCAGGCAGAGACATAGGTAAATCTGAACTCTTTGAGGAAAGCTTTGTACACACTAGACTAATTATTTATAATGAATAACCCCTTACATTCAGAAACAATAATGCCAAAAATTTTAAAATTAAAGTTAAAAGTTTTCTTACTGCAGCATTGTTTTTACACAAAACATGGATTTATAGAACACTGGATGAGGATAGGATGAGGAGGGAGGCGACAGAGGGTGACCGACCAAGGAGTCACGAACGTGCAGAGGGCAGGGTACCTACAGTTTACTTAGAGACTTCCCGCGACAGGCCTGAACAACGGACACGCTCCCCTATTGCGGGACGGCAACGAGCCCAGCAACCGAGCCCCAAAGGTCCCTGGCTGGCGGTCCCGAAATGGTTCCAGCAGAGGCGCGGAGACCGGCAACCGACATACCGGAGGAGGAAGTACTTTACCTAAGAGCATATCTTTCCGCCATGCACCGCCGAAACACCCACCGACACTTCTACCCTGAAAGAGATCACCAGATGAGAGATGATGTGAAATGATAATGGAGATGAAATGGAGGGATGGGAAATTCGAGGGGGGTGTAATTAACCTACCCAGCATTCGCCTAGCGATCCGGGAAAACCCTCGAAAAATCTCATAGGTCATTTACGTCGGCCACGGGAATCAAACCCGGGCCTCCCGAATGTGGGTCACAGACGAAACCGCCTGAGTCATCCCGCTCGGTGTAAAAGGTGTTACTCAACCCTTCATTTGAAGAAGGTTTCGAAAACCAAGTAAGTCAATGATTCCAGCGTAAGTATATAACATTTCAGGAAATAAATTGTATTGACTGGCCTATATTGTCACCGTGTGGCATTGTTGTGCTCCTGCTACGGGCCATAGCCGGGCGTGTGGGCAGGAGAGAAAGAGACAGAGAGGGGCTGCGAAAAGTTCTGCCTATTGTTGCGACCGCGAAAGTTCTCGGAAGGTCTGCGGCTTTCTAGAAACAATAGCTGGGGAGGTATAAGCGCGGCAGTTGTTTGTTGGTTATTGCGACAGTCGACGATTGAAGTGTGCCGCTGTGATTTCATTCATTTATTTTCGTGCAACAAAACACCTAGTCGACCTTGAAGACAGCTGATCGTCACTTTCACGTCTTTTTCTGTAGCAAAAGTTGTTTTAGAAACACACATAATTAAAAAGTCAGAAACATTCAACTATATAAATGGAACAATAGAAAGAAATCTAAAAAATAAAGCAAGTAAAGATACCATTCTAAAATTTTACAAAGCAGTGTCAATATCTAAAATACTATATGGCAGCAAAGTATGGGTCATAACTGAAAAAGATAACAGAAAACTTCAGGCAAATGAAATGGAATTTCTATGAAGCATTGTGGGATACAGAAAAGTCGACCACAAAGGAAATGAAGATATACGTGAAGAGCTAGAGATATTCGACCTGAATGATAGAGTACAAGAATACAGAAGTAAATGGGTAACCCATGTACAAAAAATGGAGAAAGAAAGATTATCACATTATGAACTATACACTAGTAGGAAAGAGGACCATAGAAAGATCAAGAAAACGGTGAAACCAATAAAATAAATTACGTAGACCGCAAGGCAGTAATGCCTAAAGCATGAAGGAAGATGATGATGGTGATGGTGATGATGATGATGATGATGATGATGATGATGATGATGATGATGATGATGATGATGATGATGATGATGAAGTTGTTTTAGATGTCTGCAAGCCAGATTTCCGAATCTACGTAACCCACGCAGTTACAATATGAACTCGAACTTCACAACAGACCTTTACAGGAAATTAATTGTTCTTTCACACTGGCCATGTGTAGGCTAAATTGTGGAAACGTAGAGTCAGAATGAAAAATTCAATGCCATAGCTGGTATTTGAACCACGGATCTTCTGGTTTCCATTCAGCCGCTCTACCATTGAGCTACTATGGCCAACGTACTGGTATGACATTAAATTCTCCAACTGACTCGTATTTTCCCGGTAAACCACTTAGGAGTTCTCATAAACACATGAGATAACTACCTTAATGGCGACTTAGTTGTCTCATGTGTTTATGAGAACTCCTAAGTGGTTTACCGGGAAAATACGAGTCAGTTGGAGAATTTAATGTCATACCGGTACGTTGGCCATAGTAGCTCAATGGTAGAGCGGTTGGATGGAAACCAGAAGATCTGTGGTTCAAATCCTGGCTATGGTATTGAATTTTTCATTCTGACTCTACATTTCCACAGACCTTTACAGGTATGCATGGATATAAATGAGATTTATTATGAAGCCATAAAGGGTATTCAAATAAAATGTCGGTGGCATTAAAACATATGTACTGCTTCTTATAAGAAGGAGAATTATGTGGTGGTAGGTGTAGTAACTACTACCAAGTGCAAGACCACTGCAAATTTTAATCATTGCATGAAACATTCAATTGAATTTAGAATATTAACCACAATTCAGTACATACAGGATATTCATGAATTAGACCATACAACATTGGAGATTGTAGATGAGTCTTTAGAATAACTCTGAATAAGGTAGTATGATCCATAAATAAAATTATGATAATGCTAGTATATTTGGCATTAGATATTGATAAATCCAAATTAAAGCAAAATCAGATGAAAAATTCATTTTGAATGTCTGTAACAGTTTCTTTTTGGGTGTATATAAGTTCATTTCTAAAAGCTTATTGTAAGCATTTTGACAGAAAAATCTGTTAAACTTCGAACTTACCACCTGATTGTATACTGGTGAATGATTAGTTGATGTATATATATCTTAATTATATGCAGCTACATTTCGGAGTGCCTTTCTATTTTATTATGTAAGCTAATAAATGCTTTAAAAGCTCAAATTCTAGATGTCACCATTTCAAACCCCTTGTAGAATCTTGTTTTCTTTTATTAATATTAATGCGAAGTTGTATGGTCATACATAAGCAGTATTGCAAGCAGCGTACTTGTAGAAACAATACTGATTGGCAAATACAGCTAAGTATTATCTATTTTTACTCTGCACTAGTGCATACCTAATCCAGTAAAAACATACTCTCCTGAAGTTAAGTTAACTTTTTCTAATTTTTTGTCTTCGATTATATTCAATTTTAAGAACTTTTAACAGGATAGATCACATTGGATAGAGAGTGACTGAATGTGTGAATTTGCAACTCAAAATGAGCTTAGAGCTACCTGACATTTTTCTTCCCAGGGTAGATAAAACAAAGGAGTAACAAAGGATCTTATCCAGATAACTCACTCTGATTGAGATCTGAGCTTGGAACTTCTTGAATGTGAAACAGGCATGCTACCACCATGCTACAGAGTAGGAAATATAAAAACAGAATATAAAAACTTACAGTGCTAAATAGGGAATAGGAGCTAAGCATTTTAACTCAGAAAAGAAGAAAAGAGGAGCTCAAATGAACTGCATTCAAACTGAATTCCAACTTTGTATTAAAATAATTTTATGTTTATTTACTAAGGAATTTAATTCAGAGGTCTCTTGAGCCAAATCTGACATGTATTTATTACAAATATGAACCATGGTTCAGACTTAAATTGATACAGAACATTTTACACGGCTTCTTTAACATATAATTCCTCATTGCATGTTATGAAAGGAGTTACCATTCCTGAAAACATCAAAAATGTTTTAAGAGCCCATGTTTTTAAATTTAAATCAGTAAAATTAAAAAAAAAAAAGCATTCTCATATAGATACCAAGAAACTTTATAGAAATATTATATTTCAGTGTTCACCTGAAAGAGTATATAAATATCTAACATTATTATTCCTAAAAAAAGTGCCTAAAAACATAATATTCTTATGAATTTCACTGGGATGTAATTAATTTAAAAATTGCTAATAGCTATTTAGTTTTAGAAACATGTTGTCATACATCCAGGTATAGAAAGTGATGTAAAGGTTATTAGAAGCTTAATACTTTTACTACTTTTACACATAAATGTAATGTTAGAGTATTTTTTTTCCTTCCCTTTCTCGTCAATGCTGACGTTAGGAGGTACTTGTGTTCCCTCAGAGTGAGGGAGCCAAAGCATCTGACCTGAGATGAAATCAGGTTGAGGGTCAGCCCAAAGCCTGAGATGAATGATTGATGGAGCAGTTGGTGGAATAATGGTGGGGGAAACTGGAGGAAACCCACCCCAGCGCCATGTTGTCCACCAAACATGCCACTTTACGGTCACCTGGGATCGAACACGGGCTCCCTAGGTGAGAGCCAAGCAGTCTAACCACTCAGCGATGGCACGGACAGAGTGTTTTATAATTTCTATATATTCCAGATTCATATGGTCAACCTCATCAGTGAACAGATGATTTGTTAATTAAGTTTCATATTCAGGCATATGCTCTTTCTGTGAATCAACTGTAGGCGTTGAAATTAATTGTATTAAATTTTAACATCACAAAACATTATTAGGTTTCCCATCCTCCATTAATATAAGATAATGGCTTAGTAATTACTATGCATATTTAATATAAAGAATTAAGCTAAGTATATCACTTACCTTAAACTTCCATATTGTGCAAATTCTATAATTAAAAATAGTGGTTCACTTGCTGGAAGCGTACATGCCCCCAATAATCTAATAACGTTGGGGTGAGATACTTCTTTTAGTAATTCAAACTCGGATATTAGAGCTTTCAGCTCTTGGGGGGTTGAACGTTCTTTCACCGTCTTAACTGCAACTGTTGTATATCCTGAAAGAGACAACTCAGTAGAACTATCGTACTTGTCACCATAAATGTCTTTTGTTTCTCTGTTAATTTCTAAAGGATATGTAATTCCTAACTATAGTGGCAAAGAAGCAAAGTATAAAAAATAAATAAATAGCACAAAACTATGGTTTGTAGGAACAATGATACATTTTAAAATAGGTTAATCATAATGAACCATAATAAGTCATAATGAATAATAATCATAATCATAATAAATAGTCTAAAAATGTATTGTAAAATCCAACACTGATAAAGACTTTTGATACCAAAAGTAATAGAATCTCTGGATAAATTTTACATATTGCCTACAGAATAATGCAGATCAACTGTTGTATAAATTTTCCTATTCAATTAAAAGCTTAAAAATTCTATTGATTACAATTACATTTTAATGTCAAAAAAGTGTAAATGATAAAATATAATATTGTCGCAGTGACAGCAGATGCCTATTGTGGAGAATCAAATGAGTGTTAACTCACTCTACCACCTTTGTTGTTTGCTGGTGAGAAAAACATATGCAATATTCAAGTACAGCCAGTGGCTGATGTCATGAAGCCAGAAGCAAGAGCTATGTTGTTACCATGCAGGAAATTTTCCAAACTATTTGATTTGCTGAACTCAAGAGACTTCAGCTGCTAGAACGTTTCTTGTATGACCAGGAGGTTTTAAAAAGGAAGTGCAAAAGCCAGCTTCAGGCAGTTGAGAGTTCAGAAGGGTGAGTCATGAGAGGAGATCAATTGAGTTCACAGAAGTCTGAGAGCATAGTTGGTCTACAAGGAATGCAATGTGGTCCAGCTCCATAGTGATGAGTCTCCAGTGTGTGCAGTGCAGAGGAGCAGTTGCTAGTTGCTAGTTGTTAGTTGATCAGTAAATATTGGAGTTGTGCGAGTTTCAGCAAGGAGAGCAGTGTAAAGGAGAAATGTTCTGTGTGCATTCTTAAAGTTCTTGCAGCACAAGTTTGTGCATGCAATAGAGACATGAAAAAAGACAGTGGTATATAAAGAGATATGTCTACTCCGTATGTATGTAAAATGTGGAAGTGACTAAGTTAACATTGGGTTAACGATATTAGTGAAAATTAAAGTGAGTTAAGTTGAGCTTCATCTTATCCTTTTTTCACCATAGAAGGCTTTCCAATTGATGCACAAACTAAAGTTATAAAATGATTAGGAAATCTCGTACAATTGATAGGTACCTACTGGTATTGAAATATCAGCCTTAATGTGAATATAAATGTATTCTACAAGAAATGATAACTGTACGACAGTAAACTGCTAGGACCGTAGGACTGTTAAATAATCAATCAAACAAACAAACAAACAAACAATCAAACAAATGCAGAAGTCACTTCACCCATTTGGACTATAAAATGAACTGTACTTAAGATCTTGAGATAGTTATTACTGAAACCATTAACAACAAAACTTGAACTTTCAATATGGGAGAACATTTCTAATGTAAGGAACATTCATATATTTTAAATTTTGATGCACCATTAGTAAGTGGTCTAATGCACTTATTAGGAAATATTCTGAAAGTACGTTACAAGAGGTCCAAACGACAGACATTTGTGAAGATAGTGGTCAGTCACCAACCAGCTGAGGATGGAACTGGAATGGTCCTGAATATGTTCCTGTTTTTCAATAGTTGATGTTAGTGAAGTTTTAAGTTTTAATAAAATATAACTTATAAGTCCTGTGATATGAAGTGTAGGTACTTGCACAAGTTAGTAATTGTAGGTACTTAAATGATTTGACAACCAGAGATCACAACTATGTTCTGACCAATGAAACCACATATATTAATTTACAGTTGGCATTCAACGAGAGACTATATTTCTTTTGAAGACAAATAAACAAAAGAACCATTGCTGTGAGTAACGATGTGAGCAAATAAAAGGGGTATGTTGCCTGAGATATCTCATAATAGTGTGAAACATTGTGAGTTATGCTCTATAAGAAATATACTGTGTCAAAAATGAAAGGATAACAAGGATGTGTTTTCCTTATTGATGAAACACAAGGCTGCTATAATTGTAGCAGAAGGTAAGCAGAGAAAAACGGAATGTCAAACACCCGTAGAGGAAATAAAACTTGTGCCCTTAAACAGCAAAAATAAATGGTAGGTGTAAATTGATGGTGTCAGCTAGGTTTCCTATAATACGTTGCATAATTAAAGGCTTCAAGTAATTTTATATATATACTAGTCATTGCATATTGAATTGATTCATTGTCTTTCACCAGATTGTTGGTAAGTATGGGCATGTCTGATGGGTTGTGGATTTTGAACTCCCCCAGATTCTTACTTTGAAGTGTTTGCCATAGATAAAATTAAATTATTACTTTGGATTTATAGTTTAAATTCTGTGCCTTTGCCAGAAAAATCACTGGTTTGCAGGTTCGTTTTTAGGTTGAAAATATAATTAACAATTGCTTCTTTGTGCTGTAAGTGAATTATTCTTTTTCTATGTGTAAAATAAATGAACAGTAACATTTCAAAATCTGGTGGGTCCACACATGGATGTAAAAATAGTTTGAAACAGATTTCTACAACAAGAGAATGACTTACATAAGCTACAGTCTTATTTCAACATAAAACACAACTTTTAACCATTTAAATCAGGTAAAAGATTTGGTTGAAGAGCAATCAGTCCACCATCAGAATTTTTCAAACCATGTCCAAATCCAACCTGTTATGATCTCTAATGTAATTTGAACCTAAATACAATTGATACTCGTAATAATGATAAAGCTGGGCAAGCAAATATTTAAAATCATTTCAAGTACTTAGTTAGCAAAAAGTCACTGAAACTTATGGGGTTGCAAAAATTTCATTCCGCAAAGTCAATCAGGTAACAGATCAAATTTCTACAACACTTTCTGGTGAAGAAACACATATTGAAGAGGAATTCACTGAAGAACTGTAGCACATTTCACATGTATCTGTTACATCATGTAGCATACTGTACAAATTATTCTTTGCTGATAGGTACAGGAGCTTCATACAAAAGAACTTCAGAACGATACTCCTTGTTTATTATAACAACCTTTGATAATGCAAGAGATGAAATAGGTTGAAAAAAACTTTTAAGATGGTGGGAGAGATGGAAAGCAAATTGAAAGCCCTCAAGGATGTATAGAAAAGGAAATGAGAGAAGTATTGCAGAAAGCAGTAAATATCATTCATACCCATATCAAAATAATATAAATCAATTAAAGGATAGAATAAATCAGAAGAGAAAGGTACCAAAATGAGGTCATAAATAGTAAAGCAAAAAACACATAAGAAAAGATGCCAAAAAAAAAGAAATGGACAGCTATTCAGCAGGTAAGCAGCATCATCTCCTGACCACACACTACAAACTACAAACAATAATCAACACAATGCCCTATGTAGTGAGGAGTCAGTCTACAAAATGGATACAGCTCAGCACATTGAAATTCTAAATTAAAAAAGAAAACACATTACAAATGACCCAGCACTATCCAAACATGAACAACCACCGAGAAAATAAATGTCAAACTAGAACACATAATGGACTTTCTAGAAAACAAACTGGACCAGATGATCGAGTAAAGAAGGAATCAGAGACTTACAAACAAAGCATATAAGAAAATGAACCACACCAGAGTGTCAGAAAACAATTCAGGAAAGGAAGAAAAGATCAATATATCAGAGGAGTACAGCTAAAGGATCAGGAAGGAGAGTGACTGAAGAATGAAATGTGCAGGAGGCAGTGGATGACACAAAAGAAATCAAGGGAGCATGAAGATGATTGTGAATAGGAAGCATAAGAATAGATGACCTGGCTGTACATATGAAGGCTTAAGCAAAATACCACCACAAAAAACATAACAAAATTCCTGGAGTATTAAATGTGAGGAACTCAACACTTGAGGAGTGATGGAAGCTTTCAAAGTAGGACTTTCATTCAGCTACCTAGAGGACACACAGAGTATGGATTTCTAGCAGCAGTAAGAATATGTACCTTTCAGGGATACTACCAGAAATATTTTAAAGACACTGCTGTAGAACTATGCTAAGTTACCTGACACCTTCTTGTGAAAACAGAAACCCAAAACAGACAAGGAAATGAAGTTATCATCATCATCGTCGTCGTCGTTGTCGTTGTCGTCATTATTATTATTGGACATAGAGGGAGCAAGAAATGCCTTACTTCTGTCATTATACGGAGTCTATAGAATTGGAATGCTACATGTCACATGCTAGTGACACCAGCAAAAGTTTTATGTTTCATAAAAAGAAAAACAGGAGACAATGAAGAAATCATTAATGAGAAAAACACAGTCATTGTCAAAACCACCACAGTAACAGTGGGTAATAGGCATGTATATCCATGTATACCTATAGAAAATGTAATAGATACAATAGCACCAACCATCAAACGATCATATAATATGTTATATATAACGATCATATGTCATATAATCATATCATATAATATTAAATGAGATAATCAAGGTAGCTAATAAGAGAAGGTAAATTACAGGAAGCCCTGAAGTAATTCCACTGAAGTAATAAGGTAAGCCATGAAAATAAGGAAAGGAAGAAGGCATGCACAAAAATATAATTTGAACAAGAATGCAAAGAGGAAAGAAATGAAGCTCTGCAGTCACTACACAGGCAATCTAACATAGCCATATACACAGAAAAGAGAACAAAATGCAGAGCTGCAATCAGAAAGAAAAGAATGGAATACTTAGGGAGAAGCAAAAAGACTGGCAGAAGACAAAATCTGATGCATTCATAGCACTAGAAGGGAACCTCTGTTGCCATAGAAAAAATTCACATGAAGGAATGGGAAAGACATTTTTCAAAGACATTGAACAAGCAGGAACAAGATTGATCATATGACATGAAATCAATGGAATCCATACTTAGAATGAATAACAATAACAGAACTAAGACAAATAATGAAAGGAGAAAGAAACTAGAAAGCTGTAGGCCAAGACAACATATACCTAGAGCACCTCAAAGCCTCCTTTGGCAGCCTAGAGAAGCTATGTGTAGTCTTGATAAACAAATGCAGAAGAACAGGTAGTATATCAGAAAAATTGGAAATGGGAACACTGAAGATGCTTTATAAAGGGAGAGATGAGAGAATATCTCCAGATTCATTTAGAGGAGAGCTAGAGACTAAAAGTACTTACTTTAAAGCATTTATAATGATCCTCAACAACAGACTACTAAGAATCATTGAGGAACACATACCGGATAGACAAATTTGGATTTATGATGGATAGAAGCATAGTATAAGCAGTAAAATACCTAATGGATCAGATAGATAATTCCCTGAGACAACTGAAAGGGAAGTACTATAAAATTTTTGTGGTCTTTAAGAAGGCTTTGATACTAAAAATAAAGAGAAGCTAATCAAGAAACTGAAAGGAATGATCAGAGAAGGAGATCCACTAGGGAGAACAGTTTGCTTACAAAGAACAATAATCCAGATAGAAATTAACATTGAACTCTCAAGGTAATCATGCAACTGAATGGGGTACTACGAAGTGACCACATGAGCACCACATTGCTCAACATCTACTCCGGTGATGTGACAAGCATACAAGAGAAAAACTCACAAGCAAAAGTGATCTTATGTGCAGATGACATGGTGATAGGCCCTACAGTAAAGGAGGATGTACAAAGGCAATTAAAAAATTATAGGTATGAGCAGAGATCTTTCTGACCTACACACATCCACAGTGTTAGCATGTAGCTTAACACTCAGCTCAAACCACCATACTGCTCACTTTGCTATACACACTGAACCTCTCTGCTTCACATTGGCTTAGATATATCTGCCAGCTGCAATAATATTTCTGGAATTAGAAACCCTTGGAATTGCGGTTGCAAAAGATATTTTTGCATAGTTATAATACAATTTGCTTCCTGATATTAGCTGTTTATTTCTGATGGCAATTTGCTTCCTTTTCATGATGTTAGCCAATAGGTGTCCTTGAGTGCATGCTACTTTCTTATGGTAGACTTGTGCAATCACGGTGACAATATTTATATTTCCCTACTTGGAGTGGCTTATTATAAAGTGTTAATGTATCTTTGAGTGTTGGTTTCCCTTCTTTCCTGAATATCATTTACACTGTCTAATCTTTTTTTGTTTTGGTAAGAAATTTCATGAACCATCCAAAAATTGCAAATGTGTGTTATGTGGACAAAAGTGCAAAAAATATTACATTCTAATGCAGGAGAAGAGAACAAAACCAGTAACAGACTACAAGCTAATACTGA
>CM060950.1:38884572-38999572 GCA_030765055.1 Mantis religiosa
ACTAACTAATAACAAACAAAAGTATTATATAAGAGTTACGGATTTTTAATATAAATGAAAGGTTAAAAAGATTTGAACAAAATTAGAAAGAACATGTTGAAAGAATGCCTGATAACAGATTTACTAATGAAATAATAAAATACTATCCTAAAGAGGAGATCAGTTGCCAGATCCAGGAAATGGTAGCTGGAGGACTTTGAAGGCAGAACAGGCACTTGATTGACTATACCATTCAGTGAAGTAGAAGACAAAGAAAATAATGAAGAAAAAGCAGAAGAAGAAGAGGATGAAGTTCTATGAAATCATTTATCTCACATTTGCATGTAATCAATTTTACTTAATTTGGCATCATTTTTGTTTTGTGCATGTTTTCTTACTTATTTGTTTGTTTTACTTTTTATTGCTCTTAAAAATTGAGTCTTAGTATAAATATATCAATGGTAAACATTAAATGTAAAATGAGAACATATATGTTCTTTACACTTGATTTTTCAAAAACACAACCCCTCACCAATATTTTTAACTAGAGTTTTAAGATGTTTTAAACCAATGTAGGTCACCAGCAGTTTTAAAGTGTAACAGAGCAATGTTAGTGGTTGAACTTCAACTGGGGATATGCCATCAAGACTGCAAGGTAAAACATAAACATGCCACTTACAGAGAAGAAAGAAAAGAAAAATTGGACAAAAAGATATGTTGTATAGGTACTACAAAGGGGCGAAAATAGTGAGCATACATGCCAACACAACAAGTGTTGTGAAATCCTTCATTTGGAGAACTGTTTCAAGATTTAGCAGTCTCAACAACAATATTAGGCCATAAAATGGGCGAGTCAATGCTTTTATCAAGTAAGGAAAGCTTAAAGGAGGAAGAAAGAATTCAAATGATTTAATGTAAAACGCTGAAGCTATTGACAATGAATAAAATTTAATTCAATAAATTATAATAATAATTGACTAGACTTTACTTAACTTTGGTATTCATATATATAATAACAGGACTAGTTTTTCAAATCTTCATTCACATTCTCAGTTAATATGTTCATTTTGTTGTATTTGTAGTACTGGGGAATAAATTTGTTTTTTATGAAACAGAAAAATGTGGATAAGAGAGTTACAATTAAGAGGTTGTCCTTAAAAGTTTAAAATTAACTATGTCAATTTAATAATAAATAAGGGATCTGGCTATTGACAATCAATAGGAATAATCAAGAGAGATGAGGATCTGCAGCCTGTTCTCAAAAGTACTTCAATTCACATGTAATGTGAGTTATGTGTTATTTGTGTTGAATCATTCCTCAATTAAGACCTGGAAAGAAAATGTATTGCCATGTTCACTTTAATGCATTATTTTAAGGACCAACAACATATTTAAAGTGAATGCTTACCTGGTAGCCCCTTTAAATTCAATGCTCGTGCCTTCAGGACAACACCAAATTCCCCTTCGCCAATCTTCCCATCAAAAAAGGTTAGGTTTTTTCTGGGAAACTCCCATTTGCTGTCCAGCTGAAATGGAATGTTTGTGTTAGTTATCACAAAATCATTACCATAAAGTACATTTATGAGACAGACAGTAGAGCTTATTATAACCTAGAAGGTTATGTGTAACAAGATACAAGATTTGAAAGGTGGAATAAGCTCTGATTCTACCTTACAAAGTTTGCCTGCACATAGTTTGAATGTGTTAAAACAATCTGTTATCAGTTGATTGCTCTTATAAATGGAAGCACACAAGGTGCACAAAAATATCATGCAACACTTGAAAAACATTAATTTGTTTTTCCTTTTCGGCTCTTAAATAACAAGCAATCATGATGTTCAATTTAGAAAAGTGCATATTTATTTTCATAGAGTGTTTCTACTTTGTGAGATATGATCAAAGGAGGTTTACATAGACCGATCTGGAATAAGTGCTCCAAATATATCCTCCATCAAGTGGCTACATGACAAGCAGAAGTCAGAGAATATAACCGATGCACTGAGAAGTCAAATGTGTTAACAATGTTGGGGCTGCATATGCAGTGAGAAAGTCAGTGCAATAGTCTGGGTTTGACATTGGCAGTGTCTACAGTGCATTATGCAGGGGTCTAGCAACTGCTGCCCAGAGACCTGGAATCTTGATAACCTACTTACTGACTCATAGAAACTGCAAAGAAAAATGGAAAGGAAACAGATGACTGCTTTAGAAGGGATGAGGCATGACTTCATTTCAATGAAAACATACATGCCCAAAATATTAGAATATAGCTATTGAGAACCTGCATGAACTACAGGAGATGTCTCTGCATTCAAAGAAATTCAGCGTCGGTTGGTTACCAACACTCCCCATATGGCAACCTTGGCCTTTGGGGTAACCTCACCCCACCAAGTGATGCCTGGACCCATTTCTCAGGTGGAGACACCCAGAGGACGGTGTCCATTACCTCCAATGATAGGGTAATAGTGAAGATGATGGTGAGATGAGAGGACCTACAGCTGATACCGTGGACTCCAAACCATGTTGGGCATAGGGGACACTTCAAATGTGCTAGATAGAGGTGAAGATGTGGATAGAGCTGATTTAAAAAGCCAATCCTAGAGCCGGAAATCAGTGTTTAGTGTGTCTTATAGATACATTTTCATTACATTCTTTGAACAGACAGTGATCAGTGAGTGATGTGGAACAATGTAGAAAGACTTTCTTAAGAAATTTTGAGTAAAGAAGTTAGAGGATAGTTGGTTTCAATAGAACAGTGCCACAGCCTGTGTACTGTGCCTGATCTCAAGGATTTTGCAACCAGCATACCTAAGGAATGTTGTCTATGTTAATCATGTTAATCAGTGTGATCAAACATTCAGAACAGTGTTCATGTCATCTCACAACAAATATTGAACATTGTTTAGTAATAAGATAGACATGCTCACTTGTGTGAAGAACATCATGGTAGCCTTTCCCTGCATTTATAAAAATTTCCAGCTAGGGACTTTTATTTTATATGTAATTTAAAAGTAAGTGTTGGTGGCTAAAGTCATTACTTAAATGCAGTGAACGTGTGTGTGAAGAGAGAGGTGGAGAGAGAAATTATAAATTATGACCAGCTTCTTAGGAAATATTTTGGTACAGGCTGGAGAAGGGGAAAACTTCCTTGCTTATTGTAATTTATATCACAATGTAATAATTATAATAAAAGATTGTAAAGTATTTTGACTTTAACTGTTTCCAATGAAAATCATTGCATGACTACAATTACAGTTAGTGTGATTAATAGTGATAGTGATTTTTACCAAAATATTAATAAAAAATATCACATGCTCTGAGTTTTGTATATATTGTATTAATTTAAATATAATTTTAAAATAGCATGGTGACTGTTTTAACAGTGAGTTTGTAACAGTAATTAAATCCTTCAGTGCAAATACAGAACTTATATTCCAAATAGACTATAATCAGTCACAAATTTGAAAGTAATTGAGGGTAAAAATGAAGCAGTTGCCAAGAGATATTGCAAAAAAAAAAAAAAAAAAAAAAAAAAAAAAAAAAAAAAAAAAAAAAAAAAAACTACTAGTTATTTTATTTCTTTTAGTATAGCATAGATGCACGTTATTTTAGATATTCAACTTAAAAAGGAAGCTTTTCAATTTACATGTTTACTAAGCAATTCCATTGTAATATAGTGATAGTATTCTTGCCCCAAGTAACCACCAAGGGACGATGAATATCAGATTGCTCAAAGAATGGCATGAATACATTGTCCTGCAATTAGGCCCTTGGAATTATCATGGATAACACAAAATATCATTCACACACTTTCAACTCAATGCCATTGAAGTATAAAAATATAATGAACTTTAAAGATGGGCATCAAACCCAGGGGCGGCTCGTCCTTACGTGCTGCAGTGCTGCAGCATGCTCTTTTCTGTTTTATAAACCACAATGTAGAAATTTTAAAAGACATGTAAATAACAATGCATTATTATAAGTGTAAGAAATCGACTGCGACCAATAATGAACTCTTAATGTATGGAAAACACCTGTGACACTAATGGAATGAATCCTTAAATTCAACGTGCTGTGAGCCAGTAAGCTCAGTAATCAGTATTGCGCATGCGTACAACCTTCCCCTCTTGCCTCCCTGATGTCCTAAGTTCCCTACACTTTTGCACAAAGGGGTGCTGCATCTGGGTGTTGTGCGGTGATCATTCACTGCACAATGAAGCAGGGCCACCAACATTCATAGCTACTACTGTAGAACTTCAATATGCTAGAACTTAGTTCTAGAAACTAATTCCATCCTTCTTACGCAAACAGATCCAACACCTAATGGTTGTTCAATCACAAGGCAGATTCTTTGTGATGCACCTATCATTTTGGCATGATACTGTATTCATGCGCCCGCCCGCCTCGGTAGCATAGATGGTAGCATGTCTGCCTCACGTTCAAGATGTCCCGAGTTCAAATCTCGGTCAGGGTGAATTACCTGGATAAGGTTTTTCCAGCGTTTTCCCTTATCCTTACAGACGAATGTCGGGTAGTTCTATGCTCCATGGACCCTGGACACATTTGAGCATCATTTCACCCATTTCATTCACCGTCTGATATGACTTAACGTTGGAGGACGTATAATTACAAAAAAAAAAAAAAAAAAAAAAAAAAAAAAAAATTCATGCGACCATAATGAGAATCCCCCATAACAAGTTCATGTGGTTTGCAAGCTCGCATTGTATCCAATTATTCTTTTGTGTAACGTTATTTAGTGGCTGATATCAGTTTCTTTATTTTGTGTGAGAGTGTGAAACATGTTATAAATTCACTTTATTCAGTGAGTAACTTAGTATTACAAAAACTTTAACCAATAAATAATGAACATGGTTAATGACCTTCTGAAAACTCCCTTTTCAAGGACAGCATTAGAAGAAAGGCTTAGTATAAAAATGTTAGGGAGACCAAAATCCGATCTAAAAATTAAGCATAAAATAAAAGGAAGTAGAAATTCTGTTGATACCATGAAGAAACATCGGCGCATGGACTTCATTTTTCGAAACTAGTTGAGTTGCATGGACTTCTTCCCACAGCATGCTGTCATTTTTTCAGCACAAGCTGCCACTGATGAAACCTACTTATAAACACCTTCATCAACAATTATTCTGCAGTTTAGGAAGAGATATAAAAACTAGTAGCAAAAAGAAGGTAAAAGGATATGAAATTTATATTACTAATAAAATGTACATATAATTCTCAAACTACCTCCACATTACTGTTGTCTTGACCAAATGGATTTTGTTATTCAGAATTAAGGAGAAAGGTTCACTTAAAAGCATCTCTAGGTGGTAAACATGTAAATCTGGATCTTTGGTCAAATAAGTGGAAAATTAAGTAACAGCAATCACTGCTAAAATGAATGAAATTAACCTTTGACTAGCAGTCATCATTGTAAATCAATAGACTTTGAGTAGTGGAATTAGTTTTACAATTTCTAATATATATATATAATTTCATAGAATTTACTACTTTCTAAACTTTTAAATATTAATACATGTATATATTTGTACACACATTTTGTAGTGTAAAATCTTACCGGTGTAGTTCGTTCATTATCGACATGAGAAGTGGAAGCTGTGGCTATATTTACGGAGGTACTGGTATTCTGTTCCTGCGGATGACTATCTTCGTGGCTTTCTTCCTCAGCATTATTGCCCATGTATTCCATTGGAATATCATTTAATGATATGGCGCCTCCCAAGCAACAGTGTGATATGAGTCGCCTCCTATTCCTGTAAATGAAAACCAATATATGTAAAGTAAACCATTTTAATACTTCTAATAACCAACTACTTTGAAAATACTATATTTATTACTAATCAGCTTTAAAATATAGAACCATTAAAAAAAAAAGAAGAAGAAGAAGAAAAGCTTTATTTGTAATAGTTTAAAAATAAGAATATCAGTGATTGCACCTCCAAATACATATTCTGTTTGTTCATAATTGTTTACATCACTATTGCGTCCAGCAGTACAGTGAGAGCTTTATACAGTCTTCAGCAAATGTTTCTGGAGAATTTAATAGTCATAATCAATTATTAAAATAGTAATGAAGGATTTGAAACAAGATCATGAGGTACAGTCTCTTTAGTGTGTGTGTAGTGTTTAATGCCCGCTTTCACTACATACAGCATATGTAGTGATGATACATGATGCTACATGAGATGAAAATGTAGCACCGATGGAATGAGATGGCAGAAACCCACCCCAGCCCCGTGTTGTCCACCACAATTCTCACTTTGTGGTAGCCTGGAATCGAACTCAGACTGCCTTGGTGAGAGCCAAGTGATCTAATCACTCAGCTAAGGTGTGGCCTTCAGTTTCTTTAGTAGTTAAACTGCATCTCCATATAATGATTTTGAAAAATTTAAAATATGTAAAGATATATCATTGTAGAATCCTATAGCACAAAATTGTTTAAATATTTGATTACCATATGGACACAGTACTACAATTTCATTGATCCTTAATGAAAGGCCTAAGATGCTTATGTTCTAAAAATAAGCTAATTACTCTCCCCCCCCTGCCGAAAAATAAACAGAATTAGTATAATCAAGCCTGAATTGAATTTTAAAGTTAGGAGTTCCATGTGCCCATTGTTTAAACAGAAGCACAAAGAGACCCAAGTTAAAATGGTCTTCGTCCTCCTCAGCATGTCAGAATATATACCAGCAGTTATTATGTGGAGTTGTCTTCTTTTTTAAAATTACATTTATTAGTTATTACCAGGGCTAGAAAGTTTGTACCGCCCGCCGTTTCCTATTCTGGCTGCAATCGATCCTTTCCCAGCATCCAAAAAGGTCATAGATAAGAAACACATAGCAGAGAAGGCACATTGTGGCAACACCCAAGCAATTATAACGTGGATTGTAACATTTCCTGGTCGAATGTGAAATAATATCCAAATAATAAAATTAATTTCTTAAACATCTGAAGACTCTTACTAAACAAAATGCCAAAGCAGGTATTTTACTACATATTCACTCATCTGCGGCCGTATTACTAAAAACAATATCGTATCTCTGAAGCCTTTCAAATGAAAAACTCATTCTATGTCCCATAAAACAAGATTTAGTTGATTGATAATCTGTTGAAAATTCGTTAATGATTTCAGGTAATTTAGTTTCTCAATCTGGCTTCTATTTTTTATATGTTTGCTGAAGTATCCCACTGAAATGTAAATGTAAATAATGAAGTAAATAAGGACATGAATACAATGGTTGTACAGCAAATTTAGTTGTTTATCTTTGAAGCACAACAAAGATGTTATTCAAATGTCTTCCTTCCTACCAACATGCTCTGTGTCATGCTTACACCTGTTTTGCAGTAATGAGTTGCATTCTACAATTAACCTTGCCCTTGCTAATAGCGCTGTGTTGTATAGCCATGCGTGGCAGCTCTTACACTACTCAAGGAAATCAGTACGAACTTCCTAACTATGGTTACTACACACAGAAATGTTACAAATAATTTGTGCACAAATATTTTAAATAGATAATGCTTTAGAAATATCTCTTATTTCATATTTTCTGTTACCTCTTTCATCAGCCTCAGTTTCCGTGAGTCTTAATATTCCTGAAGGTGTTGTACACCTAGGCTGTAGTGCCATTTGTTGGAGTCTATAACTAATTACTGACCTTGTCTATTGACTGACGTTCAAAATTAATATTGGTTTATTTTTTTTAAAGTAAAATGTTTTCATGAGCGATATAAAACACTTTATATACTCATATATATGTTAAAGAGATGCAAGCAGAAAATTTTACTGCAGCATTTCTAATGCTTAATAAGGCTTTGTGTTTCATAACACCAACACAGGTGACAAAACCTTTTACAAAATATTTACAGTAAGTAATGTTTTCTAAAGGTCTTATTAATTTAAAAGGTAGGCTTAATAATTTTATTTATTCAACAACACCAAGAACAACAAAATTCACTATTAATCAGTCAGATTCCGAAAGGTATTCTTTCCTACAGTATGATATTAAATGGTTATTCATATGTAGCTCAAATAGTTTCTGTATCAGGAGGAACATTGGAAAGTCCTTTAAAAATGCTTTTCAAAGACAAGAATTTTAGCATGACCATGGAAAATTGGGAGAAAATCCTTTAATATAATCTTCAGATGATTAAGAATAATGATATGGCATTTAATAGATACTTAGTCATAATTTATATCTAAAATATTTACCTTTATAGTATATTAAATTTACTTTCATGTATTTATTTGCAAGCTAAAAATGGCTATGATTTACAATTAAGATTTTCTCTTCAACAAGCCATAGCAACAATAACAAATGTGATGTATAGCTCCAACAATCAATAGGTGCTTATTAACTTTAAAGAGAGTGGATTAATGACACTAAACAACACTTAATTTTAAATTTTTCCGGAAAATGTTTCAGAGGCTTTGCCTCTATCTTCAGCCGGCCGGCAAAGCCTCTGAAACATGTTCCGGAAAAATTTAAAAGTAAGTGTTGTTTAGTGTCATTAATCGACTCTCTTTAAAGTTAATATATCATAACAACACTGTTTTCAACACTTCCAAGAAAGGAAGTGCAAGGTGCTTATTAGTTAACCATGTCAATTTATATTATATTTTGTATAAATATTTCCGTAATGACTGGTCTTGTGATATATATTCAAAAATATTTGTAAAAAATAATTATTTATTTATTCATTTTATGCAATTTTTATTTGAGGAAGTTCAAATGCCATTGTTCTGTTCCAGAAAAGTTAATCAGAATTTTGTATGTATCCTCTTCCTTCATGCAAATCAAAGCTCCTGATCCATCTTCTTTCTGAAATCTTTATATTTCCATATCACTGTTCTCAGGCCCACAATTCCTTGTTACTCTAATATTACAATTATCAACATACCATTCTTTCTTAGAATAAATCTTTAGAGTTATATAACATTTAAGACAGCTCTTGTCTTTCATTGATACATACCTAGTTTGTGTTTCCATGTCCTCTGACACTGTACCTCTTAAATGAGTCGTCCTCTTTGTAAATTCTTTCTCTCTGCCCAAATATCCCAAAACTATATATTTGTTACTGATGTCTATCTGTTTTATCTGTTTTCATCCTTGTGCATCTCCTGCTATATTAAACAATATTTTAGAATATGCTTTTCTGCCAGTTGCTGAGTCTATTACAAATACTTCAAAATCCTTTCAATGATTAAGTGGTGCACCCATAATTTATCTATTTCTATCATATCATCCAGATTTTCAGAATAGTTAGTACAATTATAATGAAATGCCTAGTTTAATAGCTTTATGCAATCCTTTGGATACCCAAAACATAAATTTTTGTTATTAAATTATAGATGGGTTGTATTTATTACACATCAGCTTCACTTACGTACCTATATTTAAACATGTCCTCAATATAGGTACGTAAGTAAAGCTGATGTGTAATAAATACGACTGATCTATAACTTAATAATTATTTTGCTTCCCTGTGGTGTTACAATACAGTTAAATTTTGACATAAATTTTCATGTGTAGAATTTCAAGGTTTCGGTTTAAATATTTATAATTATATATGCCTTGCTTTTTCATAACATTAATTTAGCTCATCCACCGGTATTCAATAAAATAAGTCTTTTAATATACTGTGGCAGTCAATTAAGCTCAGTTAACCATCCTACAGCAAGATGAATAAAATATGCTTATTGTTATATGTTCATGTGTTGTATGGGTAGTGTCATAGCAAAACTGTTTCGCATAAATAACAAAACAGCTGTTTGTAGTTGGTATGTGTCATGTGTTCAGCTGTATGGTTCTGTTGTGAAAATTATGTTATAGTTCTAAAACATACACAACAGATTACAGGAACATTAGGAGCAATTGTGTAATAAATCACTGTTGATTAAAAATTATATGTTATGGTATTGCAAAAATTTCAATTTCATCAAGCTTTACTTATTAAAGTCTCACTGTATTGTACTAAATTCACAGAGAAATTATGATCTCACCATCACCTCTCAATGCATTGTGTAAAACTGTAATCCTTCTATAGACTTGCATTCATTTCCCAACTGTGTCTGCAGCAGCTTTTACAGATCTGCCAGTTTCTTCTATTTAAATTAAGTCCTCCAGGCCCCTATGGATTTTGTATGGTATTTCCTCATTTTAAAATCGAACGTTAGGCTCTAACATATACAATAAAATATGGCCGTTATGAACATTAATCTGCTTCGAGATTTAACTGTATTGGAACACCACAGTGAAGCGAAAAATTAATAATTAATCTGCTTATTTATTTTCTGGGTGCTCTCATTCCTTTTACTTTAAATACCTGGATGTGGAGACAAACAGAGATGGCTGAGCTTTTCATGTCATAACATCCATTAGAAAAATCTAGGATTTGGTTGTTTTTGATATAACACACTAACATTTTGGAGTTTGCTTCGCTTGCTATGACACACACATCAGAGTTGCCAATTATACTATTACATGCCATTTATAAGAACTAGTACTATGGGATTTGGTCTTGCATTGGAAATCCACATATCACCCATTGGCAGAGAGTTCCATATACTCAAATGTTACCCAAAAGTTTCAATTTTTAGTAGTTAGACATTTTACCTATGTCACTGTTTATATTTCAAATTTAACCCAGATCCATGAGCATTATAATTTCCCTCATTAGAAAGATAGAGCAGAAGATATAATACTTACAGACAGATGCAATACATGATGAACCCCAATACGAAGAGACCAAATGAACACCATGAAATTATGGCAAGGACATACCCTACTCGAAGGTCACTTTCACTAACTGCAACTGAAAACAAAGTTACAACATTAATTTCTTTTACCTCTTATCTTTCTTATTAAATTTGTGGCGGTTTTTCAGTGCAAAATACCAATAATGTTGCACACAAAGCAAAAATTATGTATACATATACCAGGTGGACCATGCAAGTCAACCTCTGTAGTCGTATGTTTCCCGCATATGATAGTGCAAGAAGGGTTGCCTCGTCACTGCGGTTCAAAGAGGAAGTTCACATACTAGTGAAGCTTCACTGAGAGAAGCTGCAATCTGCTTTTTTTTTCTCCTGGTTTTGCTCGGATAAGGTCATGTGGACATCAGTTTGTAGTTCGAGTCAAGTCTTACAGTCAAACAGTTAGCAACTGCAGTGTACCCAGGAGAAGAGTACACAGATATGATAATGATCTATGGAGAGACAAATTGCAACGCAGCTGAGGCCCGAAGGCTGCATTCACAATGTTTTCCAATGAGATGTCTACCTTCTGCACATGTTTTTGGATGACAGAGATGTGTTTAAAAACCAAAAGATCTTTCCAGGTTCAGTGTGTCGTGGAAATTTCAATCTATGATGCACATGATGTTTTCCAGAATGTTACTGAGTATTTTAGAGCAAAGCACATGCAAGGTAAGCATAGCTTACATTAAAATTATGCATGCGTACAATGTAGTATAAGCAATAATGTTATCATGCTATTTCATTTTAGTTTGCATTATTAGTGCAAACATTATTAGTTTGCAATAATATGACAATAATTAATATTATGAAAGTCATTAGTTTTCATCCATTAATACCTGCCTATATCTCATCTAATTAGAACAAACAAGAGCTGCAGCAGATCTGGGAGTACTGGGGTCTTCAGTACAAAGGATTCTGAAGGAAAGAAAATGACATCCTTTTAAGCTGCACCTACACCAACAGCTATATGGAAGCAATTTCCAAAATTGGGTATTGTTCTGCAGATTTCTGTTAAATAAAATTTATGTAAATCCGGATTTCACCAGGGAGATTTTATGGAAATATGAATGCTATTTTGCCAATGACTCCACTGTAAATAGACATAACCTACATTACTGGGCCCCTGAAAATCCTCATTGGTTAAGATCACATCACGTGCAAACATGCTAAGGTATTAATGTATGGTGCGACATTCTAGGAGACCACATCATTGGAACAGTTTATTTGGCTCTCAGACCAGCTGGTCAGTTTTATTTGCAATTCCTAAGAATGAGTTGAATCTTCAGCATCTTATAGAAGACATCCCAGTTCAGTTAGCTGTGCAGCACTGCTTTCAGCATGATGGTGCACCACCCTATCATTGCAGAGGTGTTAGAGAATATGTCAACAATGTGTACCCCAAACAGTGGATAGGTCGTGGTGGTTGTATTTGATGTCCAGCAAGATAACCTGATGAAAGTACCTTGGATTTTTTCTTATGGGGATATATCAAAGCCAGGGTTTAAGACACAGAACCAGAAAATTCAGATATGTTAAGAGAACGAATGCGTCATGCTTGCGCTTCATTATCTGCAAAAATGTTAAGAGGTGTCCATGCTAATATTGAGAGATGCTTACATACATCAATGCATCCAACAAGGTGGGCCTGTATTTGAACATTTGTGTTATGGGTAAAGCTGTAACAAATATTTGCAGTCTTTCCCGAGCCCAGGAATCAAACTCAGTACCTTGCAAGGATGATTATTCTCAACAAATAATAAAGACATTGGAACATTATGTTTCATTTTTGGTGCTTGAGCTGGCATACTAGGGACATCATTAAGAACCACAGTGAGCAAGTACTCTGGCGACAAGCTATGGAAACAGTTACATATTAGTTAGGTGTTGGTTTTCAAGCTCTGGTCTTAGTTCAACAAAGTCTTCTCTCTGTTGTTATCATCTCCCCTTTACCGACATGCTTAAGCAAACCTTTCAGCATTCAGGTATCCTGAAGTAACTAACTTCAATGAATGACGGCTTGCTTGGGCCACTTGATATATATAATCTTAAAAATAGAAATAAAAATTATTGTAGTCTGAAGAAAACTGAAGACTTTAAAATACAGAACTAAATAGTTATCTACAAAGGGAGAAAAAACTGAAGGAACTTTTAAAATCCAGCCACATAATAGACAAAATTTAGATAAATGAAAAAGTTCAGGGGGTACCCATGTTCAGGGGGTATTTAGAGAGTTCATTAGGGAAGGAGGTAAAAGAGGAATAACTGAAACTACAATGTAAATCATACCTTCATTTGTGGTCACATTTACAGATGAAAATGTGTAGTGTTTAACGCCTGCTTTTACTACGTCGGCACTGCAGGCGATGACACTGATGATACATGAGATGAAGATGGAGCACTGGTGGAATGAAATGGTGTGGGGGGGGGGAAACCGGAGATCCCAGAGAAAACCCGCCCCAGCGCCGTGTTGTCCACCACAAATCTCACTTTGCGGTCACCTGGGATCGAACCCGGGCCGCCTTTGTGAGAGCCAAGTGGTCTAACCACTGAGCCACGACACGGCCGGTCACATTTACAGGTTTATCCAAATTTGGATAAATTATCTGTATCACTAAAGAGAATATATTGCCTAAACAAATAATTTTATGGAACAGCTGAGAATGAACAAGTTATACCGGAGTTACCTAATAGAGAATGAAAGTTCCATCTAGGACTCATATCAGTCAGATGTGTTAGTCATTACATTATGGGGAGATGCAATCATTTCATTAAACCTACAGAAGGTGATCTGTAACCATCTACTAATAGGTGCTTGTGACATCCTGTGCTATGTAAAATGAGTGGAGCAAGTCATTTAATCAATATGATAGTAAAGTATGGAATGATCAATTTCCAAAGAAGTGGTCCAAATTTCTTTTCATCTTCTAATATTTACCATGTAGCTCTTTCGACTAAACCTGGAAATATATGAGTTACAGAAAATAAAAATAACACAGCGCCTCTGTAGCATCACACATTTGGACATCTGAGATGGGGCTTGAGACTCCTAACACCTACTGCATATGCCCCTGCCCATTTTGTGTCACCACTTCCAAATGAGATTAAAAGTACATTGCATAAAACCATGTCATAGATGCTAGTTTAAATAAGTAGTATCTTAACAACAGTACATTTTTATTCTATCCTACAGTAGTTGATACACAATGTTACATAATACAAATAAATTATCCAACCACTCTCAGTGGAGTAGAGAACTTACCTTTTACAAATGTTTCTTTTATTTCTGGTTCCTTTACAGTAGGTTTTATAGTGGTAGTGGCAAATGTTTTTGACATAACTGTTGATATATTATTACTAAGGCATGAACACTTCCCATATTCATCGCACGTACATGCACCTCTACCACCAGTCAGACCTCTCCTCTCGCCTTCTCCAAGGGAAAAATATATCTGTGCTGTGGAAAATATGAAAAAATGAGATATGAGGTTTTGCGCTCCTTAGATGTCATTGAAATATGCAGAATAAACCTTCTTAACATTTGAACATGATGGTGTGATGCAGAGTCACTTAGAGAATAACAGACCCTAATAATGCATGATGTGTGTTTGGAGGAATTTAGTAACAGTGACGTCAAAATTAATATAAAAATTATTTGTGGTTGGTTTATTGACACTCGTCACTTACTTTTTCCTATATTTATGAGAGACTAGTTTCAAAGGCCCTGGCCTCCATTTTCAATCTCTTCCCAATCTCTTCTCTTGGGAAGAGATTGAAAATGGAGGCCAGGGCCTTTGAAACTAGTCTCTCATAAATATAGGAAAAAGTAAGTGACGAGTGTCAATAAACCAACCACAAATAATTTTTATCCTAATAATGCAGTTATGTAAATATTTTCATATAGGAATTAATGCAGTACTCTTATCTAAATCTTTTAGATAATTAGGGAGCTTTAAAAAAGTGAATGGTATTAACAATATTATTATAAAATTGAGTATTAGCAAAGCAATGTTAACACATTTTAAAAATACACATAGTAAATAGTATATTAAGAGTGAAGAACAGAGACCTTGTGTCTGACACTATTATGAAATTTAAACTTTCCTGAAAATTATATCTGAAATATATTACAAATCTTTCTGTAGGAGCCTCATATGTGTAAACCAGCTAGACTAGAAAATACAATACACAGACTAATTTATATTTGCAGAAGAAACTATTTAACCAAGTGCCTAAACTTGATGTCAGTAGACTGAATGCATATATCAAACTGAAGACGGATTGGCTGACAATTTTTCATAATGTTTACTAATGAACAGGCTTTTATCATATAAGTAAATACCTTTATTCTTTCATAGAAATATTAATATTCCTGAATGATTTCCTTAGATGATAAGAATGCTGCCTTTTACATATTTTAATTACTTTCCTCTAGTTTACCACAATTTAAGACCAACTGAAACAACTGAAGCAGAGAACTTCAGTAATATAAATGATACTAACCTTAATTTACCCTTGATCTCAATCTCAATATAGGTAATACTGTTAGTTCACAAAATAAAATGCAGACTTTGGATATTAACAAGGGGAGTCACCAAACAGTTGAGGATGAGATTGAATGATCTTGAAAACATTTCAATTATACAACAAGTAAGTGAAGTTTGAGTGTAAACATAGTGACTCATAAACACAAATAAGGGGAAATTAGTTAATAATCACAAGCAGAGAAATGAATTCAGTGAGGAATCATGGCTAAATGTGACACTTAAATTACTTTATATGATGAAGAAAGAATGGTAAAGTAATAGAAATGCAACAGATGATAAACCTACTGAGCAGATAATGAAAACACCACAGGTTCAGATGCTGAAAGTCATGGTGTGACTAAGAGGAGAAAGAGGAAGATAAGAGGTATGGTCATTCCAAAAGAGTGCTAAGAATACAAGAGTTAAGATCCTTTGTGACTTGGAGGAAAGCTGTCTAGGTTAGAAGGAAACATAAAAATCATACTCAAGATGCTCAACAAAAAGCCAGGTAGTTAGGATCGTTATGTATGTCACACATGTGTTTAAAATCCACAGTTTTGCCAATATTCACAGATCTCTGAAGAAGATTAAAGAACAACATTTGATGCATTCTGGAAAAGTCTGAACTGGAACCAACAGAAGGAATATATATATAGCTTCTCTCATCTCACAGACTACCACATAGCAAAAGATCGCAGAAGGGAGTTCAAAGCAGTGTGGAATCTATCCATATTTATTGAAACGGAGAGTGGAACAAAATACATTTTCTACAGAACAGTGTTTCTTTCCAGCTAAATCTTAAAGGGTAAAGTGTTCATCAGTGGGTAAATTCTTCAGTTTGTGGTGCAGTTGTAAGTTCAATAAATATCAGAGAAAGAAAAGATAAGGTGGATTTACCAAGGATATTGCTGTTTGTAACAGAACACATTACAATATGCACCTGGAGCCTTCATTGGAGTTAAATTAGTGACATTCACAAGGAATGCAGGAATAAATGTGAGGAGAGTCAGAGACTATTGCTTAGTCAAATTACATTTGAGTCCTTAATGAATGAGATGAATATGAGTTTGTGTACTCCAAGAAAAGACTAGTGCAAATGCAAACACATGTTGTGCGTACAAAAAGGAACAATGTTAAACAGATGTGGAAAAAGAACTTATTGGATATAGGATCATGGTAGCAAAGAAAAGGAGGGAAACAAAGAAGATGTGAAAAATGAGAAATCCACGTGTTAACACTAGGTAGATGTCCAACATATCAAAAGGTGGTTCATATTTAAAAGCTAGTGCTATGTAGTATTTCGAAACAAAACTTGTCTGCTATAATTACATTTTGTGACCTAAGCAAATATGAAGCAATTTTGTATTTCAGAGTGAGTCAGGGCTGATGGCATTTACATTTGCAAAATATTTTGTAGACTATCTTACAGAATCATTTTATTAATCAGCAGTATCCATTATTATTTATAGTGAAGGGTGGTCATTTTAGCACCACAAATCTGTAACACAGAATTCTCTTTTGAGCTATTCCATATATAATTTAATCCATGGCATCAGAAATTCTTCAAAAAGTGTTACATGTGACTGTCCTTGCCGTCATAGAGAGAAAAATGAAACACCAACAAAGCTGTTTGCACATTTATATGTATGAACAACAAACTAGGACAAAAACCCAACAAAAAATACGCATTTGTATTTTGCATGTGAAATTTACTTATTTATTGACTCAATTATTTTGTGAAGAATTGTACAGTTTAATCTTTGTCTTTGATTAAATATAAGTCAATTTGGCCACCACATCAATCAGTAGGGTACCCTACAGTTTATTAAGAAATCAGACTTTAGAAATATAGGTTTGATATTTGACACAGCATAGTTTATGATTTTCTTTTATCTTAAAGTGCACAAACATTGAAGTGTTACTGTTATAAGGAATAAAAAAAGTTTGAAGGAAAAGAATGAAATTGAATTACTTTTTTAACTTAGATAAATTGTACAAAAATTGTGACTTTCTCTATTTATTTTTAAATGTTATATTTTTTAAATAAACAGTTTCAGGTGATGGCCACAAGTGTTAATAACAGCAACAACAGTATCATTCCACAGTTCCACAGTTGTTTGGAAACCATTTTACCTTTGTCTGCATTTACAAATCATTATGGAATAGAGCTCCAAGCTAAAAAGAAAATAGAAACAAACAAAGAAAAACAGTGACCTCCAACACCTCAATGTTACAAATGTGGTAATGACATACAAAACAATGGAATGGAATGGTTGGTCCATATGTATTGTTATTTTCCGTATCCACTTCTGCTGATTTGAAGTAGTTCCAAATCTTATTGTGAGATCATACATCTCAGCTGATACCTTATTCTTGTCAACAGCAATAACATCTATTCAATGGTTGCTTTCACAATCAACACACAGTGTCTTTCTTCATAGGCCTCTAACCCCAAGCTAAATAGTGCATTGCCAGCAGTTATTTTTACAATGTTATGGCACTTAATTCATAACACCTCTGCTGATGACAACCTCTGAGTGCATGAGATGAGGTTTCAATCTCACAATGTCTACAATGGCTATTTATTATCCATGAAATCTTCCAGAAGGGAACACTGGGAATAACCATTGCTGTCATTTTTAGTATGTAATGGCATTCAGCTGTGTAATCATCATATTTTAACACCCATGAGTTTGCAGATGAAATATAAGAACAAGTGCCAATTGTGTATAGTTGTATACTCAGGTTTCAGTTTCTTGACACCTCAGTTTCTCCTTAAGTTTTTTAATGGAGCCTGTGGAGGAACATTTTATTTTGTGCAGTTCTGGAAGGCAATATGTTTTATGGTTTTAAAAACATGGGACACATTTAGCCATTGACTGCTTAGGTCTTCCAGCTTGGTGTTAATATTAAGTTGTTGTAGATTCTTGCCAAATTGAACACAATATCAACAATCTTTTGAATTGTATGTTGGTATACAATATATTACTTAGGATGTAATTTAGAACTTTTAGGATTCCTTTCGCACCCTATTTTGATCATGTTATCTGCTTTTGTGAAGCAAACTTGAGAAATTTGTCTGTTGGTATAGACTGAAAAGGACAGACCAAATGGGTACAATGAACTGATTAATAACACTTAAGTTTCAACTTTCTTGAAGCAAATAATGTGCAGTAAGCTTGTCGAGATTTAATTTTAATACATTTGTTTCAATAAGTATCACAGTATTCTTAAATGTTGAAGTGTTTAATTTCCTCACCTTCACCAATGTTTATGATTTATTCTACTGCTGTGCTAGCTCCTATTGTTGAAGCTTTCCATGTTTAACAAATTTTAGTGCAGCAGTTGGAGTAGGTGAAACAAATTTTAATAATAAATTATATGAGTCAGTAGCAACACTGCACTTCACTTATTTGTAATTAATGAATGACTAGTTTCAGTAGCTCTTGCTCGATTACAAATAAGCGAAGTTCAGTTTTCCTACAGACTCATATAATTTATTAGTCTTTCCATTTTTAATTATAATTGCATTTGATTTATATTCACTGACTGACTCAATTTTTTGGAGCTGATGAGTAACACTGGTTACAAGGATGGATGTTGCTTGTTGATCTTTTCCTATAGTTACAGAATCAAGAGCAAAACATTAGGCTCTGAGTGCCAACTGACTTTCACCTGTCACCATGGACAGAGTTTTCTACTTTGTTCATGAAGCCATTTTGAGTGCAGAAGGGAAAATTGCAAAACTAAAAACTGCGATTCCAAAGGATTTAAGTTTGAATTTATGAGTCACTATGTTTACACTCAGTCTTCACTAAGTCCAAAGGATTGTTACCTCTCTCTCTCTCTCTCTCTCTCTCTCTCTCTCTCTCTCTCTCTCTCTCTCTCTCTCTCTCTCTCTCTCTCTCTCTCTCTCTCTCTTATATTCTGTTTGATATTTATATGTTTCTGTCTATACTCTGTTTGTTCATTTGACATCAATACCTGCAATTGCTCCCAAAACCTGCAGGTACATTGTTCATGGTAAAGATATGGTAATACTTTTGTATTAATCTCAGAAACTATTTGTAGTTGGTTTATTAATACTCGTCACTTACTTGTTTATATTAATGAGGGACTAGTTTCAAAGGCATTCGCCTCCATTTTCAATCTCTTTCCAACTAGCATCTGTTGTTGTCTGCACTCTCTCTGGTGGTGGAACTATGAACTTCTTTGTCAAATTATCTACTGGTGGGATTTCAAAGTTCATTATGCGATCGTTATTTATCCATATGAATATGTTCTCCCATGTTGTCAATTTATTTTGGTTTATCACTCCTTTTAATAATTTTGGATTTTGATCAATGTCATTGTTTTCATTCCAAAAATGAAATGCTACTGCTGACTTATCTTCTTGTTTCAATCTGATGTTTCTAAAGTGCTCTTTGACTCCGGTGCTTAGATTTCTTTTAGTTTCAATTATGTAGCATTTTTCACAATTCTTACAACTTATCTGGTATATTCCGGATCTGTTAACTGATGGGATTTCATCTTTTGTTTTTGAATTTAGCAATTTTAAAATTGAGTGTCTATTAGTAGGTGCCAAGGTGATATTTTGTTCCTTGAAGATCTTTTTAAATTTATTAAATGTTTTTGGGTGATATGTGAATGAACTGAATATGTTGTTGCTTTCTTTTTCTTTTGTAAATGTGGTTGCTTCCTTAATGGTTTTCTTTAGTTTAGCTTTTCTAATTTTCTTCGAACACCAAACTTTTATTGTATCCATTTTCTTCTGCTATGTGTAGTATTGCTTTTTGTTCCTTGAAATATTCTTCTTTTTCCATGGGTATGTTGACTACTCTGTGTGTAAGGCTGTTTATTATTGCATGTCTATGTGTAATTGGGTTGTGGCTATTATTTTTTATGTAATTTTCTGAATGTGTTGGTTTCCTGTAGATTCCAAATTTTATTTTTGTGTCATTCCTGATGATATTTAGATCCAAGAAAGAGAGTTGTCCATTGATTTCCTTTTCTATAGTGAATTTTATAATCCTTTCTTGCAGATTGAGTAATTTTAATGCATCTTCTAAATGTTTATTCGGTACAATTGCAAAGATGTCGTCAAGATGTTTTTTATTAATTGCAGCTGTTATATAGCGGTAGAAGTATCATTTTACAGGATGTCAACTGTAGAGTTTAATACAGTTTAATATCTTGTTTGGATAGACACCATTATATTTGGAATTGTTTTAATATTTACATAGTTTTCCACACTTTTAATTGCTGTTTTTACAACACAGACTCCCATTAAATACAATGCAATGTTTAGCATTAGGCAGTGATTCAATCAAATTGCTACAATGCAAGATTTGATTTACTGACTGATTTGAAACAGTAATTCCTACTGTAAGGTTGGCAGTGCTTCAATTTAGTTAATGTGGCCATTTTAAATTCTTGAAAACTGCCATTAACTTTTTTTCCCTTTATGTCAATATACCCCACAGTATTTTATGTTTTCCCAACATTGTTCTTCCTTTGGTGTTACTTTGTGTTCTTTAATTATTCTACTAATTTAGTTTTGTTAAAAAGCAAATTATCTGTATAAATATCTTGCAAAATATAAAGAAATAAAACATAACACTTATGTGCAGAGTTTAATAAGGGGTAATCAGTGAATAAGAATACCTCAAAACTGATAATTTTTAGATAAAAATCTGTGTCCATTAAAGTATGAAGCAGTTCATTCATAGGCTGGAACCAAGGAAAAGGAGAGATACTGTAAGGGTTATTCATGTTAAAACTGGACCAAGCAAAGCCACATAGGAAGAGATACCAGTAACCTCAAAAGGGAAGCTAATTTACTGTTAACTGGGAAAACGGTAGATATTTCAATGGACTTTAAGAGGCACTCTTGGTCAGGACTGGACTGGACAACACCATGGAGGGGATTTGGCACGGAGGTCCAAACATTGTCTATTGTACCTATTCCCATAATTAGGGCACCCGAGAGGAAGGATGAGGCGAGAGAAGACAGAAGGTGGCCATCCAAATGAGCCACACAGTGCAGAGACCAAGATCCAGGACATTACGAGTTTTAAGCTCTCTGGCATGCCAGTACAACCGGCATCCAACCCTTCTGTGGTCCAGGAATGGTCCCACCAGACCGAGTTCAGAGACCAGAGAACGTCCTACTGGAGGAGGAAGTTTTACTAAGAGCATATCATCCTGCCATGCACCGCCAAGAATCCCGCCAACACTTCTACCCTGAGACTACCAGAGATGTGAAATGATAATAGAGATCAAATGGAGGACAGGAAATTTTGGGGATGTAATTAACCTACCTAGCATTCACCTGGTGATCTGTGAAATCCCCGAGAAAACCCATGCGTCAAGTAGATTGGTCACGGGAATCGAACCCGGACCTCCCGAATGCGCATAACAGATGAAAGTGCCTGAGCCATTCCTTTCGGTCTTGTTCAGGAAATCAGCAGGTTCAGTGGCGTTAAGGACGTCAGCATTGTGTTTAGGTGATGAGATGCACGTGTAATGTAAAATTAAGCATAGCAACGGTGTATAGGGAAATGCATGTGTGCGTGGAACATCATACAAGAAGGAAAGGCAACAAGAAATAAGGAAAGAGAAAAAGAGTGCGATGTGTACTACTCCAGAGAGCAAAGAGCCATGCAACCCTGGGCTAGGAACGAACCCATAACTCTTCATAAGAAATTCCTTGCAATTTAATCCATGCCTATTCCCTCCCAACAATGCATACTGTCTAAAGTTATAAGTAAATTAAAGATACTTATTCAGTACAGTGTGTGCAACCTAAAATAAATAAAATATTATACAAAAAATCAGAAAGTTAGGATTATGTATTCAGATATTATGAAGCTTTTGGCTCCCCTGTAAAATATGTATTTTCTCAAATATATGTTCTCTGTTCTCAACCCTCAATATAGGGTAGGTTTGTTTAATGTTGATCAATCACAGGAATCTACTGATTTTACCCAACATATGTCCTTGTAGAAAATAGTTGCATCTCTACTGTAGGAAGAGTATGAATAAATATAAATGAATTTAAACAGTAATGTCCTAATTTTAGACTCAGTGAAGCTAGCAGAAATCATGGGGGAAAATGGCATCTCACTGGCCTTCAAATATGATGTTATGGATTAAGCTGAATATTTCACATTTGAAAAACCATAGCCTATTGTAAATACTTTATCCAATGGCCATGATTTTCTATTGCTGTTTTCTTTAGCTTTGTGCTAATATGTTTTTATCTTTAGAACAAAGTACAAAAGTCTTTAACCTAACTTTCTGAGAAATATAGGATAATAAAATATGTTAAATTACAGAGAAGGTTTGAAATACATTATCTTGTTATCTGAGAACAGACTTCACCATTACAGGAAGCATTAATTGCATAAACTATACTATTAAAACTGTTTTCATTTACCTTCAGAAGCTGGTTTATGTAAAAGATTTGAGGGGAGGCTGGGGCATGTGAGTCATGAGGAGCAAGAGCTTCACCTCCATTTTCTTGTACAGTGTGTGTATTTTGGAGCCTGGTAAAATGCTATTGGTGAAACTGTTGGTGTCCGGAAATGTGAGAGCAAACAAAGTGACATTTCTAGAAAAACTCTGCTATCAGTAGAAGCAATATTGAAGTATTGTACTGAAGCAATGTAAATCTAATGCAGATTATAACCTTGCAAAATGGCAGTGTTTGTAGCATCTTCTGTACAGTATGGTTGTAATCTCTAGGATAGGGATCATTTTATTCTGAGCAGTAGAAGTGGGGCAAGTAAGTGTATGAGAACAGAAGTGACTCATTTGCCCTACCATTCATGTGTGCAAAACTCTCATATTATGTTCAGTTTATTTAGATATTTGATAAACATTGCCAAATGTTTTGACATAATGAAGCTATGACCAGGAACTCAGGTTAATTATATTGAAGCTTCTATTGGAGATGTGGTCCAAAACTATAAAAGGAAAACTGACACAGGGAAAGCGTGGACAGAACATGATGCTCAAATGGCATTAAACAAGATAAATTATGCTTTAATATCGGTGAAACTGGTTGCAATGAAATAAAATTACCAATTAATACAAGGAATACACTGATGGCGAACCTGGCAATGACAATTTTGTATGTAATACGTGCTGTTGAATTGGAAAACTGACTGCTATTTTCTTTCTTTTTCTTTCCTTACTTTCATCTTATCCTGTGCACTGTTTGGAACTGACAAACAGCAGCCTTATGAAGTGAATGAAGATACAAAGGTTTTGAAATTAACTTTTGCAGTGGTGATAGGTGATGAACTAATATCTCAGTGAACAGTTTGTTCAGATATATAGACCCTTTGTTTTATTGCATTACCTATACAATGTGTTATAACTTAAAAAAATTAATACTTTTAAATATCTGTTGCTGCAATTTTTGAAAATTGTACAAATTGTGTCACAATTCACTTGCTCCAAGGGATGACTCACTTACCCACTTACCCCTTTCAGTTTCTGAAATAACGTTATATTTTGCCAAATTGCAAAAAAAAAAAGTTATATATATATAATTGCTGAATGTACTAGATGTAATTTAACATATTTTTTAAAAGAGAATTTGGACTTAAATATTACATACCTTAGAAACAAACAAAGAAAGGTAGGACTCACTTGCCCCATCCTCCCTTATACTTAGCTTTTATGCTGGCCTTCCACACTTTGATTAAACATATTAGCTCTTCACTTCCTGGCAGAAACCTATCTGCTGTACTCACATATTGCTACATTGATGTTCATTCAATAATTTGAAATTGGTGTTGTCTTCTCTTGGCTTCTCTTCTCTCCATTGCCATAACATAGTATCTAATTTCATTGACTTTTAATTCAAATGTTTGCAAACTCCTTTTTACTCATTTTAATATTTGCATTGCGGTTAGCTGCAGTTCATATCATACTAAATGTTATGTCCTTATTACTTCATTTACTTGTTAGTGCAGTTTATACTATTGTCAACAATGCAACATATTTCATATGTTCACAACCATCTGCGTCTATTTCCTTAAAACATATATTCTCATTTTCTGCATTCTTCTGGTTTTTGTATTCTGTTCATACTATTTCTTTTCTTCATAAATTGTTTTTAAATCTAAGATTTATATTTCAGTAACTTAGATTATGCTTTCCTATTGCTTTCTAGTTTCCAGGCATCATTATCCAAATGGCTTGTGGTTTTGCAAACTGTGCGAAAAAGTTTTGTTTTTACCTGTTCTTCTAATTCCCATTCAGTTTGTTGGCATTAATATGACAAGGGTATAACTTCTTCACTGCATATATTGTAATACATTGCTTATGCATAATAACTATAGCCTTATTTTAGAATATAATCTAAAATTTGTGGTTACCTAGCTTTACCATGCTTCTCTTAATATTGTAACTGCACAATTATAAGAATATCACAGTAAAACAATATTATTGAAATTGCCTCTTAGTTTTTTACTTGCTATTCATCACTCTATTTACCTATTTTATGTATATCTTTTACATCCCTTTTCTGTAGCTTTGGTGATATCTTGCACATAGAATGAGAGTCAATAGCAATATTGAAATGCCATTATTTTTTACATTGAATCTGTACACTTCTTAACTTCATTGAAAAATAACCTTCTTTCTCTCTAAATGAATCCATGTTATCATGAGAGCAATGAAGATGTGAGTAAATGAAATAAAATTACAGAGTCATAATCCAGCTTAGGTCTGCCACCATGCCTTTAATATAATGAATTAATTTCAACAAATTTTTATATGACCTGTATGTAAACTTTATATGCTACTACATATGCTCAAGGCTTGTATTTCAAATGTGACATTTGAATGGAATTCTGTGGTATGAGGTCCTTCCTTCATTGTATTCTGGTTCAAAGGCAAATTTGTCAAAGATCTTTATGACCATGGAAAATCATCTCACTAACTTAAGGTTAATGTAAGGTTGTGGTGCAAAGTTTTCTTGAAGCTGTTACATCTCTGAAATCCAGTGACAACACTTTGCCATACTGCACCATTCACTTGTACAAACAGATACTTATCTACATTGTCCATCTAGGTGATTATCCTCACAATAATGTATCTGAAATTATACACAAACTTGCCAACTGTGATCATGGCTGATCAATAGCAGCTTGCTAATATCTTCAAGAAATCCATTATGAATTTTTCAGTGAATGAGAGGCATTGACCTTTGCATAAATAATTGTACTTTATACTGCACCTGTATACCTAGAGGAATAATTACACTTCATTGGATTGTTATTTTTAGTGTGCAAGTTTTAATATTTCTTCTTAAACATTGTTGCAAAGAACAAGAAAATCCTCTTTAGGAAAGTAAACAGTGATCTCCTTTTATAGATTTCAGTGTCATGAATACATATTTCTGTCTAAGCAAGAACATAGAACTTCAACCTAGATAAAACTGAATGTAACTTAACTTCGGTTAATAGGTTAGAAGCATCGTATTTTATTTTCAGCCTAGTATAACTTTTAGATGGAAATTCTCTGTACAGTTGCATATGCAGGTTTTGAATAATGCTCATGTCTGGCATAAGAATATGGGTACTGTTACTGAATTTGGAACTGGTTGTGTAATTCTAATTTTATTTTTCTGTTGGTATCTACTCCGTTTCCACAGAAATTCTAAACAGTGGTATTAATTTTCATTTCTTTATTGAAAGATCAGTTGTTCCACATAAATTTATGGGGGTGGACAAAGAGTTTATCTTCATTATTATATTGAAGGCAGCCTCAACTCGATGCACTATGTGAGACCCTCTTGCCTGATGCCCGAGCATGTGGAAATGGCCAGAAATGAAGGTCAACAAAAATAGAAAGATAGCCATTGATGGATTAACTGTACGATTTGCAATATCAGAACTTTAGAACATTGCCATTTCTACAGTTCATAAGTTGCCACTGCACAGTAGTTAAACACATCTGCTGCTGCACTCAAATAGTCAACTGTACTACAATGCCCACTTGCTAGCACAGATATGCTGCCAGCTGAGTTGAAGCTGCCTGATTCCAATACATGTATGTTCTACCATATTACTTCATATTTTACATGCTTTGCCAGGCCTTTTGTTGTTTCTCTCAATTTCCCAATCTCTATTATGTCTCTCTCTCTCTCTGTTTTCCTATGTATTTCACAATTAACACACATAAAAATGCTGGATTTGATAATTTATAAAGCCTCACTGCTATATGATGCAGCTGCTCTCAGATAGCTTCATTGTAATGGTGGGTGTTTATAATAAATATTTCTTGCATCTGGAATATGATATCAAATACTTAAAATAGTAATATGTACATAAGTAACACTCACACAGCTAATGGATTTAGTCCAAACATTAATAATCTTGGCAAATATTATAGTAGTGCACAAGGCACTTGGTATAATACCTCCCCCTTATACCAACATGAATAGCCAGGTATTTTTAGCAGCCATGTGAATGTTTCCAAACCAATGCAATTGTTTATCAAAGGGATATAAAATATCGAATGAATGGAGGTGTTTAATTAATTTCTGAAATAGGTCATTTCCATATACTAATTACTTAACTTATATTTTTAAATGTAAACATTTTAAGTACAAACAAGTAATATGTAGTGAAAGCATTCTGGCCGCTCGTTGCTGCATATTTGAAAAATGAATTAAAAATTCTTAAATCATATAAATTTCCACGGCAAGTTCATAATCTGCTGACTCCATGAAGATCTTTACTCACATAGTTAATGTCACAGGCTATGATGATATGCACTTGGGTTCTATGTACCACTGGTCTTCAATGCAATTATTATTTCTTTGTGTTTTACACTATCAAATGTAGAACTGTGAGTAATATTCTGATGTAAATTGGATAGCATTAATCAAAATGTTTTGGACTTGAAATCTATATAATATCTTCTTCTACTGTTATGTATTTCTCTTCCTGTATCTCAACTGACCTATGAGACTCCATTTTGGGTGTCTCCTGTAACATTCTTTATGTCTGCCTCCTTGATTATGTTACACTAATTTGCATAACTGTCATGAGGAAAGAATTGCCATTTAATTTATTTGTAGCATTTATTGGTGTGCAGTAAAGTTTGCGCTGCTTTGTTAGGATCTCTCAGTGTAAAATGATGACAAACTATGTCAGTGTAAACAATTTCTTCAGTTTTCTTTCCAAGACTTGTACTTGTATTTGCCATTATAAAATGGACACATTCAGTTCAACATTTCTTTGTAGCATTAAGTCTTCTACTCCAAAGTTAAAGGAATTTTATGGCTCTGAATGGAAGGTGGCTATTGGAGTTATCACTCAATTGATGGATTATCTTTTCCGATATACACAGCTGAGATATCTGAATGTTCAAGTTGTGCCTTACTTGCTATTTAGACATGAAACTTGATAAAAGAATAAGGTCTGTCTGTTTCTAGTATTTTCAACCACATGAGAAGTTGTTAATGACCTTTCAAATTACATCACCATTTTCTGTTTTATTTTATACAATATTTACATACTGTTAATATGACTTTTGCAACACAATTCACCATCTTGTGTAACGTTTTAGTTACCTTTACTATGATTCCTTCTTTCATAATTATCTCATTCCTACAAAAGAAATTTGTAATCAGTTTCATCACCTGCAAATATTTCTTCCATAAGCTTGAAATTACCAAATAAATATATATTGATAACAGGAAAAAATGTACACACAAGGACTTCACTGGTAAAAGTGCCTAATACATTATTATAAAGCATTGCTGCTCATTACCTAACAAACTCTCAATTGAATTTAACAGTTACTTATATATTAGAGGAAACTTCATACAAAAGAGTAAATTATTTTAATGGTACTGCTTATGATGGCATATAAGAACATTATGAGTTCTGTAAAAAATATCCAACCTTAGGCCAGTAATAGATATACCACGTTGCTAAAAAAATACCATATTCTCTTTAAAATACACTCCTTGCTGCATTATCCTATGTTCCTATAAGTTTGATAAAAGTTATGTTCCATCATACTTAACACAAGTTCATATTTAAGCAGAATGGTAGGAAAAAATAATGCATCATGAATGCAAAGTCTATGAAATATTCCTTTAAAAGAAATGTTCTAAACATAGAACTGAAATGTGCTGCAATTTCACAACATAAAGGATAAATTTACCAAACATTGACATGCTATGTTCTATATCACCCATTATTTTAGTTTTACACCTCTGGAGGAGTGTATGAACTCTTTTACTTGGTAGAGTAAATTGGTACTGGATTGAACTAACTTTAGAAGCTGTGTAACAGTGAATGCATTGGTGTATGTATCTATTAATGAATGGATTCTTTTCATTGCAGCGGTGGATTCTCTGTGCAAAATGAACAAACAATGAATGCTTGAATGGGACTGGGAGGACAAGAATTTTTTCATTCTTCATTATCGTAAAGCACAGTGCTTGATATGTCCTACTAATCTTGAATACAATACGAAATTGTCCCTAAAGAGTCATTCAATGCACCTCATGCTGAAGCCTATAGCAAAGACAAATTTTCAGAGAATTATTCAGTGAGATGCACGCTGTGTGAAATCTGACACTGCGAGTAAAGTTATATCTTTCTGAATTACAGCTCATGCACTGTTTCAAAACTTGACAATCTCAGACTTGAAAAATTTGCAGTTATCATACTACTGCCAGGTAAGATGGCTAAGTAGAGTCAAAGTGTTAAGTGGAATGTTGGACCTGCAGAAAGAAATTCACATTCTCATAACTACTAAGGGATTGCCATTCCAGAACTTTAAAGATAACATTTTTTATTTGTGATTTGCTTTTTTTCTAAGCAATTTGACTTTAATAAACTTAACCTTACTTTACAAAGGAAACACATACATACATACATACATACATACATACATACATACATACATACATACATACATACATACATACATACATACATACATACATACATACATACATACATACATACATACATACATACATACATACATACATACATACATACATACATACATACATACATACATACATACATACATACATACATACATACATACATACATACATACATACATACATACATACATACATACATACATACATACATACATACATACATACATACATACATACATACATACATACATACATACATACATACATACATACATACATACATACATACATACATACATACATACATACATACATACATACATACATACATACATACATACATACATACATACATACATACATACATACATACATACATACATACATACATACATACATACATACATACATACATACATACATACATACATACATACATACATACATACATACATACATACATACATACATACATACATACATACATACATACATACATACATACATACATACATACATACATACATACATACATACATACATACATACATACATACATACATACATACATACATACATACATACATACATACATACATACATACATACATACATACATACATACATACATACATACATACATACATACATACATACATACATACATACATACATACATACATACATACATACATACATACATACATACATACATACATACATACATACATACATACATACATACATACATACATACATACATACATACATACATACATACATACATACATACATACATACATACATACATACATACATACATACATACATACATACATACATACATACATACATACATACATACATACATACATACATACATACATACATACATACATACATACATACATACATACATACATAACTCTGGAACAAGTGGATGTTATTAAATATCTTGGTATTTACATTGATAGGAAGTTTAGCTTTGATCACCACATAGATCAAGTACATGACAAAGCGCTACGACTTCTGCATAATCTTTCCAAGTGCGCAAAACTCACTTGGGGACTGGGAAATAAGGCGCTAGAAACTATTTATAAAGGCGCAATAGAACCTATTTTAACTTATGGTGCTCCTGTGTGGGGATTTGCCCTAGAAAAGCAGAAGAACATTAAAAAATTCCAGAGGATTCAGAGATTGTTCAATATAAAAATGACGAAGGCATATAGGACAATTTCTTATGATGCATCTTGTGTTATTGCTGGCATCCAGCCAATTGGTATAACAATACAAGGCAAAATAAAACTGTATAATGATATACAGAGTGAACGTGACTATGATGCACCCCTACCACCAAGCGTCTGGAACCATCCAGCAGAACGACCTCATATAAAAGCAGTTGAGGATGATGGGGCATACGTCTTTCAAATTTTTACGGATGGGAGTAAATCAGATGAAAAAGTCGGGGCTGCTGTAGTTCTGTACAAGCACAATACTGTAATTCGACAACTGCAATTCAGGCTGGATGGAAGGTGTTCAAACAATCAGGCCGAACAACTGGCTATTTTGAAAGCACTTGAAGAGCTACAAAACATGGCAAATACGCTGAACAAAGAGAAGACTGTAGCCATATTCACAGATAGTCAAGTGGCACTATCCACCTTACAAAACAACAATAAACACAATTATATTCCTGAGGAGACACTTAATAGACTAGGAACTTTAGAAAGAAATCAGTGGACAATACACTTTAGTTGGGTGAAAGCACATGCAGGAGTTACTGGTAACGTGCTAGCAGACATATTAGCAAAATCAGCTGCTGAAGACATCGAAATAAAGACTATTTACAACAAGGTACCAAAATCTTCTTTGAAAACTGAAATAGAGAGGGCAGGACATCTACAGTGGCAACAGAGATGGAGCAGTACAAGTAAAGGAGCCCTTACCAAATCATTCTTCCCTTTGATAAAGGATCGTCTTAAGACAAAACTACCATTAACAGCGACATTCACTGCAATGGTATCAGGACATGGAAAAACTAAAGCTTACTTGTATAGATTTCATATCATAGATGATCCCCAATGCACCTGCAATAGCCCACAGCAGACCGCAAACCACCTCATTTATGAATGTAGAGACACAAAACATCAGAGGGACAAGTTGATTGAAGAAGTACACAAGAATGGGGGAAATTGGCCAGTGTCAAACCAAAACCTTATAAATAAACATTTGAAAGCTTTTTGTATATATGTTAATTCAATTGACTTGTAAACAATTTTTATTTTAAAACAATACGTGAATTGAACATTTAAATTCTAATATTTAAAAAATTATTGTAAAATAATATCAAAATGTGATTATGTTAATTCAATTGACTTGTAAACAATTTTTATTTTAAAACAATACGTGAATTGAACATTTAAATTCTAATATTTAAAAAATTATTGTAAAATAATATCAAAATGTGATTACTATTTATAATGTATCTATGTAATTAAATGCATGTAATGTTACTCCGTAACGGGGCATGCTGTTAAAGTTCAATAAATTAAAAAAAAAAAAAAAAAAAAAAAAAAAAAAAAAAAAAAAAAATACATACATACATACATACATACATACATACATACATACATACATACATACATACATACATACATACATACATACATACATACATACATACATACATACATACATACATACATACATACATACATACATACATACATACATACATACATACATACATACATACATACATACATACATACATACATACATACATACATACATACATACATACATACATACATACATACATACATACATACATACATACATACATACATACATACATACATACATACATACATACACACACACACACACACACACACACACACACACACACACACACACACACACACACACACACACACACACACACACACACACACACACACACACACACACACACACACACACACACACACACACACACACACACACACACACACACACACACACACACACACACACACACACACACACACACACACACACACACACACACACACACACACACACACACACACACACACACACACACACACACACACACACACACACACACACACACACACACACACACACACACACACACACACACACACACACACACACACACACACACACACACACACACACACACACACACACACACACACACACACACACACACACACACACACACACACACACACACACACACACACACACACACACACACACACACACACACACACACACACACACACACACACACACACACACACACACACACACACACACACACACACACACACACACACACACACACACACACACACACACACACACACACACACACACACACACACACACACACACACACACACACACACACACACACACACACACACACACACACACACACACACACACACACACACACACACACACACACACACACACACACACACACACACACACACACACACACACACACACACACACACACACACACACACACACACACACACACACACACACACACACACACACACACACACACACACACACACACACACACACACACACACACACACACACACACACACACACACACACACACACACACACACACACACACACACACACACACACACACACACACACACACACACACACACACACACACACACACACACACACACACACACACACACACACACACACACACACACACACACACACACACACACACACACACACACACACACACACACACACACACACACACACACACACACACACACACACACACACACACACACACACACACACACACACACACACACACACACACACACACACACACACACACACACACACACACACACACACACACACACACACACACACACACACACACACACACACACACACACACACACACACACACACACACACACACACACACACACACACACACACACACACACACACACACACACACACACACACACACACACACACACACACACACACACACACACACACACACACACACACACACACACACACACACACACACACACACACACACACACACACACACACACACACACACACACACACACACACACACACACACACACACACACACACACACACACACACACACACACACACACACACACACACACACACACACACACACACACACACACACACACACACACACACACACACACACACACACACACACACACACACACACACACACACACACACACACACACACACACACACACACACACACACACACACACACACACACACACACACACACACACACACACACACACACACACACACACACACACACACACACACACACACACACACACACACACACACACACACACACACACACACACACACACACACACACACACACACACACACACACACACACACACACACACATACATACATACATACATACATACATACATACATACATACATACATACATACATACATACATACATACATACATACATGGTGGAGGAAGAATGCGAGTGTGTGTGCTCTTGATTATTCGGTGTTAGTGGTGTGACTTTCAAGTACTTGTTTGTGTTCGGCATTTCATAATGTTTTTTGTGAGGCTGTTTCTTTGTGGGCGTGTTAGTTGAACCGGGCATTGCTGAGTTACAGAGTTTTAAGGGAATTGACGGACCCAGGCATTGTTCATGGATTGAGAAGCATAGAAACTAGTATTCAGGAGGCCGTGAACCGCACGACTAAATCGAGAAATACAAAGTTATATCTTAATTGGAATGTTTCGTTTGAGTTAACAAGGAATAATAAACAAGAGATTTCAAAATGGTGGATGAAGTTAGTGAGGGTATTGAGAGTGCCTTTAGAATGCTCTTAAATGTTACGGAGGCTAGTAAAAACTTGCGTCAAGATTTGAAGCAGGATATTGTGAAGTCGGTAAGTAGTTTACGTAAATATTTTACAAAAATGAAAGACATCGTGAATCAGCAGGAAAATGAAACCGAAAGTTTACAAATGGCAGTGCAGAACTATCAGGAACAGTTGAGTGGTGGCAAGAGAGCGAGAATAGCATCACAAGTGACACCTGGGGTGATATCTTCCGAACGGGTTGTGGAGCAATTTGGGGTAGAAAGGAGTTATGCTTCGGTGTTGACTGGCGCTGCACGTACAGGGGACTCTAAGTGCTTTAAACTGCTTGTTCGGAGCAAGAATAATCAAAGTGTGGAATATATAAAGACACTGGTGAAAACTAAGGTTAATCCTGTAGAGATGAAGGTTGGTGTTCAGTCTGTAAAGGCATTGAGGAACGGACAAGTTCTAATACAATCGAACAATAAAGCTGAAGTAGATACTATTTGCAACAATATTAATAATAAGTGTGGAGAGGAGCTTGAGGCTACCGTCTCGAAGAAAAGAAATCCAAGAATAATTATTTTCAATATACCAGATGAGATAACAACGGAGAATGCTGTGGAGGTTTTAACAGCACAAAATACAGAGCTGGAGAATTTCAGCACAGAGATTCAGCCGAAATTTTCCTTTTATGATAGGAAAAAGAATTTGAATTTGGTTGTTGAAGTCACTTCAACTGTACGGAGGGAAATACTTGGCAAAAGATTAAAAATAGGATGGAATATGTGTAACTGGGATGATTATGTCAAGGCTGGGCGTTGCTTCAATTGCTGTAAATATAATCATCGTGCGCAGGACTGTAAAGGACAGCAAACATGTCCAAATTGCGCAGAGAAGCATGCTCTAAAGGAATGTACTGCTAACAGAGCTGCATATAAATGCATTAATTGTGTAACGTATAATAAATATAACAGAGACAACAAAGTGTCAGAAAATCATTCTGCACTGGATACGAATTGCTCCTGTTATCAAGCAACACTTAGGCGCCTAAAAGACAATACCGACTATTAAAATGGATAGATACAGATTAACATGTTTTCAGGTTAACTTGAAACATTCAAGGATTGCGACTGCTAATTTGGTACAGCTTGTGAATGAAAAAGCTATAGATATAGTATTTATTCAGGAGCCCTACTTGATTAACAATAAACCAGCAGGTGTACCATTACATTTTAGAATATATACAGTTGGTACTACGGGTAAACGAGCAGCAATATTTATAAACAACAAAAATATTGACGTAACTACCATTGGTCAGCTTTCCGACAGTGATTGTGTCGTTATACAGGTTGTATATAATAAGAAAACATTTTTTGCAGCTTGTATGTACTTTGATGGGCACTTGAATATAGAAGATGACATTAACAAGATTGAAAATATTCTCCAGCATATTAAAGGAAAGGGTCTGATAATACTAGCAGATAGTAACGCCAGAAACAAACTTTGGCATGATATAATAACTAATCAGCGTGGTAGAATATTTGAAGAATTCATTACAGCAACAAATTTACATATCATGAATGAAAACAACGGCTTGCCAACTTTTGAATCCCAAACTGGAAGGAGTTGGGTCGATTTGACTATCGTTAATGACAAACTCCTTAGAGATGTAAGGGAATGGACCGTTGGAGAGCAAGAAAGCTGCTCTGATCATAAGATAATATCGTTCACAATAGGAAATGCAATCAAAACCCAAACTCGTACATTAAAGGGAATTAAATATATAACTAGACCAGAAAATTATAAGACATTTGAGGAAACGTTGCCACGAAAGCTGACCAAAAATTTTAATTGTCTGGGCAATGGACAGAGTGTGGATGAACAGCTCGCCCATAAAGTAAAAGAAAATAATGTTGAATATACAATTGAAATGTTCTACAATAGTATGGAAGCTGCATGCAGGGAAGCGTTTAGAGTAAGCAGGGGTAAGAAGCAGGCAATTAAAGGCAAATCAGTTCCCTGGTGGACCATTGAACTAACCATATTGAGGAAAAAGGTAAATGCATTAAGACGACGATATCAACGAACTATTAATAATGAGCAGTTAAGAGAAGAAAGAAGGAATCAGTACTTGGAAGGTAATCGGCAATACCAAAGGAAAATAAATGACGAAAAGTTTAAATCCTGGAGGGAATTTTGTAATGTAACTGATGGGACTAATCCTTGGACTGTAGTCTATAAGATCGCAGCCAATAAAATAAGATATCAGAATTCACTTACTACATTGCAAAGAGAAGATGGAACCTACACTGAAGATATACCAAGCACATTAAAGTATATGCTGGAGAACTTCATTCCGGAGGATAGGGTACAAGATGATACTGAACGACAAAAAGACCTAAGGAGGCTTGCAGAGGAAGTAATTAGTACCCCAGATGACAAGGAATTTACACCTAATGAAATTTGGGTTGTATTAAAAAATTTCAATCCAAAAAAGTCACCGGGAGAAGATGGAATATCTAGTGATATTCTGTTAAATGCTTTTAAAATGTTCCCATATTTCTTTACAGCAATATATAATCAATGTCTTATGGAAGGAATTTTTCCAGAAAGATGGAAGCTTTCATCTATAGTTCCTATAGTAAAGCCAGGCAAAGAAGATAGTGTAACGATAACAAAATATCGACCAATCAGCTTGTTGAACATATGCGGTAAAGTTTTAGAAAAGTTAATGATAAATAGGATTGAATATCATATTAACACGAGAAACCTTTACAGTACAAGACAATTTGGATTTAAAGCTCAGAAAAGCACGACAGATGCAGCAATGGCGCTGAAGGTATTCATTGAAGATGAGCTAAAATCTTTTGGTTATGTTGTTTTGGTGAGTTTGGACGTGAAAGGAGCTTTTGATGCATGTTGGTGGCCTAGTGTCTTAAATAACTTAAGAGAGATGAAGTGCCCAAGAAATTTGTACCAACTTACAAAGGATTATTTTAAAAATAGGAAAGCAACTCTCTCTACGAATGAATTCAGGACTGAAGTACAGGTCCAGCGAGGCTGTCCGCAAGGATCTTGTTGTGGGCCTGGACTTTGGAATATACTATATAACTCTTTGCTAAAATTGGAATTTACACCGCGGACAGAGGTAATAGCATTTGCTGATGATTTACTTGTCATGACAAAAGGAAAAAGTATATTAGATGCTGAAAATTTTTCAAATCAGGACATAAAGAAAATTGAGTTATGGGCTAAAGAAAATAAAATCCAGTTTAACGACTCAAAATCAAAAGTTTTGGTAATATCAAAGAAGAAAACTAATCATAATGAAGCAATCAGCATATATCTGAACAATAAAACTCTGGAACAAGTGGATGTTATTAAATATCTTGGCATATACATTGATAGGAAGTTTAGCTTTGATCACCACATAGATCAAGTACATGACAAAGCACTACGACTTCTGCATAATCTTTCCAAGTGCGCAAAACTCACTTGGGGACTGGGAAATAAGGCGCTAGAAACTATTTATAAAGGCGCAATAGAACCTATTTTAACTTATGGTGCTCCTGTGTGGGGATTTGCCCTAGAAAAGCAGAAGAACATTAAAAAATTCGAGAGGATTCAGAGATTGTTCAATATAAAAATGACGAAGGCATATAGGACAATTTCTTATGATGCATCTTGTGTTATTGCCGGCATCCAGCCAATTGGTATAACAATACAAGGCAAAATAAAACTGTATAATGATATACACAGTGAACGTGACTATGATGCACCCCTACCACCAAGCGTCTGGAACCATCCAGCAGAACGACCTCATATAAAAGCAGTTGAGGATGATGGGGCATACGTCTTTCAAATTTTTACGGATGGGAGTAAATCAGATGAAAAAGTCGGGGCTGCTGTAGTTCTGTACAAGCACAATACTGTAATTCGACAACTGCAATTCAGGCTGGATGGAAGGTGTTCAAACAATCAGGCCGAACAACTGGCTATTTTGAAAGCACTTGAAGAGCTACAAAACATGGCAAATACGCTGAACAAAGAGAAGACTGTAGCCATATTTACAGATAGTCAGGTGGCACTATCCACCTTACAAAACAACAATAAACACAATTATATTCCTGAGGAGACACTGAATAGACTAGGAACTTTAGAAAGAAATCAGTGGACAATACACTTTAGTTGGGTGAAAGCACATGCAGGAGTTACTGGTAACGTGCTAGCAGACATATTAGCAAAATCAGCTGCTGAAGACATCGAAATAAAGACTATTTACAACAAGGTACCAAAATCTTCTTTGAAAACTGAAATAGAGAGGGCAGGACATCTACAGTGGCAACAGAGATGGAGCAGTACAAGTAAAGGAGCCCTTACCAAATCATTCTTCCCTTTGATAAAGGATCGTCTTAAGACAAAACTACCATTAACAGCGACATTCACTGCAATAGTATCAGGACATGGAAAAACTAAAGCTTACTTGTATAGATTTCATATCATAGATGATCCCCAATGCACCTGCAATAGCCCACAGCAGACCGCAAACCACCTCATTTATGAATGTAGAGACACAAAACATCAGAGGGACAAGTTGATTGAAGAAGTACACAAGAATGGAGGAAATTGGCCAGTGTCAAACCAAAACCTTATAAATAAACATTTGAAAGCTTTTTGTATATATGTTAATTCAATTGACTTGTAAACAATTTTTACTTTAAAACAATACGTGAATTGAACATTTAAATTCTAATATTTAAAAAACTATTGTAAAATAATATCAAAATGTGATTACTATTTATAATGTATCTATGTAATTAAATGCATGTAATGTTACTCCGTAACGGGGCATGCTGTTAAAGTTCAATAAAAAAAAAAAAAAAAAAAAAAATACATACATACATACATACATACATACATACATACATACATACATACATACATACATACATACATACATACATACATACATACATACATACATACATACATACATACATACATACATACATACATACATACATACATACATACATACATACATACATACATACATACATACATACATACATACATACATACATACATACATACATACATACATACATACATACATACATACATACATACATACATACATACATACATACATACATACATACATACATACATACATACATACATACATACATACATACATACATACATACATACATACATACATACATACATACATACATACATACATACATACATACATACATACATACATACATACATACATACATACATACATACATACATACATACATACATACATACATACATACATACATACATACATACATACATACATACATACATACATACATACATACATACATACATACATACATACATACATACATACATACATACATACATACATACATACATACATACATACATACATACATACATACATACATACATACATACATACATACATACATACATACATACATACATACATACATACATACATACATACATACATACATACATACATACATACATACATACATACATACATACATACATACATACATACATACATACATACATACATACATACATACATACATACATACATACATACATACATACATACATACATACATACATACATACATACATACATACAAAGGAGGCCGTGATATTCGTGGAGGAAGAATGCTAGTGTGTGTGCGCTTGATTATTCGGTGTTAGTGGCGTGACTTTCAAGTACTTGTTTGTGTTCGGCATTTCATAATGTTTTTTGTGAGGCTGTTTCTTTGTGGGCGTGTTAGTTGAACCGGGCATTGCTGAGTTACAGAGTTTTAAGGGAATTGACGGACCCAGGCATTGTTCATGGATGGAGAAGCATAGAAACTAGTATTCAGGAGGCCGTGAACCGCACGACTAAATCGAGAAATACAAAGTTATATCTTAATTGGAATGTTTCGTTTGAGTTAACAAGGAATAATAAACAAGAGATTTCAAAATGGTGGATGAAGTTACTGAGGGTATTGAGAGTGCCTTTAGAATGCTCTTAAATGTTACGGAGGCTAGTAAAAACTTGCGTCAAGATTTGAAGCAGGATATTGTGAAGTCGGTAAGTAGTTTACGTAAATATTTTACAAAAATGAAAGACATCGTGAATCAGAAGGAAAATGAAACCGAAAGTTTACAAATGGCAGTGCAGAACTATCAGGAACAGTTGAGTGTTGGCAAGAGAGCGAGAATAGCATCACAAGTGACACCTGGGGTGATATCTTCCGAACGGGTTGTGGAGCAATTTGGGGTAGAAAGGAGTTATGCTTCGGTGTTGACTGGCGCTGCACGTACAGGGGACTCTAAGTGCTTTAAACTGCTTGTTCGGAGCAAGAATAATCAAAGTGTGGAATATATAAAGACACTGGTGAAAACTAAGGTTAATCCTGTAGAGATGAAGGTTGGTGTTCAGTCTGTAAGGGCATTGAGGAACGGACAAGTTCTAATACAATCGAACAATAAAGCTGAAGTAGATACTATTTGCAACAATATTAATAATAAGTGTGGAGAGGAGCTTGAGGCTACCGTCTCGAAGAAAAGAAATCCAAGAATAATTATTTTCAATATACCAGATGAGATAACAACGGAGAATGCTGTGGAGGTTTTAACAGCACAAAATACAGAGCTGGAGAATTTCAGCACAGAGATTCAGCCTAAATTTTCCTTTCATGATAGGAAAAAGAATTTGAATTTGGTTGTTGAAGTCACTTCAACTGTACGGAGGGAAATACTTGGCAAAAGATTAAAAATAGGATGGAATATGTGTAACTGGGATGATTATGTCAAGGCTGGGCGTTGCTTCAATTGCTGTAAATATAATCATCGTGCGCAGGACTGTAAAGGACAGCAAACATGTCCAAATTGCGCAGAGAAGCATGCTCTAAAGGAATGTACTGCTAACAGAGCTGCATATAAATGCATTAATTGTGTAACGTATAATAAATATAACAGAGACAACAAAGTGTCAGAAAATCATTCTGCACTGGATACGAATTGCTCCTGTTATCAAGCAACACTTAGGCGGCTAAAAGACAATATCGACTATTAAAATGGATAGATACAGATTAACATGTTTTCAGGTTAACTTGAAACATTCAAGGATTGCGACTGCTAATTTGGTACAGCTTGTGAATGAAAAAGCTATAGATATAGTATTTATTCAGGAGCCCTACTTGATTAACAATAAACCAGCAGGTGTACCATTACATTTTAGAATATATACAGTTGGTACTACGGGTAAACGAGCAGCAATATTTATAAACAACAAAAATATTGACGTAACTACCATTGGTCAGCTTTCCGACAGTGATTGTGTCGTTATACAGGTTGTATATAATAAGAAAACATTTTTTGCAGCTTGTATGTACTTTGATGGGCACTTGAATATAGAAGATGACATTAACAAGATTGAAAATATTCTCCAGCATATTAAAGGAAAGGGTCTGATAATACTAGCAGATAGTAACGCCAGAAACAAACTTTGGCATGATATAATAACTAATCAGCGTGGTAGAATATTTGAAGAATTCATTACAGCAACAAATTTACATATCATGAATGAAAACAACGGCTTGCCAACTTTTGAATCCCAAACTGGAAGGAGTTGGGTCGATTTGACTATCGTTAATGACAAACTCCTTAGAGATGTAAGGGAATGGACCGTTGGAGAGCAAGAAAGCTGCTCTGATCATAAGATAATATCGTTCACAATAGGAAATGCAATCAAAACCCAAACTCGTACATTAAAGGGAATTAAATATATAACTAGACCAGAAAATTATAAGACATTTGAGGAAACGTTGCCACGAAAGCTGACCAAAAATTTTAATTGTCTGGGCAATGGACAGAGTGTGGATGAACAGCTCGCCCATAAAGTAAAAGAAAATAATGTTGAATATACAATTGAAATGTTCTACAATAGTATGGAAGCTGCATGCAGGGAAGCGTTTAGAGTAAGCAGGGGTAAGAAGCAGGCAATTAAAGGCAAATCAGTTCCCTGGTGGACCATCGAACTAACCATATTGAGGAAAAAGGTAAATGCATTAAGACGACGATATCAACGAACTATTAATAATGAGCAGTTAAGAGAAGAAAGAAGGAATCAGTACTTGGAAGGTAATCGGCAATACCAAAGGAAAATAAATGACGAAAAGTTTAAATCCTGGAGGGAATTTTGTAATGTAACTGATGGGACTAATCCTTGGACTGTAGTCTATAAGATCGCAGCCAATAAAATAAGATATCAGAATTCACTTACTACATTGCAAAGAGAAGATGGAACCTACACTGAAGATATACCAAGCACATTAAAGTATATGCTGGAGAACTTCATTCCGGAGGATAGGGTACAAGATGATACTGAACGACAAAAAGACCTAAGGAGGCTTGCAGAGGAAGTAATTAGTACCCCAGATGACAAGGAATTTACACCTAATGAAATTTGGGTTGTATTAAAAAATTTCAATCCAAAAAAGTCACCGGGAGAAGATGGAATATCTAGTGATATTCTGTTAAATGCTTTTAAAATGTTCCCATATTTCTTTACAGCAATATATAATCAATGTCTTATGGAAGGAATTTTTCCAGAAAGATGGAAGCGTTCATCTATAGTTCCTATAGTAAAGCCAGGCAAAGAAGATAGTGTAACGATAACAAAATATCGACCAATCAGCTTGTTGAACATATGCGGTAAAGTTTTAGAAAAGTTAATGATAAATAGGATTGAATATCATATTAACATGAGAAACCTTTACAGTACAAGACAATTTGGATTTAAAGCTCAGAAAAGCACGACAGATGCAGCAATGGCGCTGAAGGTATTCATTGAAGATGAGCTAAAATCTTTTGGTTATGTTGTTTTGGTGAGTTTGGACGTGAAAGGAGCTTTTGATGCATGTTAGTGGCCTAGTGTCTTAAATAACTTAAGAGAGATGAAGTGCCCAAGAAATTTGTACCAACTTACAAAGGATTATTTTAAAAATAGGAAAGCAACTCTCTCTACGAATGAATTCAGGACTGAAGTACAGGTCCAGCGAGGCTGTCCGCAAGGATCTTGTTGTGGGCCTGGACTTTGGAATATACTATATAACTCTTTGCTAAAATTGGAATTTACAACGCGGACAGAGGTAATAGCATTTGCTGATGATTTACTTGTCATGACAAAAGGAAAAAGTATATTAGATGCTGAAAATTTTTCAAATCAGGACATAAAGAAAATTGAGTTATGGGCTAAAGAAAATAAAATCCAGTTTAACGACTCAAAATCAAAAGTTTTGGTAATATCAAAGAAGAAAACTAATCATAATGAAGCAATCAGCATATATCTGAACAATAAAACTCTGGAACAAGTGGATGTTATTAAATATCTTGGCATATACATTGATAGGAAGTTTAGCTTTGATCACCACATAGATCAAGTACATGACAAAGCACTACGACTTCTGCATAATCTTTCCAAGTGCGCAAAACTCACTTGGGGACTGGGAAATAAGGCGCTAGAAACTATTTATAAAGGCGCAATAGAACCTATTTTAACTTATGGTGCTCCTGTGTGGGGATTTGCCCTAGAAAAGCAGAAGAACATTAAAAAATTCGAGAGGATTCAGAGATTGTTCAATATAAAAATGACGAAGGCATATAGGACAATTTCTTATGATGCATCTTGTGTTATTGCCGGCATCCAGCCAATTGGTATAACAATACAAGGCAAAATAAAACTGTATAATGATATACACAGTGAACGTGACTATGATGCACCCCTACCACCAAGCGTCTGGAACCATCCAGCAGAACGACCTCATATAAAAGCAGTTGAGGATGATGGGGCATACGTCTTTCAAATTTTTACGGATGGGAGTAAATCAGATGAAAAAGTCGGGGCTGCTGTAGTTCTGTACAAGCACAATACTGTAATTCGACAACTGCAATTCAGGCTGGATGGAAGGTGTTCAAACAATCAGGCCGAACAACTGGCTATTTTGAAAGCACTTGAAGAGCTACAAAACATGGCAAATACGCTGAACAAAGAGAAGACTGTAGCCATATTTACAGATAGTCAGGTGGCACTATCCACCTTACAAAACAACAATAAACACAATTATATTCCTGAGGAGACACTTAATAGACTAGGAACTTTAGAAAGAAATCAGTGGACAATACACTTTAGTTGGGTGAAAGCACATGCAGGAGTTACTGGTAACGTGCTAGCAGACATATTAGCAAAATCAGCTGCTGAAGACATCGAAATAAAGACTATTTACAACAAGGTACCAAAATCTTCTTTGAAAACTGAAATAGAGAGGGCAGGACATCTACAGTGGCAACAGAGATGGAGCAGTACAAGTAAAGGAGCCCTTACCAAATCATTCTTCCCTTTGATAAAGGATCGTCTTAAGACAAAACTACCATTAACAGCGACATTCACTGCAATGGTATCAGGACATGGAAAAACTAAAGCTTACTTGTATAGATTTCATATCATAGATGATCCCCAATGCACCTGCAATAGCCCACAGCAGACCGCAAACCACCTCATTTATGAATGTAGAGACACAAAACATCAGAGGGACAAGTTGATTGAAGAAGTACACAAGAATGGAGGAAATTGGCCAGTGTCAAACCAAAACCTTATAAATAAACATTTGAAAGCTTTTTGTATATATGTTAATTCAATTGACTTGTAAACAATTTTTACTTTAAAACAATACGTGAATTGAACATTTAAATTCTAATATTTAAAAAACTATTGTAAAATAATATCAAAATGTGATTACTATTTATAATGTATCTATGTAATTAAATGCATGTAATGTTACTCCGTAACGGGGCATGCTGTTAAAGTTCAATAAAATAAAAAAAAAAAAAAAAAAAAAAAAATACATACATACATACATACATACATACATACATACATACATACATACATACATACATACATACATACATACATACATACATACATACATACATACATACATACATACATACATACATACATACATACATACATACATACATACATACATACATACATACATACATACATACATACATACATACATACATACATACATACATACATACATACATACATACATACATACATACATACATACATACATACATACATACATACATACATACATACATACATACATACATACATACATACATACATACATACATACATACATACATACATACATACATACATACATACATACATACATACATACATACATACATACATACATACATACATACATACATACATACATACATACATACATACATACATACATACATACATACATACATACATACATACATACATACATACATACATACATACATACATACATACATACATACATACATACATACATACATACATACATACATACATACATACATACATACATACATACATACATACATACATACATACATACATACATACATACATACATACATACATACATACATACATACATACATACATACATACATACATACATACATACATACATACATACATACATACATACATACATACATACATACATACATACATACATACATACATACATACATACATACATACATACATACATACATACATACATACATACATACATACATACATACATTTAACAGAATGTTTGAGAGCATTTATGGAGAAATTAAAAATGTGGAAAAGCCAAATAAAACAGAATGAACTACTCCATTTTACATGTTTAAAATCGATCATGAAAGGTTTACTGCATAATACGAAACAAAAATAAAGTTTGGGTAGGATATATTTTATGTAAGATAAATCTAAATAGCTGTACATCTGAATGCTCAGAAATGTGTATTTAACCAACATTTTCATTTTCGAGTTAAGCTGTATGCACACACGCATATATACGCATGCATGCACGCATGCACGCAGTCATGCACACATGCACACACATGTACACACACATTACCATACCAATGTTTTTCTAAAAATCTTTTTATTCAGGTAGTCTCGGAACATATTTTCTGCTGAAGTTTCGGCATGTATCAGAGAAAGCATATTAGAGGATCCATTAGAAGTGTTCTGAGTGTAATTTTAGATGTACAGTAGTGTTTTGGATGAACCTCTTTAATCTGTTCCACGCTTATCTATATGCAGCCGGACATTGAAGCACTAAAATTTAAAAAGAAACCAGCAAGGACAGCAGTTGTGTGAATAAAGGAAGTATCATTATGACTATGCCACTGTCACTCAATGTACATTGTGATCAATTTCAATGCATTTTTGAGATAAACTGTGTTGTCGTTTTTTGAGAATACAGTATAGAAACCACTTAAGTATCTTTAGCAGCATAAGGGAAATAATTAACACTGCATACAACTACTGGATAACAAAACACAAAAAACAAAAAACAAAAAAACAAAAAAACAAAAAAACCACAGGTAATAAACCTGTTAATTCTACAGAACTGCTTTGTTCAGCTTAAGGTGTGCCTAAGGTCAGTATAGAGGTGAGAGGGTGGTTTTTCACACAATGCCAATATGAGCTGTCTAGCATTGTTGTTAAGCCCTTCATTCACGTTCTCTAATGCCATCAACCCTGTTTGTATTATCCTAGTCAAGCCTTGTATTCAAACATATGCATTTGATTACACCCTATAAGACCTTTCATCCAAAACCTGAATGACTGCCAGTGTGACACATGCCACCTGTTTGTTTACATGCCAAACAGAAGGAAAAAGGAAAGGGTGGCTGTAAGAGTAAAGCATTTTGCACTTCATCTTGTATGTCCTGCTGTATATGTTCAGTCAAGTGGTCCTTCTATTGCTGGAAGCAATTATAAAATGTTTGCTTTTAGGAAGGATTAAAGCTGTACCATCACATCCTCCATTGCTTCATTACAGCACTGAGGTGGGATTTCTTTGGGGTTCTTTTATTCCTTTAAATCTGAAGTGATGCCACATGTGTAAGGAGTCTGATAATCCTTTGCATTGGCATGGCAGAACAAAATAATTCTGGATCAAGTGCACTGAATGATATGGAGCTTGAATATGCTAGTAGCCCAAGCCCAAAGTGACAGCTCATGAATCAAACTGCATCACAGGATTTCTTATCAATGGTTTTACCTTCTGAAGCATGCTCATAATGCTGATAAAAATGCCATTAGCATTACTTTCAGCTTAAAATTAATCTTATTATTAATTAGCATAACTTTCAGCAAATTAGAATTTTTTTTGGTGTAGTGTAGCTGGTTTCTTGAGTTTCTGACATGAAACAATACCTCTGCTCCAATGAAAGCAGTTCGACACATGTTTTGTAGTTACTCTGCAGATATCTAAATTCTCATTCAAAGTGCTGCCTGGGAAACCAGTGTTAATACCAATCTCATGTCAATTTCTTAAGCTGTTAAATGATGGCCCTTTATTATAATAGCTGTTTGCATCTTTGACTTGTCAACTGTCTTACACATATTGTATCATTGCCAACAAGTGCTGAAATGGTCTCTGCTTGATACACCAGAACTCAGATGGTAATGTTGGGCACTAGACATGTAAGGTTTCCTATTCTTCCAGTTAATCTCTTCAGTTTCACTGGTACCAGTGGGAATTAACGGGCACTCTGAAGAGGTCTACAATTATTAACTTCCTTATTTTTCATAAGCTATGAGGGCCAATTCTTAAAGGGCTGTCCAGAGCACTACAAGTGAAACAGTGACTCTGGTTTGATAAACCAACCTTAATAGTTTTGCTTACTGAAGGAATGGAGTTCAGAAGGGGGGAGAGAGAGGTACAGAGGGAAGCTGCATCTTGAGGATTTCAATATACTAATCCTTTTACAACTTCTGCCAGAACTTGGTCCATTATTATGACTAAGAATTCAGCCATTCTAAAGAAATTGGGAATAGATGAACAAATTTTGCATCACCTTCTGGTAGTTACTTATATTGCCATGAAACCACTAGGAAACAAAGTAATCAGTAACATAGTTGTTGCTGTGAATATGCACTTTTACCACATCGGGATCATGACTAATTCATATAGGCAATGAAAGAAAGGTTGGACACTTTTCATACAGACCTTGTGTTTAGGATTTGTATGCTGCATTCCACTTTCATAGTAGTCATCAAATGGTTGAAGAGATAAATATTTTAAACGCTAATACCAGGAATTATAAAACTTAACCTTACACTTAAAATTAGTAATTTAATAGCTTTTAAAGGTCTGTAATCTAGAACACCATTGGAAATATAGAAGGTTGTAATGACAGGGATCTTATAATTTAAATTTTTGTTCAGTTAACATCATAGACAATTAGTGAATGATAATTTGAATGAATTAAATAATTGGACAACAAATAGATCCCAAAGTATAGAGCATTTGGGAGTGGCTACTCCACTCATAAATTCATCTATGTAACTTTCCTCTGACAGAATTTTTATCGGACCTCAAGCTGACAAGCAGGTATAATTCAGAGGTATTCCATCAATATTAATATAGAAGCTGTATGGCGATCATAACTATCTCTACCACCAAAATACATCTACTTCTATTACTTAAGTCTTACACTCTAGTGAAAGTAGTTTCTGCTTTTCTTATAAAATACAAAATCAATGATGTTTAATAACTAAATTACACACACACACACACACAAACACACACACACATATATATATATACATACATATATATATATATATATATATATATATATATATATATAGGTGGAAGATCTAATGATAAAATTGTTAAACCAGTAGCAATTTTTATTGCAACGATGATTATTCTCAACAAATCATAAAGACATTGGAACATTATATTTTATCTTTGGTGCTTGAGCTAAATGCCTATTCTTAAAAGCTAAGTATTGTAAATCTCTTATATTTAAAATTGGAAATTTATTGACTTATAGTGAATACTTACTTGTACAATCCTGTGGGCAGATTAATTCATATAAATTCTCAAGAGGATCACAAATTAAATCTGGACAAGTGGCAATATCGGGGGTACAGGTAGAGTAGTTAACCGTGTAGTTATTAGATGGCTTTTTGGCACCTCGCCAAAGGCATCCATTTCCTAGTCTCCGGAAAACTGTCTGGCCACTACTGCTGCCAGTGCCTACTGCGCACATTGAGACACAGTTTTTGTAAGTTGGACTTTCAGCACAATGATCCCAATGTTTCTCAGACATGTTGAACCAATGTGAAGTACTGTTGCAAGGACCCTCAACATGACCATCCACAATAGTAACTAATATAGTTACATCTACATATATTTCCTCAGGAAACTGCACTTTCACTACAAGTCTGTAAACAGAAATTGAAATATGTAAACAACAAAAATAATATCTTATGAAGGTTATTCTAGATCATTATGTAGGATAAAGGAAATCAACAATCTAAAAATAAAATTGGAATATATGCTAGATTCTTTATTGTCAATAATCTCAAATATAACAACTGAAACCGAATTAATGCAGTCCTTTTTTGATGCAGTTTATTTTTGAGAAATGAACCAATATAAAAGATGTTTTCCCTTCCACTTGAGAACAATAATATTGAAGAAGTGAATAAATGTAAGTTCTTAGGAACACATGTGTACAGCAAATTAACTTAGGCTAAATCTATTAAGATTTTATATAATGCTTTCAGCAAATCAGTTATTAAAATATTTGAAAGGAATAAAATATTTGAAAACTATCAAGTACCTACTAATATATTATGGAGTCATCAATCCACACATAGAATTCTATAATCCTATGTGGTATAAAATTATGAAGTGATGCAGCAAAAATGTGTAAAAAATAGTACTTATTTTGCAGCTGACACTCTAGGAAAACATTTATTCAGAACAAATGGTAACTTTATACTTATATGTACATCATGTGGTTTTGTTTCTTACCAGTAAACATTCGTAAAAACTAAAATAATGAACTTCATTGCATTAATACTAGAAGTAAAACTGATTGCCATAAATCAACACATGCTAACAAAGATATATGCGTAAAATATGAAGCTACTGACAGTGAAGCAAACAAATATCTACAAATATAACAATTTGTAACTTAAAAATTCACTTAATTTATAGAACAATTTATGGGAAAAATATCACCATTTCTTATAAAATAAGTGAAGTTTTATGTTACAAATTGTTATATTTGTAGATATAGATAAGTATATCAAAGTGATTGGAATTAAACTTTGTAATACAGTACTAACAGTTATGATCATGAAAGAATATAGGCTTTCAAGGACCAGAGTCAATATAAATTAATATTGTTCTTTCTTATGATTTGGAGTTATAATGTGAATGGTAAAAGAGGTACTATGTTGCATTATATATGTTTTCTTTTGTTTCTTTCTTATGAGAAGGAATTTTAATGTGAGTAATAGATGAGGTATTGTGTTGGATGTGTAGTTATCTCCGTAGTATTTTTATCAACAGGAGTTATACTAGAGTGGTACAGCTGGTACAGCAGATGCTGTGTTGCATCAGATAGTGCCATCTTTTGCTTCTTTTTACTTACAAAATTAAAGTGACTAATGTGAATAATGTGTGTGGTTCAAGAGACCATATAAAATGTCATATATTGACTGCTTTTGTGCTTTCTTATCTTTCTTATCTTGGTAATGCATGTTAGTGTTACACAAAGAGCTGTACTTACATTAAATCTGAAGAACACTTCTGAAGCCTGGTTGTATTGCCCACATATATAATGCCACCTTGTTTAGTTACTTCAAATGCTGGGCATCCTGACATTGAAATGAAACTATAACTGGGTTCCTCGTCAAATATACTTTCGTCCTCAGCAGCCCTGGTTATCCAAGTTGGTTGAGCAACCCGAGCATACAGCGCCGCTCCTCTAAACAAGTCCACTTGCTTTGGGTATGCAATTGCTTTTTCTAATATGTAATTTGATACCACAGCTGTTTTGCCCATGGACCCTGTTAAGTTGTAGTATAAATCCACCTAAAACACAAAAATTAGTAGTTTTAGTTGGGTTACAGTGGAAAATTGCTTGCATTATATTTCATAGTGTTTGCTAAGAAGTAAGGTGTCATAATGTAATGGGAGTGGAATGTGATGGTGAGGGACTCGGCGTGCTGCATGGCAGCAAATTTGCTTTCATTAATCCTCGTCCTCTGGAAGAGGACCCCCCTTCCCCGGCTCTCCGGTTCCCTAGTCTGCACGTGGAGGAGAGAGGTGGCGGTTGTAGGATCCGCCACTGGGATGTTTCAATCTGTAGCTGTTAGTGACCCTGCCCTCTGCTGTCACCTCACCTCAGATGATCACCTCTAGTACCTTTTCACATCGTCCCTCCCTCCATCCATCCCTCCCTCCCGGGAGAGGCTCAGCATATCTTCCATAAGTGGAGGTGTTGTCCCCCCACCGACCCCAGTCATAAAATGGCTAATATGAGGCACGTAACCTACCGGTAGGCGAGAATGAGACAATGCACTATAGCTCTATTCTTGTACAATGGGTTTTGTACACCTGCCTTCAGTGTTATCCCGACTATAATGTGCTAGTGTTAATATCCTTGAAATGAAGAAATATATCTGTAGCATTAATGAACGAAATATATTCATGTCACTTCTGTTTCTATACTTATATAGGTTGATACAATATTTTTTTCCCATCTGAATGCATACTTTATAACTTCATCATCGTTACTAAATAAATAGTAAAACACAATCCGTACACTAAACTTGGGTATACTGAGAATCCTTCTTGATTAGAGTGGAATATCAGAAACCTATCCCTTGCAGTGAAGTCAGGTATTCTAATGACAACACTACATGCTTTTAAATATACAAAACTGGAGCTTTGGTGCTCCTTTAAATAAAATACGGAAGAGTTACAAGAAAACAAAGCGGTATCCACCACATGGAACAATCCTGCTATCTGGCAACAGAATTTTGCTAAAGGCATCTTTATTATCAGCATCATTAATGCGTCGATAGAATTTGATAAATACTTCGTTGAAAAATCCTCCAACCCTATTTAAAATTAATCAATAAATCGAATTTGTCTTTTGTATGTAGAAATTCATCCGTTATTCTCTAAGAAAGGTTTGCAGACTCCCACTCCCTCTACAGGATTCTATGTACCACGATTGAATACCAGATGCGTAGGTGCGTGGTGTGAGTGTTTGTGTAGGAAGCCGTAAAGGTGACAGACTTGTTTACCTTGTTCATATTAGAAGGTGGAGTGTATGTCGTATTTGAGACACCTGATAATGCACTGAGACCTACCCTTTTTAACATAGCATTGGAATATGTTATTAGACAAATGCACGTACGAACAAACTCAACAATTTTCTATAAGTCAGTACAATTAATAGGGTACGCAGATGATATTAATATAATGGGAAGAACGAGGACAGCAGTATCTGAAGCATACAGAGAATTAAAAGAAGGAGTAAAAACAATAGGCCTGGAAATTAACATATCTAAAACAAAAGCCATGATACAAAGTAGGAGAAGAAAGTATACAGGAACACTGGAAATGGACCAACATAACATAGATATAGTAAGGAACTTTAAATATCTGGGAACAATAATTAACAACAATAACGATGAATCGGAAGAAATAAAAACAAGAATCTTAATGGCTAATAAAGTTTATTACTCACTTCACGCAATACTTAGATCTAAACAAATCCATAGGAACAACAAAATTAGGTTATACAAAACATTAATAAAACCAGTACTGTGCTATGGAAGTGAAACATGGGTATTGACACAGAATTTGGAAGATGCCCTAAAAACTTTTGAAAGAAAGATTCTGAGGAAAATATATGGACCAATACAGGAAGGAGGGCAATGGCGTATAAGATGGAATGAAGAATTGTACAGCATATATAAAGATATAAATATTGTTCAGGATATTAAAATCAGGAGGATGAGATGGGCAGGTCATATAATAAGAATGGAAGAAGGAAGAATACCAAAAAGAGTCCTTAATGGTAAATTCTACAACACAAGAGCAGTAGGAAGACCGAGAATGAGATGGGAAGATGCCATACAGAGAGACACACAACATATATTGGGAATACGAGGGTGGAGGAAGAGAGCTGAAAATAGAGAAGAATGGAGGCACCTGCTGAAGGAGGCCAAGGCCCAGAAGGGGCTGTAGCGCCACTCGAGAAGAAGAAGATAATGCACTGAGAGGAGAAACCTCCTTTCTGTTTCGTTCTCCGAGAAGGGCATTATTACACTGCCCATCACTTTGAAACTTGTTTTCTTGCGGCAAGGAATGTAACTTTCGATCTTAACTAATTTTGGTTCACTGAATACGAATCCGTTATCTGTTTCTCTGTATCACGTCAGGTTTTCTTGCAATACGTAGGTATTCCAAAACAACAGATATAGGGATAAAAAGTACTGAACAAATTACGATAAGTTTGGAAATATCATGGAGAAAATATAGTGATATTTTGTAAACAAACCACAACATATCTATTACACCATTTTTGTGAGAGGGGCCCAAATAATCATGTTTGATTTATATAAGTGCCAGTACCTATGGTCGAACCTTGGTTAACTTATTGCTAGAACGCACAAGTATGTGATTTCTGTGCTCCAGCAATTAAATGTTCCAAGAGAATTCAGGAAGAAGGCAGAATATGTTATTAGAGGAAAACATTGTAGCTACCTTTAGTGCGAACAGTTCTAGATGTCGAATGACGACTTGGCTGCCCAGCGTTTGGTTGCTGCATGTTTGCCATCTCTTTTCAAACACCAACAATATTCGGCCATTATTGGTACGTCCCACCTCCTCTGGTATCTTCTTTCTGCCTCCCTGATGTCTTGGTGAGCGCTCTGTCCTCTCTCTTCACCAACAGTCGCAAGGTTTTCAGGAAAGTGATCGAGATGAGAATGAAGGAAGTGCAGTTTCTGGCACATTTTACAACCCAAATCCTCCATGTGATGCAAAATCTTTTCAGTATTGTTTCGTACTGTTCTCTCCTTACATTTCCAAGGAACTTCAGGACGTCTCTCGAAATTCATGCAATAAGTTCCACAGCATTCATCGTCTGTTTAAAGTTTGGATCTTTGAGCAGCTTCCTACTTTATGGTCCATCAAAATCACCTTCCTTAAATTTTGCATCTGATAAATGTGGAAATTTGCCTGCAATATATACTGAAAATAGGGTCCTCTTCTGACCAAGGACTCCACAAACCGTTTTATGATTCCCAGTTTGGCATGTAGCTGTGGCAAAATAACTTTATGTGGGTCAACAAAAGCAGCATTTGTAACATTCTTTACACACGCTGTCCCCACTTGTCTCTTAGCCAGGTAGGCGTACAACAGTGCTTGTCCCTAGCTCTACTATCCCATTCACATAAATGACAAAGGAATTCAGTGTAGCCTGCTTATAGTCCTATTAGAATACTACACACCTTCAAGTCACTACACACATCTCACTTGATGTTTGATTTGGTCTAAAAAATTTGCATTGTGAGACAATTTTCCTTCAGGAAAATAGAATGTCGTACAGGTATCGAAGCCAGAATGTTTCCATTATGAAGTAGTACAACTTTCAAGCTCATTTAAGATGAATCCACAAACATTCTCCAATCTTATGGTTGATAATCACTTCCTATCTGTTTCATCAGTCCTGGAATGTCAAAACAGTAGATCAGAATCATCTTCGTTCTTGAAGTACTTCTTGAATTCATTATCTCTACATCTGTACAAAGGAAAGTTAGCTCCAGGGGCAAGAAGACTTTTTTCTTTAAATCGTGGATCCAACAGCTCACACTGGCCGAGGTCTCGTATCAGAATACTCAACTCCGACTGGTTAAACAATTCTGGAATTGCTGTTTTTGTTGCTGGTGGAAAATGCATAAGAACTTGCCTGTCAGCAAGATCTAAGGAAGCTCCAGAATCAGGTAAGCTGCTAGCAGGTAAAGCTATTGAAATTTCTGGTCCACGAGGAATGGGTCTCATCGCCGACTTTAAATTCGAGTACACAATACTGTCTTTGTTTCCTTATTAAATACAGCCACATTACATATGCAAAAGTAACAGTCACGACAGTGGTCCTGCCATTCACGCTAAACCATCCCTATGCCGAATGGAAGGACCTTCCGTTTCCCTTGGCTCCACTGTCGTAGGTTTCCAAGGCATTTTTTTTTTTTCAAATTACGTGGTGACCCATAACTTGTCTTGGTCTCCTAATTTTACCTTAAAATACGCATACTATAAACGTTTTGTCAATGCAGTTATTGGCCGCATCTGCTCCTTCATTATGTAGTACCCATACAAGTAAGAGAACGAGTGTGGCTTATCCACACATGTTATACTTCCTGTCGCACTCTCCATTTTCACACCAACAGCTCAGACGTTCACCACACTGATTGTCGCTGGATTAGGCAGCATTAAGAATTTGGCCACTACCCTGAACTACTAAAATGCAACTCTGCATTTCAACAGTACATTTCATCGATAAAATGCTAAAAAAACTAGTCTGATATCGGGGAGTTCAATGAAATAGAGTTGGATTGACAAGTACGCAGAAAAATAACAAAGCAAATCACAGCTACATAACAACGGCCGATTCGCTGTTATTGCAAAGCAACACGGAGCAGCAGTGACACATTTTAGGACCCTAAATCACGATTAGTGTGAAAACTAGATGTGATACAGGAAAAGCAGTGACATTTCTGAAATCAGGAGATCTCATTTAATGCTAATCATTTATGAGTTACTCTGCCGCAAAAATTATGGTGGGTGGTGTTATGTTCAAGTTTTGGACCATTCTCTTCGACGATTGTATCTCAGGAAGTTTTCGTAAAACACCTATGTCATAAACACTGCATTTCCAGCCTTATTTTAATGCGCTATATTGCTCAGGTTCACAAAGAAGAGAAATAAAATGATAATAGCAATTAGGAAGCAGGGGCGGCTCTGGGATTAATGCCTATCGGTCATGACAGTACTTAAAAGGGGGAAGAAATACGATTTTGAATTGTTTTTGTACTCCGATTGCAGTCATACGTACTGTACCATAGGGCAATTTTAATATATTCACTGACTCATACAAACCTTGAAAAACAATTTTTTTTTCTAAACTAATGAATGCAGTACGCACAGAGGAATCAGGAATACACCCAACAAATTATGCTGAGCTGATTGTGAAGAGGCTGACAGAGGCTATGCATTAACTACGGAGCTGCACACTAGCTCAAAATAACAGCTCAGGATTTCCCCGAGGTGTTTACAAACGGAGTGGCAAAAACTGTAACTTTGCATAGAAAATACAGTTTTATGGCACAAAAACACCAAAATAACAGAAATCTGATTTTTATCGCAAAAACTAAAATATACATTTGTATGCAACATAAAATTGGATGTAATAAGCTTATAAACTGACGACCCGTTTAAATAACTTACAAACATTGTAATTCGAGGACAGAAAAAATATACGTATGGAAATGCAGGAACTTTCGGAGTCTACTTACTTTTGCAACAGTGATAGCAGCCTCTCTCATTACAAGCAAGCTTATGGTTGGGAGCAGCGGAATTTTCCTTCCTAACGTATCGTAATATAATAGGTATGTTATTTAAGGCGGCATAACACTGACAGAAAACCCTTATGTGTGCACTCACAAAACCTTTTCTACTCACTTGTGTACAAACTCGTCTTAATGGCGCTTAATCTTCTAACTCACATTAATCGAGATAAACGTTTGTAGAAATGTCTTTAAGGTTTTCTTTATTCAGGGTTTTTCATTAAAGTCTAACGGGCACACAGCATTTTGCCTGTGCGATTGGGTGAGTCACAGCCAGCTGTGGTCCTACATAAACTCCGCACGTAATGTAGAAAACTCTTATTTTCTAGAAGATTCTGGAAATGCCCACTCTCGGCCAAACAGGCATTATACCGGGAGAACACATTCCCATTTACACGATTAAGTTGGGCCACTATAATGTTCCAAATTTCATTTCTAATGTTTTGTTTTAGTTCTCCAGTGTATGAGGATTTGTCTCGTAAACTTTGTCTTTCAGGTTACTCTACATGTAAAAATCACACACTGCTAGGTCGTGGGAGCAAGCCACATGGCCGGCCCCTCTCCATGTTCTTAGTTTTACAACTTTCCCAATGTCGAACTCTTTATTAGATCATATATTTCTTTGTTCCGCCTAATTCACCAACTTCCATGTTCTTGTATTGGTCCGAAGATCCTCCTCATGATTTTCCTTTCAAATGTACCTAACATTTTCTCAGAGCTGGAAGTTAATGTCCAACATTTGCATCCAAATATCAGCACAGTCTTCATCAATGTTTTGTATAACCTAATCTTGCCTTTCCTACTTATATTTTTGTTTTAAAACAAATTCTGAAAAGAATAATGTATCTTATTACGTAGAAAATGAAGCTAGTTACAGTGAAGCAATGAATATTACATAAATATAAGTATTTGTAACAAAAAACGTCACTTACCTTAAGGAAAAATGATGTTAATTCTTCTTTCTAATGGAGATCGATTTCACAAACAGATTGCTTGCATCATCAGTCCATCAATAATTTTATATTTTCTTAAGATAAGTGAAGTGTTTTGTTACAAATATTTATATTTGTGTAATAATATATCTTGTTTGCAGCCAGTATTTGAGCTTTAATTTCTTTACTTTTGTCATATTTTGATCTACCATTGTACCCTGTCCACTAGTTCTATCTGATCATTGCATATTGTCCATTCAACATTGTTTTTCTTGTTTTGTTTACCTTTCATCATTATTTTAGTTTTTTTTTTCCTGTGTTGACTTTAAGAACTAGTAATCTAGCTTTACTCTTCAGCTCATTATACAAATCTATCACGGTGTTTTTCTTTCTCCCCTTCTGATGTCATCTGAGTATGCTAATAATTGTGTTAATATGTAATATATTGTGGAGTTAGTATCTACATTTAGCTGTCTTATTATATATTCCAGTGTCAGATTAAATAATACTGGTTCAAATCCATCTCCTTGTTTAAGCCCATTTTCAATTTAAAGTTGTCTATTAGACTCTTCCTAATTTTTACAGTGCTGTTGTGCTTTCCATAGTGACCTTTATTGATCCTATTAATTTATTTGGGATCTTAAATATATTTGGAACACTTTCTTAAGATTTATGTAATCGTATGCTTTATGGAAGTCTATTAACATCTGGTACATTTCTATATCATATTCCCATGTTTTGTCCAAGATTTGCCTTATGGTGAATAGCTGGTCTATCGTGGATCTTCCTACTCTGAAGCCCACCTGGTATTCTCCAAAAAATTCTTCTGCATATTGCTTTAGTACCTATATATGCCCTATTATGTTGGTTAGGATTTTATTGCAAGTACAGAATAAGGATATGCCCCGGTAATTCTTGCATTCTAATTTATCTCCTTTATTTTTATATATGGGAGTTAAAACACTTGTCCTTCATTCTTCTGGTAGTTTTTATTCCTCCCATATTTGCTGTATGATTGAGTAAAATTCTTCTTGTACTCTTCTTCCACAATATTTAATCAGCTCTGTTGATATATTACCAGTTTCAGGTGATTTGTTATTATGTATCTTCTGTATAGCTATCTGTATATCTATCACATCTGGAGGTTTCACCCTAATCTCTTCTTTCTCTTCTACATGCCTTTTGTCTTCATCTATAGCTGTGTCCATTGGTATTTCATTTAAGAGATGGAAATATATTTTACAGTTTTCCTCAATCTCTAGTTTTTATTTCCTTTGGTGTCCTTAGATATATCTGCTCGGGACTGTAACCCTCTTTCAAATTTCCATATTCTTTATATGCTCTCCTTAACCAATTGTTCTTCAGATACTCTTCTATTTGTTTCATCTGTTCCTCCATATATGCTCTGTTCTCTTACGACATACATATTTTGCTGGCATTTCTTCTCAACTCTTCATACACTGACCTTTAATTTAGCTGTTTCTATTCATTCTTAATCAAACCGTCTGTGCCTAGTTTACTTACCCTCCATTCTTAAAATATTTGCTGATGCTTCTTTCATGGCATTTTTCAACAGTGTCCATTATTCACTATATTACTCACTTCTTCTACAGTATTCATCCCCTCTTCTAGCTCCTGTCGTAAGTTCTTTTTGGTAATTTTGCCTTATAGCTGGGTCTTGAAGTGTTTCTACTTTATATCGTTTTAGTCAGTTGAATTTTATATTTTTCTTATACATAAAATTCAAACAAATTTTAGATTTAACTGGGTAGTGATCTGAGTCATTTTTAGCACTTCTGTATTATCTTACGTCCGTTATATGTCATTTGCGTCTATTGCCAATTAAAATGTGATCTGTTTGATTAAATGTCAGGTGGTAGATACGCTTTAGAAACCTTTGCGTTGTGCATTAATTGTTCAAATAGTTTATTTAGGCAGTTAAGTAGATGTATAGCAAGCCGATGTAATTGACACTAGTACGGACCGCTCCGCTCTTGGGTTTCTTCATACGTTTCCCAGGTCGTTAGATGATTATTGGTGTGATATATTTATTGCAACGAATTTTTCGAGCCAGATTTCCTCTTGCATGTTTTTAATGTTGGGCGTTGGCAGGGTCAGGTGCTGTCAGTGGTGGTGTGCGGCACCGATAGTGGATGTACCTTGAGGAAAGTGTTCTTTTTACCCAGACCTGCAATCTTCAGCTCCCTTAGGACAAGGAAATAGAATGAAAGACTGGAGATGTTCAATTTGGAAACGTTGGAGGCTACACTGTGCCACTATCATGTCATATCTGGCCATCTCTTATACTCTCCTACGCATCCCTTCGTCCCTGTGGTTTTGAAGGAGCAATAGCTTTGGGCTCAACTGCAGTACTAAAATACTCCTCCATTTCTAGTTCATTTTCAAAGGACGCATGGCATACGGGATAGAAGAGCTATGGATTCCTATAGGTTAACTGGTGATTCTACCTGTTACAGTGAATGAAATTCTTAAGTAACCTTTTCCGTTTGAGCTCTAAATTCGGAGTAAAATATTAGTTTGTGAAAAATGTCTTTTATGACATTACTCTCTGACGAGTTTTAGCTAGAAGCGTGCTAACGTCTATGAGCAATTTAAAAGAAGGTAACTCTGTATTTTCATTTTTTTTTGGTGCAGAATTAACAGATTTCGCCATTCTGTGTGGAACTTCCCTAAACATTTTAAGTAATATGGTGTACTAAAATCTAACCACTTCCTAAAGAGGCCCTGGTCAGAAAGCTTACTCGCACGTGACCTACTGAAAGCTTCTTTACATATAATTTTATTAACAGGAGTTACCCGTTTTAAGGGGTCCAAGGACATTTTATATATATGACTACAAATAAACAAATATTTTAATGGATAGAGTCAACATGAAAAATTCAATGCCATGGCCGGGATTTGAACCACAGATCTCCTGGTTTCCGTCCACTCGCTCTTAACCTTTGAGCTACCATGGCCAACGTGCCGTCCTCAAATTAAATTCTCCAGTTGACTCGTATATTTCCCCGGTAGACCACTAACGGCTCTCGCATCTGAGATACACAGTTTGTGGCGACTTACTATCGTAAGTACTTGAGTCCCAGGCTTCATCATTTAACTTTTATTATTTTAGTTAATTGATGGAAATTAATCATTTCTCCACACTAGCCGTACATAGGCTAAGATTTTTAAGATTTTCTCGTATACGAGAGCCCCTAGTGGTCTACCGGGGAAATATATGAGTCAAATGGAGAATTTAGTGTCAGGACGGCACGTTGGCCATGGTAACTCAAAGGCTAAGAGCGACTGGACGGAAAACAGGAGATCCGAGGTTCAAATCTCGGCCTTGGCATTGCATTTTTCATGTTGACTCTATCCATTAAAAATGTTAGCCTACGTACGGCTAATCTGGGGAAATGAATAATTTCCATCAATTAACTAAAACAAATATTATTTCCAGAATCATGTTAGTGCCGCCGGGTTTCTGGAATTTTATCCCGTAGGAATTCTATGACAGGAGCCTGTTGCATTTAAGCACACTTAAAAACCACCAGTTGGGGCCCACGATCTTGGGATCAATAAATAGGTCAATGCCTAGCCACTCAAACCGATACGGGTGGGTAACAATAATAACAATGCCAATTATATGGTATTACAGAGTTTTGTTTTGTGTCAAATTTTCAACCGTCTTCAAAACTTTATATTCATAAATAAACATTCTATATTTGTTTGTGACATTTGCGTTAAAATAGGAATTTAGTTTTGTGAGTACGAAAATTTGAGGAACTATATAGTGAGTATATCCTACGAGGAAACTAAAATCACTTTTAACACGTCTTTTCATAAACCATATTTTATAGAACTCTGAATATTAAATTATAAAATATATTCAGCTGAAATTTGCATACAGCTGCTATTTTGCTTTGATACTTAATTTATATTTGGCACTTATCTGCTCAATTCGAGCTAAATATTTTGTTCTTATTCTTGTAGGTGTCATATTCTCAATTTCTATCAAATTGAAAATGTACAAAACGAGTTTCTCCAAGCTTCCCACCCTGCAGTTATCTTTGTGACGTTCTGCTCTCGATTTATCAGTTAATCTTTCTTTATGTTTCATTCTACGTGCTACAAGTGGATGTAATACTTGTGGATGTCTAACTTGCTTTTCTGGAATCCACTAACCGTCCCGCTGGGGATCGACGTGTTACAAAAAGCATTCATTTACCCTGCCATACAACGTCAAGACACCTGTAAAGTAATGGTGCTTTACATAGATTTAAAAGTCCTAAATTTTTCGTTTATTCTTTTGTTTTCCACGAAGTCTTACACCAGACGATTACATACCGAGTAAGAGAACTTTGTCATCTTTTAGGCTTAGCGATGATACAAGTCGTTGGGTTATTTCTATAGCTTGAACTGCCTCATGCACTTTGGAAACTATCATTATTCAGACCTACTTCTTCATAACCGCCATTATCAGTATCAAGAGATACAAATTGAGGAAGAATGGCTACTGCATGTGAAGTAATGCATTCAGAAAATATTGATGCCTCGCCTAACCTGCTTATTCTTTTGAACTGTGAAGCAAGGTACAGTATAAGAAAACATTTCATAATACATCTTAGTATAGCACAAATATATCATATAAATGAATAAGTTGTTATACTTCGTACATGAAAGCCAGAAAAAATGTGATGTGTAACCGAGGTGTTAAATATTAACAAGAAAGTATGGCACCTAAAAGCAATTTGGGCATACCTGCAAATAATGTAGATATAAGTGATTTTTAACAGGCTACTGTTCCTATACTACCTGAAACACAGGTAAGTTTACAAAAGCTAACAATTATACCAAAGGAAAAAGCATGCACAGAAGGACAGTTTAATCTTTTAATGATTTCTATAGGTGTGACAAGGCCAAATACTGTATAGTGCCTTGCAGATATATCCAATTTCTAGAGCAGAGGGGACGAAAATGGGACTCGTGAGGCATTGCACCTGCATTTTAAATGCTGCTATGTGGTATGACAAATTTGCCACTCGTAGAAGGAAGGTATCTTCGTCCTCCGTTCTACTGCTTAGCACCACCATCTTCAGCAACTATAGTTATCGTATCGTCTCTACGAATCATAATTCTGAATTTGATCCCCAATGCGTTGAATTATTTAAAAATCAACTCCTTAACAACCGTTAGTTTATTGCAGCTTTGGTCACCTGGGATTTATATTTTCTGTGATCCTCTTTTTTCACGTCTATGTTTCGTAAGTATTGTGCCGCGCTCATTATGTTGCAGTCAACATTTCAAAAGCTCTTAATTTTTAACGTAAACCTGCCCGTCAAGTGACTGTCGTTGAGTATCATTATATTCTTATTCTTCTTTCCGTAAGAAGAGCTGAAAGATTACGAAATATAGGCGATGATATAATTAATCGTAATATGACTCAGATGTTATAAAAGAGGATATTCAAGAAGGAGGAAATGATAACGATGAAGAAGTAAATATTAATTGAAGAGAATAATATAAAATATTTTAAATATTAACATCTGATTTTAATATTAAAACTGCTTTATGTATAAAAAGTGACAACGTTATAACATGTTTACTATTACATTTATTAAGTTATTAATTTTTAAATAAGTTTAATATTTGTTTTAAAATTTGAATTTTTTATTGTAAGTTGAAATTAATTTTGTGTATTATGGATTTTTTTGTCTTAAATTTTAATAAATTGTGAGATGAATTTTGTAAATAATGTCTTAGAAATTTAAAGTAATTTTGTATATTTTTTAACCTTTTTAAGTTTTAATTTACGATTGTTAATTATTTTGAAACATTATATAATTTTGTTAATAATATTTTTTATTTAAATTATAATTAATTGTAAGAATATTTTATAAATCTTTGAAAATTGGGTAAATTGATAAATGTTTATTTTTGTAATTTATGGCTGGTAATTAATGAATATTAATTTATAGTTTAGTGTGGTTATGATATTTTTGTTTGGTTAAATAACAGTGCTGGATACCAGTACTAAAAGTGTCCGCCTGTTACCGGCGGCAAACATTTTTATGAGGCATTTTATATTTAAGTTAATAACTGGAATACCAGTTATGTGTTACTGGAAACCAGTAACAATATTTTTGTTTAAAGTATTTTTTTGAAATTTTTGTAAATTTTTAAAATTAAATTTATAGCATTTTGAAGGGGATTGATTAGAAAGATTTTAAATTTTAATTATATTTTTGAAATTTAATTTATTTTTATGTTTGTTTATGTTCAGAAATGTAGTGTTTTTTGTAATTTACGTCCTCCAACGTCAAGTCATATCGGACGGTGAGTAAAATGGTTGAAATGATGTTCAAATGGGCCCAGAATCCATAGAGCTTAGAGTTACCTGGCATTCGTCTTTGAGAATAAGGGAAAACCCCGGAAAAAGTTTTATCCAGGTAACTCACCCTGACCGAGATTCGAACTCGGGAGCTCTTGAACGTGAGGCATACATGCTACCATCTACGCTACCGAGATGGGCAAATGTGGTGCGGATTTTTATTTTTGATGAGAGAAAATTTTAAAAGCTCGTAAAAGTTTTATTATTTTTATTTTTTTATTTATAATCTGTAAATTGTGTACGTTTTGTATATGGTTTTCATGTTTTAATAAATAAAAGTCTGAGTATTGACCCCGGATTATGAAATAAGGCTACGGGGGATGATATGCAGATTTTTATTTTGATTTTTATTCTTATTTATTTTTTGTTTCGTATTCTTAGTGCAAGGAAACGGGATAGCATTAAGAAATGCCAGAAGAAAGATGGCAAGACTTATTTCTATTTGATATGGAGTTGCAATGTAAGCGATAACCACAAAAAATAAAGACAAGCTGCATGTTATCCTAATAAGGGTGGCTATAATAAGCTGCTTAGGGAATGCAGTGTTTATCTAGTAGTCATTAAGCATAAAACATATATAATTAAAATAATTGCAATTAATAAGACGGTACAATCTGACCAACAACAAGAAATACTCGACCTGTTTAAAGCTAACTTTAGTGGACCAGTCCAAGGTGGCTGCTTTTACAAAGTAGGTATTGTTACAAATGTTGCCTTCCCACAGGTTTCGGTGAACGTGAGCGAGTTTAGTGAGCGAGTAATTCGGCTCTCCTCATTAGCAGCCGGAGCAAACACGTGGTGCCTTTCAGCAGCATCGACAACAGAAACACGGAGTGATTTATTTATGTAATTCATAATTGGTAGCGGGATGTAGAAAACACTATAGTAATATTGCGGAGAAGACCGAAGGCAGATGAAAAGGTTACAGAATGCGCTAAATCCTAATGAAGGGAATAATTACCCAGAATAAACTGTTAAACAAAATTATACATGTTGGCCAGATAGTAGAGTTGTATGATTCCTTCCTTCGCCTAGGTTTCAATTTATAAATTGCGGTAATTCTCAGAGCTGTACATGGCATTTGAAACATCAGGGATGAGAGAACTAATACGCCGACAGCTGAAAACGTGGCCTCCTACTAAGAAAAAATAAGTAATTACGAATTGAGAATTCTGTATTATGATTTATGTGATTAATCAACAAGCATGATAACTGAGTAATTCTAAACTTTATCTTCAGGCATTCTTTGGATTAAGAAGCTTTGTTTAGACCTATTTGATTCAGAATCTTTTATTTATCATGATAGCCTAATAGTGTAAAAACTGATAACTGGAAATTTGGAATGAAAACTTGTATGTCTAAGTTCTTCTGCGATATTTAGCAGTTATGAGAAGTGAGCCAAACCTGTAAAATACTAAGTCAGAAAGGACGGTTTTGGCGGGATTTGAACCGTAGACGACCCGTTAAGAGTGCATACCTAAATGAGTTCGGCTACAAATTGGAAAAAACCGACTTCCATGCTGATAGGACAGATGCTCCGCTGAAGTGTAATGTGCGTTGCCTTATTTCTTTTTAATATCTGATTATAAAATTATCAGAATACTATATAAAGAATTGACTTAAATATTACTATTAACTGCCTCTGTCAATGATAGAGTCGTTATACTTTGAAGGTCCAAACTATATTTATAAATTACTCCTTACAAAATTAGATTTGTTCCTTTAGTTTGGTAACGGATTTGACCAAAACGGGCAAATCTACTCTTATGGAAAACATTTTCATTGTTCAGTATTTTAAGCATATCTGGTGTTTTTTTAGTTTCTTTTCTGGTTACACTACTCAGGTACACAACCTTCGTTAAGTTATTGTGTGTTATATTGATAATTAGGAGAACAAGCTGAAAGAAGCCTTGGGGAAAATTGGTAAGGGGCATGTACGGACAGAGGAGAAAATAATTCAATTAGATCCTAGAAGAAAGTAAGGAGAAGGTTAGAGATATTAAGACACAAGTGATATGGAGAAGTTTTGAGAATAAAATATATTAAAAATTCCATAACATAATAAAGAAAGAGTAGAGGAGCAGTAATTTGACAGCTGGAAGGTGCAGGGTGTGCTGGAAAGTGAAAAAAAAAGAAAAGGAGGGAATGTCGTCGAAAGGGGGCTCTAATTTATACAAACGACCAGACAGTCATGATCTTTTCTTAACTGTAATATCCCCTTTACTGACATGCTTAGGCAAACCTTTTGACATCCATGCTATCCAGGAATAACTAACTTCAAGGACGGCTTGCGTGGACCACCTGGTATATGTATATAATTTCTGCTTTCTTGTCAGGAGCAAAACTACCCTTTTTCTTAGGCGCTGATGGAACCTTGTAAATGTGAAACTTTTCGGGTGTCTTCGAACAATATATTCTTCACTGTACAAATGTGCAGGCTTCCGTGATTTGCGGGTTAGCCAAACCAACATGAAACAATCACCGTTGTTTTAATTTGACTACGTAGAATTCAGCAAACCTGTCACTGTTCAGACAAATAATCTAAGTCCGATCGTGTACTGTTCTCATTATTGTGTACAGGATAAACATAAAGTCCCGATCCATTTTTGTGAGAAAATGTAATTTTAGATTCCAAAACATGCACGTATTTTAAAACAAATGACATGGTAACACATAATCCCCTTAGTCTTATTCAAAATTACTACCTTGCACTTCCGCACAGGTTTCCCAGCGATGCACCGCTGCCTCAAACACTTTAGCTAGCACTGTTGGTGTGATGTTATGCGATACTCCCTGAGAATGGCAATGGAGTTGACTTCAACTTTGTGGACTCGTGATTTCACGTATCCCCATGCAAATAAGTGAAGAGGTGTCAGATCTGGAGATCGTGAAACCCATATGCGGTATGAACACCTGCCAATCCATCGACGTGTGAATGTGGCATCCAGGTGCGAAATGAGGAGGGGGACTATCCTGTTGGAAGACCACAGTTTCCAAGATGCCATCTTCCTGCTATTGTGGTTGATGGAACTATTGCGGCATATTAAGATACGAATGACCTGTCACTGTTCATTCAGCACAGGAGAATGGTCCACACGCCATCGATTTTGTCATCCCCAACGACTTTTGACTTTTGGGTTGTTTCGTTCTCACTCAATAATCTGGTCTGGCTGTTCGTCCATCCACACTCTGCAGATATGTCTGTTGACCGTGCCACATGTATGGAGGGTGGCCTCATCACTCAACTACATATTTTGGAACAAATTGGCCCCTTCAAATGCCTGCAACAGGTCGAAACACATTGCTTCACGATAAGCGTAGTCCTCCCTTTCAAATGTATGTCCAATTTGGAGGTGGCATGCCAGCTTTTAAAGCGAAATGCAGGATCTTCCACACTGTCGATAGTCTCGACTTAACCTCCTGGTTGGTGCTTGCGGATTTCTGGTCACAACATCGCCTACCTGCTGCACAGCTTTGCCATTCAACTTGGGTCTACCTGCACATTTTACGTCCTGCATACTTCTTTGAAATTTCTGCATCAGCAGTAATATATTATTCCTTGTAGGACCGGGTTTACGGAATTTCCGTTCAAATTCCACTTGAAACTCCTGATATGCAAATCCCCTCAAACGTACAGAAAGTACAGCAATTTGTTCATCAGATGAGAGCATCTTTCAGATCTCCTTTACAAGAAATTCATATTTAACCGTTTTCTAAAGAAATGGATTGAGACTTTATGTTTACCCTGTATTTTGATACTGCAAGTCCACCTGATGGCTATGTTCAGTTTTTAAACAAGTGCACATTGCGGATCGCTTGTAAGTACACAAGTAAAGAACAGCTTACAACGGCAGTGGTGGCTCATAACCGCACATTCGCCATAATAAGCTTCGCACACAGCTGGTTTATGTAACCTTGTTTGTTGAAACCTTTTTCTTCTGTTACCTATGCTTTAAATCGTTTCGGTATGCACTGTTAATAGTGATACACTCGGTATATATCATACTCTCAAGCATTTTATTAAACTTGGTCATTAATTTCTGAATAATAATCATATATCAATTACTTTCGTATACTATGATAGAGATTCCTCCCTATTCCCAAGGATCTAATGATTTCAGGACTTCAATATACACAATTGTTAATTAAAAAATTAATAACATGAACTAGCACCGAAAATGTGATAGGATAATGCAAATAGTGAAATAGAAAATAAAGGCCATGGCTGATTTTCAGGTGTAGAATGTTGGATTTCCTTAAATTCATCAATTTACTTTTCTTTAGACAGCAAACAAGCTGCTGTTATAAACTATTTCTCTCATACGGGACTATCAGGCGTAAAGTGTTACAAAGAAATCTAGATTTTCTTAAGAATTTGCAATTTACCTTTCTGAAATATCCAATAAATCGCTACTAGAAAACCATCTGGCATATGCACACAAAAAGGGCTGTCTCCTCCCATTTCATTGACTAAGTCATGACTAGAGCCCGGATTTGTAAGTACAATCAAATGGTGAGATAAGAAAGCACAAGGACACGAAAAATCAAACAAATAAGCATCAAAGATAAGCAAATCAAAATAAAAATTTAATCATGAACATATTGTTTCGTAGAATTCTTACCTTACGTAAGCTTGTTACAGTACACGAGGGAGGCTATCTTGAGATGTTCTTGTTTTTCAATGAAGAACTTTTTATAGGGTAAAGGAAGGTATTTTCGTGACATAGGCAATTTCGTGATACTTTTTCGAAAGGGTATCACAGAGAAATCAGTTGGTGTTAACGCGCCTGCCCATAGCTACTGAGCTCTAGGAACAAGTATGTCAACTACCAACAGTGAAAGACGAGTTAACAACAACTAGTTTCTCTGAGATATCCCTTCGAAAAAGTATCACGAAATTGCCTATGTCACGAAAATACCTCCCTTCACCCTACAGAGAAATGGATGTCTGAACGTCACATGACGTAACTGGAACATGTGAAAAGCACCACAGTGCTTATTGAGTGAATTCCTATTCGATATACGTTTCTGAAGCAGAAAACTGTTTAGAAATTTTACAATAAAATTTTTTCATTAATACCTTACTGAGTTTCTCAAAGGCAGTTTCAGCAATACCGCGAGTCTCTGAAGACAACGTTACTGAAATTTCATCTATCAAAGTCAATGTTCCAAATTATTATTTCGAGCTTCTGTGTTATAATAGCAGGCATTTTCGAGAAACGGTTATGGATGTACTCTCTCCTTTCTTGGATGCCAATATTAGCAAAATATTCCTGTACTGTGGCAATGCTGCTTGCATTTTCTGCATCTGAGTACAACACTGTTTTACTTCAGTGAAATGTTCTGCGTAGTAGGACACCACCTTGAACCAGGTAATCCATCCTTTAAAACTGGTATAAATTAGAACTTGAATGGTCTTAATGGAATTTTTGAACTCTAACTGGCGACAGTACAAACACTTTCTTTACCATAGAGACAAACGAATCCACGTCTTTATATAGGCTCCTGTTTCAGCCAGATGATGTAAACCACCTGAATGATAAAATGATGGTTAGGAGTGGAAATATAATTTAAGTTTACTTTATTTGGACACAATAAGCTATTTTACTTAAAAGCATAAAATAAGTAAGCAAACCCTGTATTTCAGCAAAAAAGCATTTATGAGCATTTCGCTTAGATATCCGGGCTCTAGTCATGACAATATCCCCGAGTTAGGTAGCACTGGGCAACAATGAAAATGTTTCGGGCTTAAAAATAGTGTTTTTACATGTATTTGCATCTGCTGAATTCAAAAATCACCATAAAATGATAGATTAGCTCTTGTTTCGAAGATAAAGTGACATTTCATATTTTAGAGTGAAGATTTTATATTTGGGGTAATGTTTTGGGAGTTGGCACACCTGTCAAATAAAAAAACACAATCAGAGATAAATTTTGGAAATTAAGTGATGCAAAAGTTAAGGAAGGGATTTTTGTCGGACCACAAATAAGAGAACTTGTAAAGGATACTGCATTTAAACAAATTTTGGAGGGAGAACAAAAGGAAGCTTGGGAAACCTTCAAGGGCGTTGTTAATGGATTTTTAGGCAACAAAAGAGATGACAACTACAAGGATTTGGCGACAGTGCTCCTGCAAATATACCGTAGCCTTGAATGCAACATGTCCCTTAAGATCCATTTTCTCCACTCCCACCTAGACTTTTTCCCTCCTAGTTGTGGAGCTGTTAGTGATGAACATGGGGAGAGATTCCATCAGGACATTTCTGTTACGGAACAAAGATATCAGGGCCGTTGGAATGAAGTAATGCTTGCGGATTATTGTTGGTGTTTGTATAGGGATTCTGCGGAATTCCGTCACAAGAGGCAAGCTAAAGAACGACGAAGTTAATAGGCCACCACATGATTCTCTTCAGACACGGCTATCTGCGAAGTATTTTTACAGTAATTTAGAACTTTAAACATGTAATTTCCAGTTAAAAATCAAATACACTTTCATTGTTTTTAGCATGTATGTAATTATAATGTATCCTTTTCTCTCAATCCGTTAATATGTAATATTTCCACCTTGTGTATATCATAGAAACTAGAGCTAATAAAATTGTTCATTGCCATATTTGTTGTTCTCAACCCAAAATTAGTAGGAATTGTCTCATGAAGTGTTCGAAACATTCAAAAATTATTTTTTTTGTTGCCCAGTGTAGCAGGGAAGATTCTATGATTAAAGAATAGGCATATATTTGAAACGGAATGCAAGAAGTGAGCATTTACGTTTAAAGATATAAATACATTAAAACATAAATACATTAAAATATAAATATACATGCACCTATAAAGTGTAAAGATATGAGTGCCGTGCTAACTAGCTACAACTTATAGCAATCAGTTCTATTATTTGTGAATGTATACTTACCTCACCGCTTCCAGCACCAGGAACTATAGATGTATCGTTAACATTGAGCGCAATCACATAAGAAGAATTTGTATCAAATGCAATTGCTCTTTTTGATCTCAGCTCTGTGGAGGAAAAATAGCAATGCTTAAGTATGAGACACAAACCTTACGAAAATGTTACAAACATCAATTATTCAATGAAACTGCTTTCGTGTCCGTTAGAGCTTGCATTATGGAGACAAGAACCTTTTATGTTTAACTTAGTATTATTTGTAGTTTATAGTGTATCTTCTTTTTAAAAGTATCAGATCTAGATAAAGTACTTTTAATTTTAATAGAAACTTCTTAAAACTTTCACATTTTCTTCCAAAGATAAATGTGGAATGGAAATTCTGATAGAGTTTAGTGAAAACTAGCATATGAGCTTTCAGAATGGCATGCATTTGAAAAGGAATACATAAAGTGTACCTGCATGCTTCCAATTTGTCAAAATACAAGGTTAGTTTATACAGAAAATTCAGTTTATAACGCTAAATAATGATTTCTACATCTGGTGCTATAACAGGGACTCCAGTCAAAATTGCTCTTCTAAGTCAACAAAATTTCATTGTGTGGTGACTGACTAATGCTTTGCATATTTATTGGAACCTGAAGATACACAATTTAGAACTACCATGAAACTTGTAAGCTTTCAAATTCTACTCAAACTTCAATGGTAGCAGTTTTCATAGTAAAAGCAAGTTTTCTTCAGTATACTAACCTTTGAAGTACTAGGCCGCTCGTCTTATCACAAAGGCGGACAGGGTTCTATCCCAGAAGAGCGCATTTACTGTTCTTCACCGATGTTTTAGCTAGTAAGATGGGGGGGCCCTTCCAGGTTGATACGGGCTTAGCTAGTTTCTGGAGAGAGTGTTTACTTAGTCTCAAGCAAATGAGGAGCAAAGGTGCGCTGCAGAGTGAAGTAAGCACTGTTGCTGGGAATATTGTGAGTTTAATGCCGATAATTTTAGGATTGCCATCATCCGACTCGGAGTGAAGTCTTGCAACACTGTTGATTGTTTTCCACTCAGCATGCTGTGTACCCCTGATGCCAGTTAACGTTTCCTGATAACGAAGCCACTCCAAACCAATGGCTTAAATGATAGTGAACGAACAGTGGGGATATATAGTGTACGAAATGGCGTCAGTTCAGGTTTTTTCCTCGGGTTCTCCAGTTTCCCCCACCGTTCATTTCACTAACTGTTCCCCTCACCATTCCTTTCATCAGTTTCATCTTCATTTCATACCATCTTCTTCCGAACCTCCACACCTCGTTTTGTTTATCTGCTGCTCACTCCGCTTCCAGATTGCGAAGACTATTCTCCGACTGTATGCTTGTAATGTAAACAAGGGGATAGAAATTCACTACAGACAAAGTGCTGCATTATACAATCAAATTGTTTACAATATTCTCCTTGCGATACCTTGCCTCCACTTGCAACTTATAGACACTCAACTTTAGATAGAAAAGCTAAATAATACCCCACACCTTTTGGAACATTAGCAAATTCTGAAGGTGTTTTTATTTATATTATACTCCTTGTGTAGTGGATAAGATAGAAACCGGAAATATAATTATCAATATAGGCCAAGAATTTGAGCAATTCTCTAAGGTATCTCCAGCACTAAATTTAAGGTGAATCAGCTGACCGTAAATAATCCCAAATCTACACCTGCGTATTGTGGTTTTAGAAATTTTGCCTCATTTGTGAAAGGAAATAAATATAAAAAATACATTTTTCTTCAGCTACTTTTCTGTAACATGTTTTTTTCGTTCCTTTGCCATGACAGTGTTACTTATTGAGTGCTACACAAATCCAAATTAAGTAATATATTTACATAACGATTCCATAGGTAGAATGAATTAAAGTTTAAAAAAGGAAATTGGCGTACTGGGAAGGCACAGTTGAAATCTTAAATTTAAGTAACTTAAAGGATACCCTAAGATTATTTATTTATTCATTCAAGATGTATACTAGATTGGGACGTCGTAACCTACTTGCATTTTAAAGACATTCAGCATAGTTTTATGCATATATTAGACACTTCAAGGTTATTAATAAAGATAGCGTTCTTGATGAACGATAGAGAGACAGCTTACAAGTTACCGTAGCACGGTATATAGTTGTGAAGCTTTACAATGTACTGTGTGCCTTGTTTTCATCCTATTCCACTTAATACTGTATCGTAAGAAAATGAAATGAAATGCAATATTCTCAGTTTTGGAGGAAAACTCAGTCTCTTTGTTTCACAAGAGGTTATACGTTATTGTTGGACTATCTTAAGTTTCTCCCACTAAAAAAAGTAAAAAGTAAATAAATACATAAATAAATTCATAAGCAAATAAATACATAAAACTAGAGATAGATGATTCGCCTGTATACTTAGGTATATTGATACCTCAAGAAAGTGGCGGTACACCATTAGGCAACGTGATATCGGTATCTTTACAGATTATCGAGTAAAATTTGCTGTCTCAGAGTACGCGTTTGAAACATTTGTAGGCAAAAAATGTCCAGAAAACAACATTTCATAATTCCTTGTCTTAAAGGAAAGTAATTGGTATTTTAGGTCAGAATACTGTTAAACTGCTATATATAATGAGAATTCTCACCACTTGTAATTACTCTGAAATTAATCTTTCTACAAAAATAAAATATTAAATTTGAAAAATGAGGACAATTTTAAAAATATAATAAAAAACGTAGCCACAAAAACAAGTTGAAAATTTGTAAAGTAGTAACAGTGAACCTGTTACGGGTTATGAAGGTGGGAAGGAAAATAGAAGCTTCAAGAAATGAACTTCCCCAGTGTTAAACAGACAGAAATGCATGAGAAGATCCACATATCCCTGGTATAAAAGAGCGCATATATAAGTAATAATTGATACAAATACCTAATATTTCAGGTTACTAAAGATTCTATTTTTTCTACCTTCTGGCGTTTCACCATGTATTGGGATAGAAGAAAATCCTTAAAAACGTTATTTAAAATAATTTAAATTTCAAATGTCCTTAATGTCGCAATTCTCGCGTAAGAACCCAATTGTTACCGGTGAACTATATCTATAGCTGTAAGAGTTCTTACTGGGACTTCTATACTCTCTGCCCAACACAAGATGGCAAGCTAGATGGATGTATAACGTAATCACTTTTGCTGTCCCAACGGTGTTTATGTTCGCCTTCCCAGTATGACAAGGATGCTAGATTCGTTTAAAATATGCAACTGTTTTCCGTAACTCACCCATGCATAATACCTATCACTATAGTTACTGCAACAAACATTAGGTCTGGCAGCATGGGTGACTCATATACACTCTCACACTTTCATTTTCTAGTAAACAGATCCACTAACAGAGCAGATAAACGGCTCAAACCCCTCTCCCCTTAATTCGTCTCTTGCGTTCTTGTGGTGGGTAGACAGTACAGTTTACTGCTCCTATTCTTTATTGTTAGGAAGAAGAAAAAAAATCCTGCGTTGTTCTGGATAGGTGGAGTCAGATTGAAAAATTCAACGTCATAGCCGGGATTTGAACACGAACCTCCCGGTCTCCATCCTGTTGCTCTAACCATTGAGCTACCATGGCCAACGTGCCAATATGATATTATCGCATTATCTCGGTAAACCACTAGGAATTCTCATATATACATGAGACAACTCCTAAATGGCGACTTACAACACGCACCTAACGTGAGCCAGTTGGAGAATTAATGTCACACTGGCACATTGGGCGAGCTAGCTCAATCTTTAGAGCAATCGGACTAAGACCTGGAGGTCCGTATTCAAATCCTGGTTATGGCATTGAATTTTTCAGTCTGACTCCACCCGTTGAAAATTTGGCCTTCACAGGCTGGTGTGAAAGAACAATTTAATTTCCAAATCCTGTATTTCTTTTGGATTTTACTAGTCAGAATAGAGTACTTGGAATTTCAAGAGCATATTATACTATATAAGTATTGCTCAGGTACGCTTAGTTCGTGGTCCTCAGCGCTCGTGTGTGATTGGATTCCTGGCTCTGGGACAGTCCGCGGTAAGAGCTGTAGGTCCTCTCATTCCAGAGTGATTCTCATCAGCCTAACATCGGAGATAACACTACCCAACTGGGTACCTCCAGCTCAGAAATGTGTCTAGACATCGCTTGATGGAATAGATACCGAGGAAGTGCTAGAGCATATATGGGAAACGCTGGAGAGAACGACGGATATCTAATTTCAATAAATACTTCATTTTATACAGTTTTATTTACTTTCTCAGCAAAAAACAAAAATGTTGGACGTAATGCACTTTTTTCAGTTATCAGCTAATTACACAAGTGAACATCATTAAATGAAATACTGTATAACGTTTAACATGATCCAGAGCATGCGTAAATTAATTAATTACATTGTTCCAATAAGAATATATTTTCTTTATGTAACACCAAATTGAGCAGATTTATAACAAGTTTTTCTAGTGAAGATAGCTTAATTGACTCATGTTTCATTATAAAGGCGCAAGAGCAGGTCAGGTTCAAAGAAGGGGAAACCTGTTCAAATATCCCATCTACACCCTCCGCTAATTAACTCTAACATCATGGTTTGTAGGGCTCAAGAAGCGGAGAAAGAAACATTAGCTGTTAATGGCATATACCACTGTTTTTGACACAAGCACATGTCTCATTATATCATTAAACGTGGTCTTAACTTAGAGGGAGAAACTCATTTTATTAAGAGCTTTAAGCCTTCAAGTAAATTAAACGTAACAAGTACATGAAAGAAGTGAAAGAAGCATCTCTTTTTTCCTGAACACTGCTACCTAAGTAAGTATGTTTTCTGCAACTGATATTTGGTAAGTATCATTGGCTGTCTACCGAAAAGTTGAGAATTTTTCTTACTTATACAGTATCTATTGCTCTTCAGAATTAAAATTCTGAACACTACACTCTGCTTATAAAAATATTAATTTTAATGTACATTTTTTCGTCATATATTCTATTTTTGAACATTTTTAGTTTTTTTTCTGCGTTCCACTTCCTTTTTGGTTCTTTTTATTTATTTTCTAAGACATTTCAGTAACTGAAATTATTAAATTAATAACTTTATTTTGCATATAAGAAAGTAAACTGATATTTGATCAACTGGTTGACAGTGTACCTGTTGGAAGTCGGTTACTTATCAATACTGTACATATTAACGGAGCAAGCACCTATTTCCAATGTGCTGCTTGATAATGTGCACGTTCAAAGGCAAGTGTTTATTCATTATTTTCACTGTCACAGATTTAGTTATTCGCAGATTTTCTGCGAGGGAAGTTTGGTGTTTAGTTCCTATTTCATTCAAACATGCCTAAAGTAATGCCTTCGAAACCTTGTCATTTAATGGAAATTAATTGTTATTTCACACTAGCCGTGTGTAGGACGCACTATGAAGAAGTAGAGCCAGACCGAAAATTTCAATGCCATAGCTGGGATTTGAACCGCGGATCTTCTGGTTTCCATCCAGCCACTCTAACCATTTGAGCTACTATGCCCAACGTGCCAACATCACATTAAATTCTCCAACTGACTCGTGTTTCTCCCGGTAAACCACTTAGGAGTTCTCATAAACACATGAGACAACTACCTTAATGGCGTCTATGCGGTTTCTATTTTCAAACAGTTAAATTGAAGAACAGTTAGACTTCATAAAGGCAAACTTTCAGTCGCTAACACAAGGAGTTACACGTGTACAGGAGAAAGGTGCAAGTCTAGAAATTTCTGTGACTCTAGTTAACAAAATTGCGTCTGATTTGAAAAGTGTAGGGCAAAGGGTTGGAAGAAGAGTATCTAAGAAAGTGGAAAGTGTTCTTGATAAAAACTCTTAGTACAGAACTTTTTTGTCGTATTTCTCGAGTGATAACTGGTGAAACATCTGATACTTCGTGCATTGAAAAATATTCCAACATCAGTGATGTAGCGCATTTTAAGTATTACCTGTCTTACAAATGAATGCAGTTATTATTATAGCAGGTCGCTGGTGCGGAATGACAGGATTTACAGAGGTGGAAGAAGGTGCGAAAACAGCGCAGTCGAGTCCGACCATCAAAACATCGGCACAGCGTACGTAACACGACACATATTTTCGCACTTGTGAAATCAATATTCCATGCCTATGAGTATTCTCCAGAATGTGTCCTTCTACCTTCAAAAGACATCTTTTCTTTAACAGCATTCACAAGTACACATACTGTAGAAATTCCGCTTCTGTGTTGGTAAAACTCGAGAAGCAAGACATATTTTTCAAACTCATCCTGTTTCGAGCTAGTAGAGAGTGAAGTGAGAAAGAAAAATGTTACTATCAGGCCTGAAGCATATTTTTAAATCTATAACTATTAGGGAATGGTATTCATTGTAGCCGTATAGAATTGGGAGTGTGTTGCAATAAAAAGATAAGAGGTCTCCAGGGTATTGACATTTTAGATTAAAAGTACACACATGTAGTGTTTTACAATATTGCACTTGAGGTAACTATATTTTTATATTAAATTTAAGTCTTCCAAAGTTAAGTCATATCGGACGTTAAATGAAATGTATGAAATGATGCTCAAATGAGCCTAGGGTACATAGAGCTAAGAGCTACCTGACATTAGTCCTTCAGGATAACGGAAAACACCGAATAAAACCTTATCCAGGAAATTTACGTCACCAAGATTCGAACTGGGGACCTCTTGAACGTGAGGTAGACACGTTGTTATCTAAGCTACTAAGGTGGGCTCCTCTTAAACTTAATTATAAACTGAATATGGTATTTTTCCTGAGAATTTTCTAGAACATTATTGCAAAAATCACATGTCCCCCAATGTATACTCCATTTAATAATTAAACTGATATCGCAACATTTAGAGTAGTAAGCAGTCCTTCGACCGCATCTTTCATTGCCTGGATTAGAGTTCGTTGGTATCCTGCTTCCATCCAGAAGGAATCGATTTTTAGCCTACTTTAGTCAGTCAGAGACATCTGGGATCGGATTTAATATTTACCGGACATGAATGGAACTCATAATATAATTTACAAGCAGGGTTCTATGCAAGTTACTCACTTCATTTGATTGAGGTAACTGCTTCTCAAATCAGACAACAGAATTTTGCACATATGCTATAAAAATATAACATTAATTATATTCAAAAGTAGCACTCAATATTATGTTTGGTTTCTTACTACAGTTAATTCACATAAATAAATCCTAATTGGGACAAATCCAGAAAAAATAGTATCTTTACCCTTTCTTAATAGAGAGGGATAATACGTGAGTTATAAACAGCATTCTGATATGCGCAAGTGATGGATATATTTGGATACGAGAAACTACAACTTAAACGCAATCCATGGCGTAATAGCTCAAAGTGAGCCTGAGCCTGCAAGCCCGACTGCCGGTCTCACGCCCACATACACAAGGCAGTGTTGGGTGATCATCCAACCCATACGGGGAAGAACTGTATCGGCATCTCGGGACCCCCAACCGGAAAGTTGGCTTTCGAGACAAGGGTTTGCTACCTAGCGTAGCTTCTTAATTTCCTCACGATGCTGAGTGGACACCCGGGACATAAAATCCGCACCCCCTAGGGGCGCTTTCCCGATGCAGGTAACCAAAGCACAACGCTCTCACTATGTCACGGCGCAGAAACTACACCTTGCTAGGGGTGAATTCAGGAATAAAGTTAATTTATAGGTTGTTTAACACCTTGTTCATAGAACATTGTGTAATGGAGTGCGCTATTTTATCTAATGCAGTTTTTCAATACGAGTAGATACATATATCTTGGTTTTTACCAAAGTCGGTAAGCAATAATCTTTGTTCTTTTGTTTACACCACAAATGTCACTTTAGATGTCAGTATTTCTTTTTCTAATGTTTATATATTGCTTTTAAGATTATTTATTTTTTACTAGAAGAATCGCTACCTCTTCTACAGTATAAAGCTTTACGACTTTATTAAGATGTTTCTAAGCCTTCCTTATTTAAGCTGCTCTTGCAGAAAAGGTCTAATTGGTTACTTCCTTCCAAAACATCTCATTTTCCTGAAGACTGCAATGTGTAGTGATCAGAAAAACTGTGTTATCCTCAGAAGAGCCCTTCCTTAATGGTTTCAACCTCGTACGCTCTCCACATATTCAAACAACTTCCATGGCCACTCAGTTAATTTTATGTTGATGATCTTGGTTCAAATCCCACCTGATTTAGGGCTCTGTATATTTATAAAATAAATTAGGGAAGTTCAGGGGTTTGCTTAGCCAGGCAGAATGTTTTAAAAACCTTTCTCTAGCTTTCTGTGGCTCTTCTTCCAAAGATCATTGTGTTTGGATATATATCATATACTTAATCTACACTTTCTACTTTTTACTATACTCTCAGAAAAGTTTTCATTGCAAAAAGGAGCACTTGCTAATTTAGCATTGAAAACTAAATTAGTTTCTCTCTTTTTAAAAAGAGGTTTCAGATCTCCACCTTTTGCCACCAAAATTTCAAGAGTGAGTGAATATGAACTACATTGTGAACGTAGCGTCTTGTTTCTTCTAGCACGCTAGCTGCTCTTTTTTGTTTTGTTTTTGTCTAAGACTGTATGTTCCTATAATGACTGAATTTGTGATGTTAAAATATTCCCTACACAATATTTATTTATTTATTCTAACCATAATAATCATATCCATATAAGGGTGGTACTAAATTTATCGATGCATAGAAATATATTATTCCATTAGAAAATATATATTTAGTAAACGGACTATACTGCAAATCTATATATTCAACTTTTATACATGTTATAAACGATGCCCCCTCTCTCTTTTCATCTGTATCTCGGGTCGTTGAGATTTGAAAAACAAAAGCAGCCATCTTCTATCCTGTTTACTGTACTTACACAATCATCTGTTAATGACACGCTAACCAGCCAACTACCTAGGCGTTCTGAGTTCCCTCTATCTCCCTCGGATATTCCATTACTTCCTCTGATCTTCTATTTGCTCGCATCTGCACCCTAACAATAAAAGTTAGACTCAGTTAATGAAAACCAAGTGCAACTCGCAAACTATGAACACGGATTTCTATTCTCTTTCTTCCATCCACTCCCTTAGACTATTCACTATTCTATTTTCATTGTATGTTAAGAAGCTTTTTATCTATCCACAGTGTCGTTCTCGTTCTAAAATAACACGTTTTAATTATATCGCTTTATTTTGTAAGTTGGATAATTTCTATGTCATTGAGAATGGGTGGTCTACGCCAACCGGAAAGAACACGTGCGCCAGTTTTGCATCAAGGAGCGGCAGCCCGCCTCGGTAGCGCGGTGGTAGCGTGTCTGCCTTACGTTCAAGAGATCCTGAGTTCGAATCTCGGTCAAGGTGAGTTAACTGGATAAAGTTTTTCCGTAGTTTTCCCTTATCCTGAAAGACGAATGTTGGGTAACTCTAAACTCTATGGACCCTGGACTCATTTGAGCATCATTTCACCCATTCCATTCATCGTCTGATATGACTTAACGTTGGAGGACGTAAATTACATAAAAAAGGAACGGCAGGTGACTGCTGAGGTTTCACTTCAGTGGTCTTCGTCACAAATGTCAAGTCACTCAGTTCACTCGGGATAGCCACACTGCCTATCTCTTTAGTCATGTTTAGTCATCTGTGGAATATTTGAGATAATATGAGAATAGTCCAAGTAGTAGTGACCATTCACGCTCAATATATTCATAAAATGTATTTATTAAACGGAAAAGCACGTCACCACAATATTGAAGCTTGCTTTATGTTTCCACATAATCACCTCAGTTATTTAAACATTATTCATGAGCTTTATAATTCCTTTGCTGTAGTCAGTAGTCGTCAGTCTAGCAGGTCAAGATTTTCGAACACAATTTCAATAAGCAAAGAAAATAGAAATGTTTCGAAAAGAATTCTGTAGCACATTTAGAGTTATGTCTTTGATTTGAACGATTACATAAGCCCACTTAATACTTCAAATGAACTGTGGTAGTTGAGGAATGTCCTTCAGGTGACTTCAAGTATATTTATGAATAGATTTCTGAGCATTTCATGCAATTCTCTTACATACACTTCCTGGGTTTTGCAGTAGGAAGTTTTGTAAATATTTGAGATTCTCCAATGCGTAATATACTTTCAAAGGTAGTATTACATCATACACTATATTAGTAGTTCTTAGATGGTGTCATGCTATATCTGAACGCTTTCTTACTTCAGCGCAAAATGTGTAAAATAAAAAGCCTAATAATGCTAGATCAACTTCGGTTAAAGTTACACTGTGTACCCGACAAGTTTCGTCACTTCATGAAGAAATGTGGCAAAACGCGTACTTTTATATTATTTTTTTCAGCATACGCTGACTTTTCACGATCAGTCTAGGATCTTCGCGAAATACGGATTTCAGCAAAAGCCCATGACACACACAATATATATTCTAATAATATATTAATTATTTATATATGTATTCACTATTCCTATCTGTGTTCGCATTTGCTATTCTTTTTATTGGTCGCTGATATGTTTTCTTCCATATTTATTCTTATTTTTTCTTAATGTTTTTATTTCGTTATAATATCCTTATATAGGGTAGGGGTGGGCTATTTCGCTCACGGGGCCTTTCTGCCCGAAAAAGCAATTTGCTTTACTGCCCAACAATCATGGGCAGCGATGACTTTCCTGCCAGTTCATTGTCAATCTTGGTGTTTGTGCGACGTTTGTATGAATTTACTTGAGGTTGTAGGCTGCTGTTTTAATAGTATTAACAGAAGAAGATTACAAGGTAAGTAACTTATGTTGCGTTTTTTTTGCCTTGAATAAGAAGTATTGTTTGTAACTTAGGGTCTAGCACCTGAAGATAGAGAGACCTTTGATTGAAAATCAATATCAGTGTAGGTTATGGTTTGGGTTACGTACATGCATAGCAGATGACGCGTTTCTTTTATGGTGCGCAATTTCAAAAGTTCAACATTTGGGGCTATTCCGCCCAAGCAAAAAGGGGTTATTCTCACCCAGTAAAATGAAGGTTTTTTGTACCCTTTTAACCTAATTATTTCCTACACAACTATTACTGCATTTTATTTGATCGTTTCAGATGGCTCACACATATAAACAAAGGAAGCTGGAACGAAACTAGACGAGGACAACATTGCTCGTGCTGTTACGAGCGTATTAAACGACGATGTAAGTATGAGAGGAGCAGCGGTCCTTTTCAGAGTGCCTTACTCTGCTCTCAAGGATCGTGTTCATGCACATCAACATCAAGAAACATTAGGAGGAGGAGTGTACAAATCAGTTGGTCATCCTACAGTGTTCAGTTTGCAGGAGGAGACAGAGTTAGTTTCCAGGTTAAAATACTTGGCATCAAGAAGCTTTGGATGTACTACGGAGCAAAAAGAAAGCAAATCTATTGTAAAACTAAATTGTGGGAATAGTGAGTCAAGTGCTGATTTGGTTCCGGTCCAAATAGAATACTGTGATGAGGAAGATGCATCATGTGGATTTTGTGGGTTAAAGTTCTATTCTCCGAAATCAGCAACCAAAGGAGACTGGATTAAATGCCACAAATGTGGACTATGGGTTCAGGAGGTGTGCGTTGGTGCAGTTGGTAAGAGAAACTTCATTGGTGGCAAGTACTTTAATTAAAATCCAAAAGTACTGTGAGCGGTAATAGCCCCAGGGCCGGGCGTAATAGCCCCGTTAATTCTGAGATTTCCATTCTGTGCAACATTTGCTGTTTCGTTTGATCACTACTATAGCAAGTAAAATATATGTGTGTTTATAACATCAGTATTGTAACTTTGTGGGTTCGTAGAATTAAAAATGCGGAGTTGCAGAAATTAAAAAATCTCCTTTATTTTCGTAGCAATATATTGTCCAATTCTCACGTAACAACATCACATATACACAGTCTTCCAAGGTCGATGACAATAACAACAGTGACAGCAGATTAGCTCAATAACACTTCCAGCTGTCTCTCCGCTTACTCCGTTTCACAACTGACTCATCACTAGCCATGGGTTCTTTTTTATACACCTAATCGATCATTCTAGATTGTTCTCGACTTTACTCTAAAATGTCACCAGATAAAACACGAATGTTCTAGAATGTAACTATATAGGTGCCGGCAAGTCTTTCACCTCTGTGATAAACTATCTATCTCTTATATCGAGATTTAACTGTATTGGAACACCACAGTGAAGCGAAAAATTATTAATTTTTAGATGAGTCGTATTTATTACACATCTGCTTCACTTTCGTACCTATTTTGAGGACATGTTTCGCAAATCATCGTTTGCATCTACGGCTCTTATGCGACTAAAGCTTGATCCAGCGGTGTGTGTAATTCTGATTACACACACCGTTGGATCAAGCTTTAGTCGCATAAGAGCCGTAGATGCAAACGATGATTTGCGAAACATGTCCTCAAAATAGGTACGAAAGTGAAGCAGATGTGTAATAAGCACTACGCGCTATCGTTAACCGCTTAGCAAGGCTCATTATTACCATCAAACTATATCCGCCGACTGACCTCTTATTGCGCCGAAACTTTAATGCCCGTGCCTCGACACTACGCTTTAAGGGAATTAATAAAGACTGTTTTGCTCTATGTTTAACATAAAAATTGTTTTTTATTTGTTTTATAACGCCTTACATTTGAAATGAACGGAATAGTCCCGCTCTACCCTATTGTGTGAAGTAGATGTTACTCCTGCTCTTTAAAAGCTCTGTTTTACACATTTCTTTAGCTTGTGTCTGGTGTATTACTTACAGAAACGAAATTGGCTTCTTTATATAAAAATAGTTATTCGAATCCATGGTTCGGTGTGCGAGAGCGGACGTAGTATAGGGTCGCACACTTGCACCACCCTCCCACACACACACTCACACATACACACAAACACACACCCAGACATACACACACACCCACTTAATTTCCTTTCTTGCCAATGTCTGCTAACTATGCTTTTCCTTTGTCAAGGCAGAGACAGCCAGGATCATCTAGTACGGGAATTTTCGCAGAAATTTCTTTCTGATAAAAGGTAGAAAAAAGCAAAACCTCTATATACTGTAACTACAAGAAAGCTTTAAGGGAAAAGCAACAATAGGTGATTCTTAGAAATAATAAAAGGATGTCTTAATGGAGAATTCCGAGGAAAAGCAGATTAAAGTAGTTCTAAGAAAGAATTGCAGCCATACTTTGTCATCGAAGGGTTGAATGTTATAACGGATATACTGTAATTCACAACTGCGTATTAAACTGAAGAACTGTAACTGTTTTCGTCCTTTATCATTTGTAGAGATGCATAAATTTTAATGTGATGTTTGAGAATTCTTTTCAAAGTCAAGACCATCTCTAAAACTTGCTCGGTTATGAAATATCCTGTGTTTTGTACTGTTCCTCATCTGATAACACTTTCAAACAGAAGCTATTCCATATTTTCTGTTTTACAGCAGAACGGTGGTCTCTGAATTTAATTTTCTGTACCTTTACCAACTCTAATGCCTTTATTAATTTTAAGGGCATGTATCTTAAAATTTGGCAAAAATAAGAAAATTGTCCTTTTGTTTTAGTTTTTATTTTATTTATAGTTTTAGAATGACAGCTTTAAAACCACAAAGGTTATTTTAATTGGTACATCGTACAAACAAAGCACTGATTCAGGATTTTAAATTGTTGTGCACTTGTTAAACAAAATGATATAATTACACCTGGAAACCTTCAAATGTTTAATTTCATCTGTACAAAAGTTTTGTCTCTCAAACTATTTTAAATGAATAACTGTCTTCACAAGAATTTATTTTATGTTTGTATACTAAGATTAAATTAAAATTTTCGGACCAATACAATAAACCGTCAAGTAAAAGGAGTATTTCATATTGCATATTAGCAAATATTTGGTACAGCCTGCTGCAATTTTGTGTTCCTTATATGTTTTTTAGTGTTTATACGGCAAAAAAAGTTATCATGAAATAAAAAAACTGTAAATTTGTTCCTTTCATATGTTTTTTATCCAGTCAGGTACTTATCTGACTGAAAAAAGCTACCTATGAAATAAATAAATTTAACTGATAAATTAATTTGCTATTATAACGTATTACAGTTAAATAGCAATTAATATTAAGTTTAAAATATACAATTTCTGCCCGTTTATGAAATCCATCTCTACGACCTACGTTTAGGGACAGTCTCTTACATTTACTAACCCTGATGAGAGCAACTGATAACAGAACGATACCAATGCAGCATTCGTTAACAATGTCTAATAGTGACATGTTTCGGGAAGTATATTAATCTTCTCTTCACTTCATGTCATGAAATTTCGTAAATCCTCTTTTATAGATTTCAATGAGATTGAGTTTCACAGCAACACGTGAGCAAACAGTTCTGCCATCGATTACCGCGCGACGAAACGATCCAGTTTGCTGTCTAGTTGGTATCACTTCTTATTATTTACGATTTGGTGAATATTGGTTTTGAGAACACTACCGCTTGACCACTGCCCGCCTCGGTAGCGTAGATGTTAGCATGTCTGCCTCACGTTCAAGAGGTCCCGAGCTCGAATCTCGGTCAGGGTGAGTTACCTGGATGAGGTTTTTCCGGGATTTTCCCTTGTCCTTCAAGACGAATGTCGGGTTACTCTAAGCTCCTTGGACCCTGGACTCATTTGAGCACCATTTCACCAAATTTATTCACCGTCCGATATGACTTAACGTTGGAGGACTTAAATTAAAAAAAAGCACTGACAACCAAGAACTACAGAGAAAGGACAATATTCTGCACAGTTCTATTTCACACTTGAAGACTGAAAAATGCATATAAATGAAGAGAGAGAATCAGAAAGAGAGAGAAGATTCTGAAATCTGTAGAACGGATCTCCACCTGTGATCGACTCATTGTTATTTTATTAATATGAAATGTTCGTAAAAACTTCTGCTGGCATCAAAATTATTCTAATCACAATCATTGTTTACTTTAAATTCAAATAAGAGATGACGGACTAGTTACATGCACAATACGAAGTCAAAATTCGACTACTTATGTCATTAATCCGATTCTGTAGTTAATGGACCAATGAAGAAAAAAGGTTGATGCATTGCATTCAAATGACTATTTCTACTCGTGTACAAACTACTGCTACAAACACTCATTCCTATAGAATATTTTTTCAATGAGTTTTTGAGAATTATGTGTTTGATTTTTTATGCTTAGATATCGTTTGTTCTTTTTGGTAAAGTAGCTGGAGTGTCAAGTCGACAACAAAGAACAGTTTGGATACGTGCTTTTCGTCTACTTATGTATCGTTTGTTCTTTTCAAAAATAGGTGGAGTGTCAAGTCGACAACAAAGAACATTTTCGACACATTGTGCTTTTCGTGTTTAAACATGGTGCCAAAGCCACAAAAGTTGCTCCTATTTTATTCCCCTACAAAACTTTCACTTAAAACAGCAGGACTTATATGCAGTAGCACCAAATTAATGCTACAGAGTTGGCCACGGAAAACGTTTGCCTGTCAATAATGCGTGCTAGCGTGAGTTGCCGTTCCACACGAAGTCCACAATTGCAGTTTAGTTCACTGCGGATCATAAGTCGATGTAGACGGAGTTTGTGCTGTAAAAGCATGTTATAACAGACGGTGTGAACTGTAGCTTGGGAAGGGCCTTTATTTTCACCTTCCACACTGAAGAACGATGTCCAGGTCCTGTTGCAATTAAGAAACGCATTTGGCACGAAAAGAAAATCGTGCACTTGAAAGTAACCAAGCGAGATGGAGCCACGTTACGACTTTCTTTCAGGAAGATCCGGGTTTGTTCCCAGAGGACCGCCCACTGTGATCCATGGGGTTTTAATGGTTGCTCAGAGTCGGTGGGCTGGGGTGGTTCCTCTGCTACTACGGTTTTTTCCTATCCCTCATTTCTTGAACCCATTATGTCCTTCCTCATCATTCGTTTAGGATTGTAGGGCCAGGCGACAGTGTTCTGTGTGTTGCGGCTGGGTGTTCCCTAAAGAGAGAGCAGATAACTTTTTCACTGTGAGCGTTCTACTCTGCCTTTCAATAAGTATTCTTCTGTTACTTCTGGTTTACTTCCATTTGAATAACAAATCTCAAAATATTCTCCTAAACTTGTGGAACTTCCTTCATACCCGATTAGTTCCTTTAACTTTATCTGAAGTTTTCCAATCGTTGGCACAGTTCCCTCATGAATGTAGAAATTGAGGATTGTACGTCTGCTAACACATTTTTCAAAGTCATAAATGACTGTGACGTTTTAGGAACATTATGTTAATTTGCCTGGACTATGAAAACAAGTACCTCCTTGAGCAAGCTTTTCGCTATCCTTTAGAATCCTAGAAACAGTATACGCACTATCACGCCAATGGCTTTTGCAACTCTGACCTGTATCTTCTGTATTTTCTTGAAATAACCAGGTGAACGAAACTCTTTCTTATTGTTTACTTCTTGTTTCATAAACGCATGAACGTTTGATATTACTCTGCCGCAAGGTTTTCCCCTTTAATTTTGATATAATGGGAAGCATATTATTGCAATTAACGGTACTAAATCCGGACACAATTCTCAAGTAACAGTTTTAATACAGACTATCGTCAGAATGCTAGAAGTGTGTGCCGTGATCTATCTATACGCAGTAAATATTCCATTGCTGATTTTCTTTAATCAGCACCACCTGCTGCTTGCTTGAAGCATTAGGGGGATTCGCTGATAGGGCTAGCTCGCAAGGACATATGTCAATATCAGTGGCGAGACCTGTACCTGTTGAGACAATATAAGTTAATATCAGTTCAAATATTTATTTACATTCTTCAACAAACAGTTCCAGTTTCATTGATAACCTCTATTTAAAAGAGAAATATATGTATGGAAGAATTACTTTATCTACGAGGGGGGACCCAAAAGAAACCGGACTCCGAGGGCGCTGCCACTCGTAGACGTAGTGCAGGGTTCTCACGCCAGATGGTGTTAGTAGAGACGTTCATGAAACAGCTGTGCAGACAGCGTCAGTGTAGAGCTGAACGTGCAAGTGTGGTATTGTGTTTCTCTGACTGTTGGCGGGTTACCACTGCGAAGTCGTTATGGCAACTTTAAAAGAACAAAGAGTGTGTGAAATTTTGTTTCTTGTTAAAAAATAAACTGCAACGGAGACACACCAAATGCTTCAGGAAGCTTTCCAGGAGGACGCTATGAGTCGCACACAGTTTTTCGAGTGGTTTGGGCGCTTTAAACGTGGGGAGATGTGTGTTGAAGAGCAAGCTCGTTCTGGACGCCCTTCAACATCGCGAAATGAGGAGAAAATTTAAAAGGTCCGCCAAAAGATCAACGAGGATCGTCGCCAAACATCGACCAAATTTCAGCAGCGACAGGAATCAGTTGGAGCTCGTGCCAGCGGATTTTGAAGGAGGATTTGCACATGAGACGTGTTGCTGCTAAATTAATTTGTTCCGCACCTTCTCACACAGGAGCACAAAGCCATCCGCATGAATTGCGTGTCAGGACTTGAAATCAGAGATTGCACGTGATCCAAACTTCTTGAAGAAAGTCATTACAGGGGATGAGAGTTGGTGTTATGGGTATGACCCAGAAACCAAGCAAGCGTCAAGCCAGAGGAGGACTCCCAACTCTCCCAGAAAAAAAAATCAAGGCAAGTGAGTTCAAATGTGAAGACCATGAATTCGCTCCGTATTCGCCGGATCTAGCCCCGTGCGACTTTTTCCTATTTCCACGAATGAAAAAAGCGCTAAAAGGGTAGCGTTATGACGATGTGGAGGCGGTTATAACAGCTTCGCAAAGTTCATTGGACAATATCAAACTTGAAGAGTTCCAAAAATGCTTTCAAAAGTGGGAAAAGAGACTTTACAAGTGTATCGCATGTAATGGAGAGTATTTTGAAGGTGACTTCCCCGTCTTTGGCGAAAGCAGATAACCCTTCGTACGTTAGAACAGTTGCAGAACGCCACGGGGAAACTTCGTCTAAGTGCACGGCTGTGGCGTAACCTACTTCCCTCTGCTCCTCTCAGTTTTCAGCAAAGAGGTGCGGTGATAGGCAGTTCCCAAGAATAAACTAACGAGTGTACTCCATGATATGAGAAAGAACAGTCTAAATATCGAAAATATGTTATATCTTCTACTTAAAGTTGCAGATTCTTTACTTTCGAGAGCATAAGCTCACTTCTTGGATCGACTAATGATTGAAATGTAGCCCGCCTCGGTAGCATAGATGGTAGCGTGTCTGCCTCACGTTCAAGAGGTCCCGAGTTCGAATCTCGGTTAGGGTGAGTTATCTGGATTAGGTTTTTCCGGGGTTTTCCTTTATCCTGAAAGATGAATATCGAGTAGCTCTAAGCTTCATTTACCCCAGAATCATTTGAGCAGCATTTGATTCATGACATTCTTCGTCCAATATGACTTAACGTTGGAGGACATAAATTACAACAAGAACAAAAAATTGAAATGTATTTGTATGACATGCCAATATTCACCCGTAGCTACCTTTTAAATTCTGTTTGGGATGCTATTCCCTAAGATTATGTATTCTACGTACTGCAAAATGTCATCAGAGAAATCATGCATACATGAGTGCACGTTCTTTTTCCGTATCATTTGTCTGCTTTCCACTATCATCATCATCGTCGTCGTCACCATCATCATTATTATTATTATCATCATCATCATCATCATTAGAGTACACGTAGAGAAGGTTCCTTCTGGTCGCATTCCCATCACTGTACGATTAAAAAGGTGTATTGATTGTGTATTACGCTTTGCAATGCGTGAATTCTGTAACGTTGCATAATAGAATCCTAAACAGAATGTAAAAGGTAGCTCTGGGTGAATACGGACAAGTCATACAGCTACATTTTTATCATTTGTCGATTCTAGGAGAGCTTATGTTCTCTAAGATAAAGAATTTATAACTAAAGTTGAAGACGGTGTATTATCTTTTCGCTTTTCACACTGTTCTTTTCTCATATCATGGAGTACACTCACAAGTGCAGCCCTCAGTAGTGGCTCTCATCGCACCGCTTTGCTGAGAAACAAGAGGAGCAAGGGGGAGTTAGTATATCGCTGCCGTGCATTTAGTCGAATTTCCCCGTGGCGTTTTGCAACTGTTCTAACGCACGAAGGAACATCTTACGCCAAAAACTGGGCAGTTGGGCCACCTGGGGATATATATCTTGGAAATACTAGTCAATGTTATAGTGGTTCTATTTTGTTCCCTAGATGTGGGAATGGCGTTAATTGCCCGTGTTCTCTCAAAACGACATAAAATATTTCCACGTGTCCCAAATTGAGCAGATTAATTGTTTTCTTTGCTTCAGAAGCAGTTTTAAGATTCGCTCATTTTTCCGGGCTTTACCTAGACAATAATAATTTGATAAAGCTAAGTGTTGGTGTGTTTAAATTGGGTTAATTTTGGAGATTCGCCTTTCGGGAAAGAATGGACAAATGAATGGTTCCCGTGGATCTTTTGTTTCACTCTCTCTTACGGCTTCATATTTTACTGAAGTATATCTATTTGACATTCCGTTTCGAGATCTCTCAATGGTAAGAGCAACTCTTAGCAAATATGGTATTTCACAGGACATATAAGAAAGAAGCTTTCCATACACAACAGGGGCTTACATGAGTAAATAATGGTATTAAAACGATATTATGCATCCAAAATATGATTTTCCAGTAGCTCTCATCACAGCAGCTGTAAGTTAGTTTGTTAATGACGCTGTCAGTTGCCAGAATCATATCAAAACTGCCGGTGTAGCCGAAGTTTGTCCCGCAGGTGTTCTTTTACATACCAGTAAAGTTGCTGAGATGGGGCTATCCCTTTTAAGAACACATAAAAAGCATTGGTACGGAGCGGGTATGAACTTCAACCTTTGGGATCTGTAGGCCAGCGCCTAACCAACTGAGCCACCCATACCGACAGAGCAGCCGTAATACATCCAAGTCAGCCTAAGATATATTTTTTCTGTGAAGAAAAAACATTAATAAAAAGTGCCCACAACAAACTTCAACACTAATAGTGCATACCCTTAGATGCTAAGTGATGTAGCAAAAGGCAACGAATATAACTAGTTGAAAAATACAACAAGGAATGACACACATGAAAACGTAGGCAAAGAAAATGATCATAAATTTGAAACTAATGCACAAATCACCATGGAAATAAACACGCAAACTATGTCCACAAACACACATGCAGGGTGAATCCTGCAGTATTCGTGAACTACTTTTACTGTTTAAGATGACAGTTTCTCTAAAACCACAGCTAAGGACAAACCAGCTGTAATCCCTATTGATCATACAAGGAAATATCCTTCTAACAAGAAATCGAGAAAGGAGACACACTCCAACTTAAACGAACAAATGTAGCCGGATAAGCATTTGCTAACAGCATCACCATTTTACTTTCCCCTGAGCCACACGCAGCTTAAACGCTTATATGAAAAGTCAATAGATACATTAGAACTTCTCAAAGTAGATAGATTATTCACACAGAGATGATATAGATGACACTTCTCTGAAAGCCTTGGGAAACTTCATCCACTCTGTAAAAATAAATTAATTAAGAATAGAACCGTCATAATTGAAAAGGAAACTTTGCTTACTAAACTCAACTTACAGCGTAACACTTGAACAGGACGCTGTATACACACAAGGTTGTGTACTACCCGTCTTGGTTGTAGGGGAGGAGGACTTACCATTTTATTGCATATTACTATAATCATTTGTGCAACATCTATTTACGGAATAGCCAGTCTATTGACTTCCAATATGTGAAAGGATGACTGATCAATTGGAAATTCTTAGGTTGTGCTGGATGACTTAACTGCCCATCATAATTTATGGAGAAGCTGACATACCGACTCACGGGGTAGCACTGTTGAAACATTCTTACAAACTGAAGATATTACTACTGAACTACACATTATAACGTGCTCCATACAAACAGACACAATAAGTAAAATATTAAAGGAAAATAGTTTGTACCCATAGGAAGTAGAATAGCAAACAACCAAAAATGGAGGCACCACAAAAACATTCTTAAAGACAATAAGGGAAAGACTGAACACCAAGCTCTATTTAAGCCATAATTTACAGCAATTCTTACAGTTCATGGGAAATTCGGGGACTAATTGCAACGATTCAAGATTTTGAAAGACTCTACATGTGTCTGCAGAAAAAGTGCACAAACGGTTCAATATATTTTGTGGGAGTGTGTAAGACTGAAAAGTGAGAGAGAAGCCCTTTGGAAAAGTATAGTGAGAGTTAGCGGGTGATGGCCAATAGAGAACTGTGAACTGTTAGGAAGTTTTTAAAAACAATTCCTTTAATTTGTTAATAGTATAAACGCTGATATTTTACATCCAAATATAGGACTGAATGCAAACCAGAGAACATTGTGAAATTATGTGTTAACACTATATTATCTGGAATCTAAAATGTAAAATAAGTGAACATCATTGCATGTAGTATTACATTATAATATAATGGAGTATGCAGCAATAAATAACTGAAAAAACTGAACATACTCCGCGGTACTTTCAACAACATTGTGTATGTGCTCCAAAAATATAGCTTCAAAACTTAATTGGCTAGTAAACGACATTTCTTTGAGCATCTATAATTTCACAATTACACCTGAAATTGCAGTAGGCAGATAAAAAGTTGATATAAACCAAATGTAGCTTGATAAGAGCTAACTAAGCAGATTTTAGAATATCAGTTATTATATAACTACAAAAAATTTCGTACCACTTCCATTAAAAACGTAATTGAATAATTTAACTTGATTATTTTCAGATCAACAGAAAGAGACATTACCAGAACTTTACACACTTTCACAAGAAAGCTATTCCTTTGTGGAACGATACCTCCAAACTAACAATTAAAAGTACAAATAAGTATTTCCACAAATATAAAAGTTGAGTTACGTTAGAAAATAAATTCAAAAAATTACGACTGAGAGTAACAAATAGAAAGAGTATTAAATGACGCAAAACATTGCAAGCAAATAAATGTCACATCCGTCGTATGTGTCTCACTAAACTCCCAACAAATTATATGGGATCATTAAAGAAAGCTTAGAGTCACATGAAAACAACTAAATAAGAACTCTCATTAAAGGTATCACCATTGTAACTTAGACTTGTAGATACACCTTTTCACACCTTCTTACAAATATCAAATGACAACAATAAAAAGCTAGAATTCATAGCACAAAACAGTATCTTAACAGTATCTACCTTAAATTTAAAAAAATGTCAAAGAGAAAAGAGCTATAAGAAAAGTAAAAATAAATTGCGATCTAGGTAAATGGACGGATGTAGTTGTATGACCATGTAATTGAAAAAAAAAATGTTGAGTGTTTTATAGAACGCTATAGTGGCATCGCTGTGTTACGGCCATCAGTATGCTAGCGTTGATATCACTAGGTAAAATATCTGGGGTCTGTAGCTATTGTTATAGTCTCTAGTACTCTATACGTTTATGTATCATTATGTGTAATTAATGTATCTACTTACCGCATACAAATAAAGTTCCACGAGATCCATCGTAAATTTCAATACCTTCCATATTACAGTCAATATATATTACATCCAGCGGGTCCTGGTAAATGTAATAGCTGAAATTGTTGTTGGCTACAGTATCATGATCAATCATCTTCACTATTGCAACAAGTTCATTCTGCAACAGAAAAGGAAAGAAGCTGTTAAGGGGTCAAACATTTTAGCGCCACATAATTGTACTATTCAGGATTTAGCTAAAAAATATATTACAACTATCATAAAAATAAATGTATATCCTAATCCATAAGCAATGTATTATCTCACTGCAGCATTTTGTCAAAATGTCATTTGTAACAAACATGTAGAACAGCTTATTTACCACATTTTATTTCTTGTAACTGTCTTTTTACACTAATATCTCCCACATTTAAACGTCGAACCTGCCACTAAATAAATACATAGGACATTTCGGTACATTACGTAGAGCGAAATATAACGCAACCACTGGCGCGACAGCCCTAAGAGGGCCAAGGCCTACCAACCCGACTGGCGGCTTCACACCCACTTACGCACGGCGGAGATGGGCGATCACCCAACCGATACGGGGAGGAGATGTGGTCAGCATCTCGGCATCCCGCAGCCGGAGCGTTGGTATTCGTGACCAGGGCCGCTTATCTGCGTAAGCTCCTCACTTGCTTCACGATGCTGAGTGGACACTGGTCCCATACCCGGGACTTAAAGTTCGCACCCCATGGTTGGGATCGAACCCGTGCCGCTTTCCGTGATCAGGGACCAAGTCATGCTGCCTTAGCCCACTACACCATGACGCAGACTTGAACAAAATATACGATATTTTAAATGAGGGGGTTTTCCAACTTTTTCTTCCCAATATTGCATAATCATGATACAATTTCAGTAAGTACGTCTCTAGAAAGGGCCAAAGAAAAAAAAAACACTAAGAAAAATCAGAGTTACAGTAGTCTTTCAAAATAAAATATTTAGTAAGTCCTAAGAAAAACGTTTAAGTATTTAGCTACGTTATAGCTATAGGATATATGCCTCGCGTACTGTGTCCTATATAGATTAGTTGTGACTGCCACCCCTAGAAGAAAGGAATGAGGAGATAGGCCTTCCTCGTTCAAAGACCCGCTGTTGGAGCTGAATAGAGAGGGCAATATAAGGTTCACCGACTAAACAGCCCTCTAATATACGAGGGAAGTGCTCTTTCTTTTGAGAAGCAAAGCGTTATCTTGCCGGCATCGCCATACGCCACGAAATCTGGTAGCACACTTGAAAAGTGAGAAGGAAATGGAATGAAAAGAAAGCGAGTGAAGAAAGAATTGAGATAGAAGAAAACCAACTCAGCATTTGTCTATCGCTCAAATGGAACCCCCAAAAAACCAAGAATGGAGAGTTTGGCCGACAGGAATCGATTCCGGGACCTCTCTTATGGAAGCTTCACAATACCGTGGAGCCACCTCGTTTAATTAGACCTGTAGTAACATAAGCCCAGCGAAAATTGGCATCATGTTAGACTAGGAGTGCAAAGACAGTTTAGTTCATCTGCCGCAGTGTGCCGATTAGATCTACGTAAAGATCATATCTAAATGTTAAAAGGTACGCCAAATACACTTACTTCGAACGCAATGCGTCTTTTAGAAATATCACAGTGGTTTTAATGAAAATCTGAAACAGGTGTACGAAGACCTGCATAGAATATGAAGTGCCAAAGCTATTATCTTCCAGGATACGAGTACTTTGAAATTAGTTGCTTTATACAACTTTATATCTTAGGCTTCATAAATCTGAGTGAAGAACAAAGATACTAAAAGTATCCGATTGTTGGTCAGGGGTGCCCAACGTCGCCAACTCTTTTTAATATTTATATCGAAGCAGCAGTTGCCGAATGGCAAGTTCAGTTGAAAGTAGATTTTAAGTTAGGTCGTACAATCTTAAATACAATCTTAAATCAATATATATCAATGTTTGAAGATGATCAAGTCATTCTGGCAGATACTGAAGACAGATTACAAATAGCTTTGTACCAACTCGACAAAACAATGTCAAAGTATAATTTTATCATTTCAGCAGAGAAAACGAAAGTGATGGCTTTTATTGGTAAAGGCCCAACACGGTCCAAAATGCTCCTCAAAAACAAACTACTACAAGTTAAAAATTTTAATTACTTAGGATGTGATATATACTATGAATGTGACAGAGATTTAAAACAAAAGATCTATAAATTTCAAAACATATGTGGCACTATAAAAGGAACATTGAAAAGAAAAACAAGAACAGAAACCATATTTAAGTTTTATAAAACTATGGCAGTGCCTGTTTTATCTTATGGAGCCGAGACCTGGACCTTGAACATAACTGATAAAAGAATAATTGAAACGGCTGAAATGAAATTTTTGATGTATGTAGCTGGCTGTAGTCTTAAAGATCACATTTAAAGTGAAACAATAAGAGAACAGGCTGACCCCGTAGCTCAGTCGGTAGAGCACCTGCTTGCCGTGCTAGGGGTCCCGAGTTCGATTCCCGACGGTGGGGGTGGGGAATTTTCTCCGACCAAAATAATTCCCCATCTTCCCCAGAGTCTGGAAGTATGAGTGTGAATGTGTGAATGTGTGCGTGATCTAATGATCAGAAGACCAAAGATAACGAGTTAACACCTACAGTATGTTCCCAAGGAGAACGGCCACCGATATGACCATAGCAGGGGTATAAATGGAACAGGGGAAAAAATAAGAGAACAACTAAAAATATTTACTTTAAATGACAAACTCAGAGAGTACAAACTGAAATGGCAAGATCATCTCTCTCGAATGCTAGAAGAAAGATTCACCAAACACTACCTCGCAGTATAAACCAGTTGGTATTAGAAATGTTGGAAGACCACGGAGACGCTGGTAAGATCCCTTCTGAGCCGAAACAGGCCTATCTGGCCTATCTTGAAGGATGATGATGTTGGATAGACTATATATAGTTATTTAAGTCTGTTAGCTGTGCAAACAAATTATCCTGTAAGGGGGTTGTTTCTGTGTCTAGGATTGAACAGCAGGAAGCTTAAATCAGAAGATATGAACTTATTGCGAAATGTATTTCAATGTACCTTTGAAGTTATTTTAGATCATTCGATTCTTTCCTACTCTAATTTATGCATATATTTGAACCAAAGATCATTAATTACTGTTCCATGTGTGTGCATTTTGGTGGAATTTATTATAAAGTGCAATTCCTTCGCAATAAGTATCCTCCTTCAATATCCTAAGGATAGATGGTTTTGTTTCTTATGAGAGGGAAGTTCACTCAAGATCAATACGTAACATTAATGTCCATTTATCCTCAGTATACTATTAACTCAAAATGTTATTAGTTACATTAATTGTAGCTTATTATTAATAAGAAGTTACATTAACTCAAAACAGCCTACAAGTACCTCATTTCAAACAGCATCACCTTAAAGTGAAGCTAAAATTGTGCCAACATACTGTAAACTGAACCATTGCTGCTCAGGAGGAAAATCAGCACAGATAGACAAATGGCTTAACGCGCTATGCACGATACCGACTGATCAAACCTTCAGTGGAAACGACCTTCAGCATTACTCTGGACCAAAATCATTTCAATTTCTGAACTCAACCACAGATAAGCTAACCTTCCAGTCCAATAGAGGTCTAAATTTTCAACCAGTGGAATACTCATTATGAATCTCCTGTACGGAAGTTGGAAACGTCTATTGTTTTAAAAAGTCTGGGTACTAAATGCACTGTTTGCAAAAGCTTTTTTGTGTTTATGGCTTAGCTTTTTTGCATGTTACTTTATCTACTAATTATTTGCTGTATTCTATTGACAATGTCTATATCCAAATTTCAACGGATATATATATATATATATATATATATATATATATATATATATATATATATATATATATCCTGAATAACAAAAATGTTTTTGTGACTCCTTTATGTTTAACATTACATCAATATTTACTTCATTTGCAGACAAGTAGTTTAAGTCAACAAGATTAATATGTTTTCAGGTTGGTTAATAGCTCCAAGCACGCATGACACACACACCCACCCACCCACCCACCCACCCACCCACCCACCCACCCACACACACACACACACACACACACACAAGCCAAACCTGTTCATTTTCCTTAAGAGCGGAGCAGGTTGTGAAAGGGAGAGCAGAGCGAGCCTTCTCCAAGTTTAATGACACCAGATTAATGAAAATTAATCTTTTTTCCACATTAGCCGCATGTAGACAATGATTTGGATAGGTAGACTCAGATTAATATCATGCTGGCGTGTTGGCCATGGTAGCTTAATGGTTATGAGCAACTAGACGGAGGCGGGGAGATCCGTGTTTCAAATCCCGGCTACGGCATTGAATTTTTCAATCTGACTCTACCTAGCCAAATCATTGCCTACACACGGCTAGTGTGGAAAATCGATTAATTTCCATCAATTACCTGATAGTGATAACTGTGAAGCCTGAGACTTAAGTACTTACTGCATAGTAAGTTGCCACAAAAGTTGTGTATTTCATTGCATATGAGAGCCCCTAGTAGTTTTACTGGGAAAATACGGGTCAATTGGAGAATTTAATGTCATGCTGGCATGTTGGACATAGTAGTTCTATGGTTAAAAGCAACCGGACGGATACTGGGAGATCCGAAGTTCAGATCACGGCTATGGCATTGAATTTTTCAATGCCTCTACTCATCCAACACAGATTATTTGGGCAGCAGGTAAGGTAATAAAGGTGTGAACGCTTGGAAAGAAAACGAATAGTCAATAATAACAGAAGTTCTTCATAGTGTGGTGCAGTAACTGTGCAAAAAAACATTAGAAAATAAATAATGTGATATGTGTGAGTTTGTAGGAAGAGAGAGGGTGAACTGTTAGATCAAGAGAAAAAAGCAATTAACACGTTGAAGCAGGTATAACTTTAGGCAGCATTTACCAAAGTGTCTGCACTACACCTCTAACAACTGAAGGAATGCTGTTGGAAGGGTGCAAAATTTAATATAAGACCATATTGCATTTAAAGTTACAAGGCGAATTTTCATTGAATTCCCTGATGTGGAATTCTTAGCATATCTTGTTCACGTGGTCGGGAAATTAAATTAGGTAAAGATGCATATTTTAAATGGACCGAAAATCTCGAGAGTATCCAGTTGTTTACTCACACTTCTGGTGTTTTCGGAAAAAGGCTTTCGGGAACGTTTTCGTCTCGGTATCTATGCACGCTACTATAATTCATAACACAATAACATATGCTTCAACGAAACAGGATAGAGTATTGTAAGCAATTTATGTTATTTCTGTTTTCTATCGTCTGTCCGTCTGTCTATCTGCATTCATTTCTCTTTATCTTTCTCATTAACCTTGGATTATTCCAGTGATGAACATCCCAATCCACTTTAAATATGTATATCAGTTTTTAAACTCAGCAACAGCCGGATAACGGATGGGACCTACCGCCCGACCGCTTCGTCTCCCACCTCTCCCACAACGTGTGTCATAATGGGTGCAGTACTAGAGGGTGGAACGTAATCAGTACACCGAGTACCTTCCGGTCGGAGAGTGAGGTCTTCGCAGGAACATCATGAGGTTGAGCGTATTAAGTCATCCACCAAGGGAAAACTTCCATGGCGATACCGGGAACCGAACTCGCACTTTCCACTTAGCAAGCAGAAGTGCTATTACCACGCTAAGGCCACAGCTCACTTGTTCTTACGCCTAATATAATTTATAAGACAGAATATACGAGGGGGGGGGGAGCCAAAAGAAACCGGACTCCGAGGGCGCTGCCACTCGTAGACGTAGTACAGGGTTCTCACGCTACATGGTGTTAGTGGAGAACTTCATGAAACAGCTCTGCAGACGGCGCTAGTGTAGCTGAACGTGCAAGTGTGGTATTGTGTTTCTCTGATTGTTGGCGGGTTACCTCTGCGAAGTCGTTATGGCAAATTTAAAAGAACAAAGAGTGTGTGAACGTTTGTTTCCTGCTTAAAAACTGCAACGGAGACACACCAAATGCTTCAGGAAGCCTTCCAGGAGGACGCTATGAGCCGCACACAGGTTTTCGAGTGGTTTGGACGCTTTAAACGTGGTGAGATGTGTGTTGAAGAACAAGCTCGTTCTGGACGCCCTTTAACATCGCGAAATGAGGAGAACAATTAAAAGGTCCGCCAAAAGTTCAACGATGATCGTCGCCAAACGATCGACCAAATTTCAGCAGCGACAGGAATCAGTTGGAGCTCGTGCCAGCGGATTTTGAGGGAGGATTTGCACATGAGACGTGTTGCTGCTAAATTTGTTCCGCACCTTCTCACACAGGAGCACAAAACCATCCACATGAATGTGTGTCAGGACTAGAAAACAGATATTGCACGGGATTCAAACTTCTTGAACAAAGTTATTACAGGGTATGAGAGTTGGTGTCACGGGTATGACCCAGAAACCAAGGAAGCGTCAGTGAACTACCAACTCTCCCAGATCAAAAAAAAAAAAAAAAAAAAAAAAAGAAAGAAAAAAAAAGAAAGAAAAGCAAGGCAAGTGAGTTCAAATGTGAAGACGATGATCAATGTCTTTTTTGATGTTCGTGGAATTGTGCATCGGGAATTCGTACCCCTTGGCCAGACTGTTAACCAGCACTTTTACTTGGATGTTTTAAGGCGTCTGCGAGAGGATGTGAGGAGGAAACGTCCGGAATTTTGGCGATCAGGCGACTGGTTTCTGCATCACGACAACGCTCCAGTACACACGGCCTTACGAATGACCCACTATTTGGCATCTCAGAGGTGGTCTGTCGTTCCCCACACTCCGTATTTGCCGGACCTAGGCCCTTGCGACTTTTTCCTATTTCCACGAATGAAAAAAAAATGCTAAAAGGCGAGCGTTATGACGATGTGGAGGCGGTAAAAACAGCTTCGCAAAGGGCACCGGACAATATCAAACTAGAAGAGTTCCAAACATCCTTCAGGCAGTACGAAAAGAGACTTGACAAGTGCATCGCATGTAATGGAGAGTATTTTGAAGGTGACTGAAGTAATTTTGTAAAAAGGTTCACCAATAAAGTTTTTATGACAGCAATCCGGTTTCTTTTGGGTCCCCCCTCGTATGTGATTAATATTTGCGTCGATTGTCTTTATTAATTAGATAAACTTATAGCCTGCTTCTTTACAAATTGCACAACGCTGATTAACCAGACGAGCACAGATGATGAGCCTCTCCTTTCTATATAGCAAACATGTCCTGAATTTCCTCCTTTTGATTTTGGTCAACCTATTGTACACTGAATTCTGTGCAAATAGATTTTGAAGTCATTTTTACTCATGCACATTAGATATTATTAAGAAATATAACGGGACGCAAATTAATCCTGGCATTATCGATTCCGAAGTATTCTCTCTTGTGTTTTCATGCTCTTTTCATACTGATTTTTGTTACGAAGACATGAAAACCTTCTTTCCATTACAATCTCGATAGTAATAAATATCCGCCTATGGTGTAAATAGCCGGTGTTATATTTTTATATATTTGTCATCTCAGTGAATTAATTTTACCGAGTGCACCTATTACAAGTATTTAACAGAATATTATTGTTAAATGTTAATATTAGAACTTCTCTTAGAATTTAAATATTCGTAGTGTTCTACGGCCTACCGGTGGAAGCCCTATCAATACCTCGCGTTTTTCTTAACGTTACATCCCGTGGGCGCGGTTAATGTCCATCTTCCGGGGTAATTAGCGTTTTTAGTCTTCGTGCAACCCTTCCCTCGTAACAACCCCTCGTGCTTTCCCGATACATTGTAGCCTCGAAATCTAGTGTTGGAGTGATCACACCAACATGTCCCTTTCAGCTCTTTGCTAATTTAAAAATTATGTGCATTTTAAACTAAGAAAATATGCATAGGCAAGTGAGGACTAAAACATTGTAACAGTATTTTTGGGTTATGTTCGGAGGAATTATGAAAGGATTATGAATTTATAAAAATATATGTAGTTGTATGATTGGCCGAAGTAGTAATGGTATGACGTAATATGACGTAATGTGGTGACGTGCCATTAGATCTGCCAATCACAAAAGTAAGAAGTAACGATAGTTACAATAAGTCAATAATCTTTAGGAGGAAGATATGTTCTTCAGTCTTGGTAAGTTACGATAAATCAATAATCTGGCTTCATGGTGGAAAAATGACGCTGAGAAGATAAAAGTTTTAAATAGTAAGAGATAAATCAATAATCTTGTTTTAAAGAGAGAGAGATTTTTGTTGTAATGGTGGAGTGTGATGAATACTGGTACTAGATCAGGAACATTTTAAGTCATAATTTGAATCTGTATAAATATAACTAATTAGAGAATTTGACTTCTTTATTCCGAACCACGCCTTGAAACACAGATGTCTCATGACTCTTATTTAGAATAAGATGATACAATTGGTGACCAGAAGAAATAGCCGCAAAAGCTCACACGAGAAGAGAAAGGATTGTGCGTCCAACATAGAAATCCTGTCCCAAATTGCACCCGAGTGGCTGATGAAAAAGAAGATAAAATAACGACGAATAGACTCAAATTCCTGTTAAAACATAAACATACATTCTTTAATAAATAAATGCGATATTAAGTATTCATTAATGTTTGTGAAAAGTAAGATGCAATGAAGAAAGTACGATAATATGTTTGCGCAATACGAAGCACACAATTTTTTTGGTAATTTACGTCCTTCAACGTTTAGTCATATCGGACGATGATTGAAATGGGTAAAATGATGCGCAAATGAGTCCGGGATCCATGGAACTTAGAGTTACCCGACATTCCTCTTTCACCGTATCCAAGTGACTCACCCTGACCGAGATTCGAACTAGGGACCTCTTGAACGTGAGGCAGACACGCTACCATCTATGCTACCGAGGCGGGCGAAGCACACAAAGGTATAGCGTTTAAGAGAGGATAAAAAGGGCTATACCTACAATTCTGGACTTTCTAACTTCATTACCAATAATATAAACTGAAACCCTTACAAGATATAAGGATGTAAATGCATGCCTTCCAATCTCATTCGTATAGTTTTGCAGAACTAATTCGATTATCCTGGAGGACAAAAATCATTTAAATTACACAAGTTTTATTAAATGAATCCGAAATTTTTAAAATAATCAACTACCTCCTTATCATCTTATCATGAAGATAATGAAATATATGTTATCTTACAAATTGTGCTGTTATTTTTAATAGTTTCTGAGAAAACAAGTCCTTGGCATGAAAAGATATACAAAAAATGGTTTAAAATAACACTTACATTCTCCTACTTTTTTATCAACATCATCCAACGTAACCAATGAATGAAATGGGTGAAATGATTCTCAAATGAACTCAGAATCCATAGAGCTTAGAGTTATCCGACATTCGTCTTTCAGTATAAGTATCTCCTTAGCTCGATGGCTAAACTTGACCGAGATTTGAACTCGAGACCTCTTCAATGTGAGGCAGATGCTCTACCACCATGCTAGTTCTGACATGCTACATTCACATAACTTAGGTATGGGTTATACAATGCAGAGGGACACCTCGCGCACCGTAACCTACATAAGAAAGAATCTCAGGAAACTACAGGGAGTAGACAGCTATCACAAATGCGAAGTCCTTAATAGTAACTAAGGGTAATAAACGACGTGCTGACGGAACAGCCTCTAGTGTCGACGGGGAGTCCTCTGTTCTTTCAGCAAACGTTTGCCACATCTGTTGGCAACATCATAAATCAACCTAGGAGTCCACCTGAAGAATGAAAAGGAAAGGGAGTAAAAGCAAACCAATCGAAATAAAATCGTAGTATATGAGAATTCAAACCACCATTGGTATACCGACCAGGAAAGCCACGAAAAATCTATATTTAGAATGGGTGGTCGACGGAAGTCGAATTTGGAACCTCCCGAATGCGAAACTTACTGCCTGCTTGGTTTCACATAACTTTCTCTGCCTTCTATTACTTATTGTGATATTGCTTCTTCATATTCCTGTGACAGGTTATTTTTTGCATTGCATATTTATTCGAGATAAACATTTTAAGAAATAATTTGATTACATAGTTCACTGAAGATACATGGCGATTAGAGGAAACCGAATAAATAGTCAGATAGATAGAGTCAACATGAAAAATTCAATGCCATGGCCGAGATTTGAACCACAGATCTCCTGGTTTCCGTCCAGTCGCTCTTACCCATTGAGCTACCATGGCCAACTTGCCGTCATGGCATTAAATTCTCCATTTGACTCGTATATGACGAGTTAAATGATGAAGCCTGGGACTCAAGTACTTACGATAGTAAGTCGCCACAAACGGTGTAACTCGAAATACGAGAGCCCCTAGTGGTTTATTGGGGAAATATACGAGTCAAATGAATAACTTAACAGCTGCTATGAAGATATGATTAATTTCCATCAATTAACTAAAATAGTTTGATGTTTAAGAACCGATTGCTATAGCCTGACTTAAAGATTCCATACTTGTTCCATGATATCGTGAGGAAAAAAATGAATATTGACAACAAGTTAAAATTGAAGCTTTGAAAATAAATGCAAAAAACCGGCTATCTCAGAAATGACTAACGCCGCAAGAAACTATCTGAACTAACCCTTCTTGTTTAAATAGAGTATACATTTGCTGCACAGCACGTTCTTGTCTATACCTTATTCTTTACCAGTATTACAAAATTCTACAAAAATCCTTCTGAATGTAGAGAGCTTTAGGACAATTTCTATAAAATTCACTACAGCCATTTTTGTAAAAATAAAAGTTTTAACATTTTCCATTGAAGGGATAGTTTGGGATTAAGTGCTTTCTTGAATATCTTCGTATCGTGTTATAATTAACGAAACTCATCCTTGTCTATATAAGCATTTTTGTTGCGAAAATTAGAATGACATTAATTTTAAAGGTACCTACGTTTCTTAGCAACATTATGTTGCAGCTCAATAAGGAACATATATGATTTTTTCTTCAAAAATTCCAAAAATTCTATGGTAATGAGTTTTTGGTTATAAAATTGCTTAAATTTGTGTTTGAAAGTTAGCATTTTAGAATTGCAGTAAACACTGTAATCAGACATTTTATACACACTTGGAAGCAATAGGCAAGTTTTGTAAAGAATGGGATTTGAAGATAAATAAAAGGAAATCTAAGTTCATGGAGGTAAAAAACGGTTTCAAACTAAAAAGATAAGACAAATGGTGGTGGGAAGGTTTAGAAATTGAGGTGATTGAGAATATTGATTACCTAGGAGTAAGATTATCCAGTAATAGTGAATGGAGTGACCAAAAACGGAGCACTGGTAGATGGAAAAATGGCTATGAGTGTTATTAGATCAGGTATTAACAAAATAACAAATATGCAAGTAAAATGGTTAGAAATGGTGTTTGGTTCAATTGTAGAAAGTAGAATACTATATGGAATAGACATATGGGGACCAGATGAAGTATGGAACGCGATAAATGTTATAAATAGACTATTTTGTAGACTTGTTTTAGGCTTATCTATATCCTCATCGAATGATTCGGCCTTAATAGAATTAGGAATATTAGGTTATAAAAGCAAGGCGAGAGAAAGAATTCTGAAAAAAGGGCTCAGAATATGGAATTTGGGTGAGGAAAATACTGTTAAACAGTGTTTGGTAGCACAAACAAGAACAAAGGTGAGAGAGACTTGGATATATAAAAGTCAAACGATTTTAGAGGAAATAGGTATGGGTTCATTATGATTAGATTGTAGAAGAATAGAAAAGGGATTTTGAAAAGAAGTAAAAACAAGAGTTGAAGATCTTAGAAGACAAGAATTACGAGCTAATCTTAATAACAAAAGATCTCTGAAATTATATAAAACATTTAAAAACTGATTGGGGCTGAGAAAAATATATTGACATCTGTGATAAAGTAGGAAGAGAAGGGTTGGCATGATTTGGAACAGGAGTAATATACCTAAGGGGTATAAGGAATGGATGTATTAAGGGAAGATGTACAATGAAAAGGAAGACAGTACTTGGCATTATATTTTTGATTGTCAAAAAACAAACTATTGGGAGATGAATTTCTTTTGCATAAGTGGGAAAAATACCAAATGAAATAAGAGGCAAAATAATCTTGAATCTAAGATCATCAGAAAACAAAATAAAACTGAGAAAACTTATTGGCAAGGTAAGACAAAAATGGCTTTGGAAGACAGGGAATACTAATGAGAACAACTAGGAAAAATAGTAGAAGGCATAAAGGGAAACAAAAATACAGATCCCGAGTTTCAAAATGATCCATTATATACACAACCTGAGTTAATTATGATGGGAATATGTAACTCCAAAGCGAGGAGTATGTAAGATTTTGTTTTCATGTTATACAAATTATGTTATATATGAAGTTGTATATGCTGGATATTGTAATAAGAATTAGGAAACAAACTAACTAAACTGACACTTAAGAAGAGTTGGAAGTGTAACAGAAGGTCTTGTATAGTGCTGTAGATTTTAGAAAACCCTGAGATTGGTTGTCTTAAGACTAAAAGCGACAAAAGGAAAACATCGGAAATGAATCCATGAAAAGGAAACTCCTACCTGCCGAACACTGAAACTAAATTGAACATAGTGCTTTTAAAAGAAAAATGGATCACATTGTCTACACTTTGAAAAGGCACCTGGTAACAAAGAAGCATGACGTAATAGATCTTAATGGAATAGATGAAACTGGTGCCATTCATATATTGCGTAGGTGGCGGGTCAGTCACCGCCGAGAAAATACACTTTGTGGTAGTCCTCAGGAGACAGCTACTCCTTTCATAATAACGTAGGCGACGCATTTTTAAAGCAGCGCTTATTCTCAATATTTCAAATCGTTTGGATTATAGAACATTTGTTTACTCCATAAAACGGAACGGGATCGTTCCGGCATTTATTTTTCGTTTACATAGGTTTACGTCTTACAGAGTGTTGTGTTTGAATACAGAGAAATTACGAAATAATCGCACAGGTTTACAGTATAGAAAGAAGTGTAAATAATAATAATAGACTGATACAATAATTATGGTTTGTCGTCTAGTACCTCTGACTGTTTTCAGTTTTTCTTTTTCAATCTGCAACTGTCTGCATATCATCATTTGCTTCACGACACACAGCATTCAAATGTTATGGCGAAGTTTGAAACTCTCGAGGCATCCATTGGAAGCTTTGAAATTGTCTTTGCCTAATTTGCATGCTGTCTCTAAAGCATAAGTCTGAAGCAATGGTTCAGAAATGGGAATTCCTTTAGCGTGCGCCCTCTAACAAACATCTCGAACACAGCATGATTTAGCTTGGCGTACTCTATATATTTTGTGACGCGTTTCACATGCCCTGCTGTTCCCTTTAACCACTCGTCATTAGTTTCTTTTTTTAAGAATCTCATAAATCTGAGTTTCCCCTACTTTAAACAACACAGTTAAATTTTTAGCTGGAATTTTGTTCTTTTCGGGTTCTTCAATGACCTCAGCTTTCTCTTCCAGTGATAATGACTTTTGTTTAGAACTCATTTTACAGAATTTTTGTACACAATTTATGTTTTCTAAAAAGCACCAAAGTACACGGTCTTTTTTCACTCGTATTTGATCTCTTGTAACAACTAAACAGAACGAATACCTGCAAAACAGTTACCATGCGTGTTGGAAGAGAGTTGGTTCACGGAACTTCGGTGTAAGTGCAGTCGCTCTCAAAATTATTGCATTTTTCAAAATACTTACGTTGTAATCCATTACCTATACAGCAATCCGTTTTAATCAGGTTATTTACCTAAACAGTACCCGAACAATATTTCCGTTTCCTCTTAGGCAGTTTTCTGGCCAGGACTATAATCCTACATGTCCATTATCTCCGGTTATTTACCGTTTTTCCAGGTTTCCGGCATATAAAGGGTTCGTTTTAGGCAGGTTTTACTGCATAAGTTCCTCGTCAACGAATAGTTGTTACTTTCTCCGACATTTATTTGCAATAGTTAAAGGAAGTGAAACTTCGATGGTGAGATATCAGCGAAACATTTACCTTTAGGGATGAACTGAACTCAAAAATAAGGACATTTACAAACAGGTCGCTATGTTGCTTGTAGATGTCTGTGAAAATCAAAATTTAAGGAAAAAAGTTGAAATAAACAGCAAACTTCATGTTAGAATCAGACAGTGAGATTGTACTTCCGAGAAAAATTGTAAATCCTCCCTTCAAAAATCGTAGAGAGAAGTCTGTTTACAGTTTTTATAAACACATTGAACACAAGTATGTAAAAAACAAGTAATATTTCCTTTAACAGGTTAAAGAAAAGCAGAGAAGCGATTGTTTAAAATAAAATAAATTACTGTAGTTATATTTTGATTTTAAAATTATTTATTATCTCACGTTGTAAGCACGTGTGTCTATAGAAATAATGGAAGTGTTATTTAAAGTGTAGTATGGGGTCTCCTGTACCAATAAAGTATTTTGAGACTAACAGCATAACAATAGAAACCTTGGGAAAAAACTTAGATCATAAAGTGTATTATCTATTCAATCCCGGCGTTACGTAATAATACGGGTAGTCACCTCAGTTATTCATTTTGACATTTTCTTTCAGAAAGTTCAAGTTCAGAAGACACCACAAAGACACGAGAGACCGATCCCAATGGCTGGAAGTTTAATGTAAAGACGCGATTCTGGACAAGGCGTTTTCATTAGAGTCTTGTTGGCGCCCGGGGAAGACTAAACACACAGTCAAAGCGGAAATAAAATCTATAATGACATCCCGACAAACGAGGGGAGGTTTCAGCATTTCACGACCTCATCGTGCTATGTGTTAGTGTACCACCTTCACACGTGGCGCTGTTATTAGAAACTATTACTCTGAGTACGTGTGCCTTGGACATAGAAGCCAGTATAGAAACTACTCTTGGGTTAGTAATATATATAATCCGTTTTAAAACATATATTTTAAAGGACCAAAAACATATACGGCGGTTTAGAAATCAACCAGCTATACGTAATTGTGGCACTTCTTCTGATAGACTTTACTTAAAGGTTTCGTTTCCTAATATTAACTGAAGGGGACAATCAAGAGAAGTTTAGAATTTCTGAACGGTTAAATGTAGAAATTTTAAACTTATATTGCTGAAACCTAAAATATCTGGGCACAATTTCAGCCATTTTACACTGGCGTCTTGGATATTCACTTTACATTTATGATGATTTAAAATTTTTAAATAGATGGAATGAAGAGATGGACAATATTGATGTTTGATTCAAATGATCCCTCTAATTGATAATGTAAAATAAAGTATTTATAATAATTATACGTATATGAATAACGGTTGAAGTGGCCAGCACAAAATTATTTATTTGAACTAGAGACGTATTGTTTTGTCCTTTACGGCGGAGATTACGAAATTGTAACTTAAAGCTAATTGTGCGTCAAACTCTGGGGTAAGGATGAGGTGAAAGTAACTTACGGGCGACCAGAACGATCACAGGTGGCACTACAGCCACGAAGGCTACCAAACGTGTGTAGGCAGCTTCTTCTGCTAGAAGGAGTTCCACATGGAATCTATCACAAGCCATCCAAGTCTGACTGATCAAAACAGCCCTTTCTGGGCCCACCTCGGTAGCGTGGTGGTAGAGTGTCTGCCTCACGTTCAAAAGGTCCCGAGTTCGAATCTCGGTCAGGGTGAGTTACCTGGATAAGGTTTTTCCGTGGTTTTCTATTATCCTGAAAGACGAATATTGGGTAACTCAAAGCTCTATGGACCCTGGGCTCATTCGAGCAACATTTCACCCATTCCATTCATCGTCCGATATGACTTAACCTTGGATGACGTAAATTACAAAAAAGGCCCTTTCTGGAAGGGTGCCATGCCAGCAGATCACAGCATCTCCCCTCAACTGTACACCAGAGCATCACCGTAGCACAGGACTACCGGAGACTTCCCTGACAACTACTGTATTCAAATATTGGATGGAAAGAATGAATGAAATCAAATCAAATGGAACTAAATGAAACAGGAGATGCTACATAAATATCATCCCCAACATTTGCCTAGTGACGACCGAAAAAATCTAAAGACAGGGAGGTTTGGTCACGGGAATCGAACCCATGACCTCCCGAGTGCGGAACTCAGAATAGTGCCTATCAAACTCACAGTAAAGTGGCTCAAATTTTGGGGGGCCAATACATGAACTTGACAATTTGTTACTGATAATCCTCTCTTCAAGTATGAAAGTGTGATGTAATACGTTCCTTTTCCCAGAATAACACATTACTCCAAGACAACAGGCAAGACTATGTGATGCACAGTCTGATGACGTATGTTGTGCACTACAGATCCAACGAGTTGTTTGAATGTGATGTTTAGCTTCAGCCTTTTGGATGTACCTTTAGAAACATTAGCACATCTCAGTGCCATTTAGGTACATTCGCATTTCATATTTTTATGGTCAAAGTTTTCTAGGAGATCTTTCATGGCGTGGGCTTCACGCAGTATATTTATTTATTACATTTATTTAATATAATTTAGAGAGTGTTGGTGTGTGTGTGTGTGTGTGTGTGTGTGTGTGTGTGTGTATGTGTGTGCTATATATATGAAAGTTGAGCAGCTGGTATACAAGCTTAAGCTTGAGGTGCTTTCACTAAAACATTAAACAGTTGGAGAAAAATGCGCGGATAGCTGTCTCGGAAATTAATACCACTGGCAGGATCTTTGTAACCTTTGAAAACCGTTTCAGAACTTTACGTACAAAATTAGATTTAATGATTGTGATTGCATTTTAAACTGAATATTTCTCTCTCCATTAGTACATTTCTTAAATATAAAGGCACAACAACAGAAATATTTTACCAAATATACGACAAAAGTTCTACGTATAAATGTATAGCGTAAGAACTCTTCAACTATGCATACAGGTGGAAATTAATTATTCTTTCACACTGGCCGTGTGTAGGCTAAATTGTGGAAACGTAGAGTCAGACTGAAAAATTCCATGCCATATCCGGGATTTGAACCACGGATCTTCTGGTTTCCGTCCAGCCGCACTACCATTGTGCTACTATGGCCAACGTGCCGATATGACATTAAATTCTCCAACTGACTCATATTTTCCCGGTAAACCACTTAGGAGTTCTCATAAACACATGAGACTACTACCTTAATGGCGACTTACTGCATGTAAGTACTTTAAGGCCCGGGCTTTATAGTTAACCATTAATTAACCTAATAGTGGTTAACTATAAAGCCCGGGCCTTAAAGTACTTACATGCAGTAAGTCGCCATTAAGGTAGTAGTCTCATGTGTTTATGAGAATTCCTAAGTGGTTTACCGGGAAAATATGAGTCAGTTGGAGAATTTAATGTCATATCGGCACGTTGGCCATAGTAGCACAATGGTAGTGCGGCTGGACGGAAACCACAAGATCCGTGGTTCAAATCTCGGCTATGGCATTGAATTTTTCAGTCTGACTCTACGTTTCCACTATGCATACAGGTGTCCTAACACACATACCCATAGTTATCTGTGTAATGAAGCTGCCTTCTAATTGCATTGTACTATTTATCTATTTTAATGATTTATATATACAATCTCTGACCTTTCTTAACCACTCTAATCATTTTCTCCTTTACTATTACCAAATATTTTCCCATAATTTTATTCCTGCTTTACTCTTATCATTTAACACTTAAGCGCTATAATCTCTTAGTTTGGTATTCTACACTCTCAAACCATCAATTCATCCCATATATTATACATATTCGCCAGAAATCTCCGTTGTAAATTTGTATACAGTGGCCTTAAAGGATCACTTTGTTTTACTATTCACTAGCAGGGAGGTTTCTGTCGCCTTAAATTCAAGTTTTTTGCTGTTTAGTAGATAAAAGCCACTTAAGTCAGCTTTATAACAGCCCAATTTTTATTGTATACAATGCTTATTTCTCTTCTCGTTCTGTTCTTTCTTCTTTTACTTCATTTCCTTCATGTTAGATGCTCATTTCAATAGCTCACACGATTTGGCTTGCTTCCAAGTTTGCCCCTTTTTTGCTCATGAGCTGAAGTGTAACTAATACGTTATCTCACTGTCTCCTCCAAACTTTACTAAGTTAAGCTGGTCGCATCAAAGGTAGACAATGGGTGCAGAACGTTATTGTTATTAGGGAAGGTTAGAATGGTGCACAGCATCTTGATCTACCACCCCAAGTAAAGCCAAGTACAATAGGAGCTTCAGGTCGAAGTGGAAGTTAAAGTGGAATAATATACGTGTCACCGATGATTGTAACTAATTTAGTTTGAAAGGGTAGAGCCAGACTGAAAAATTCAATGCCATAGCCGGGATTATAACCACGGATCTTCTCGTATCTCGTCCAGCCACTCTAACCAGTTAAACTGCTATGGCCAACGTGCCAACATGACATTAAAATCTCCAACCGACTCGTGTTTCTCCCGGTAAACTACTAGGAGTTCTCATAAACACATGAGACAACTACCTTAATGGCGCCTTACTATACTGTAAGTACTTTAAGGCCCGGGCTTGATAGTTCGGACCACTATTAGGTACAATTAATGGAAATTAATTGTTCTTTCACACTAGCCGTGTGTAGGACGCACTATGAAAGGGTAGAGCCAGACTAAAAAATTCAATGCCATAACCGGGATTTGAACCACGGATCTTCTGGTTTCCATCCAGCCGCTCTAAGCATTTGAGCTACTATGGCCAACGTGCCAACATTAATGTCATCTGGTTTCCGTCCAGCCGCTCTAACCATTTGAGCTACCATGGAGCGAAATGCCTCCACGATATCATTTGCTACCTATGCTGACAATAGGCAGGATCATATCAGCACCGCCGGTGTACGGAAATTAACGAAAGGTGTTTTGTTTTTACATGCCAGTAAATCTACTGACATGGGCTGTCGCTTTTAAGCGCACTTAATACACCGGCCTGGATCCAATTTTGAACTCGCAACCTTCGAATCAGCAGGCCAGCGTCTAAGTAACTGAGCTAACCAAGTTCTCCCGTGATCGATTCCCAATAGATCAACCAATGTGGCCGTTAGTTTTTCTCAAGTATGAAAACCTATTTGATTATATCTTTGTTTGCTATGCAATGAGAACGAAATTTCAAAGTCGTCATCTAGCGAAGCTGTTAAAAGATTTGCCTGCTTTATTCCCATTTTGTCGTTGCACCTACAAGAAAATCAGCGACAAGATAATTTCTTCAAATGTTTATCTCGATTAATATCAAGTAGACAGAGAAATAAGTATTTATAAGAATAGTTGACAAGGGTAGAGAAAGCATGAGGCATTTTGTCATGCAACCGATGTTGGCTGAACCTCAACTTGCTACTTGTAGTTTCCAAAGTCGGGTGGCGTTGCTGTGCAAAGACGTACAGTTGGAATGACAGTGCGATTATGCCAAAAAATTATTATGTAATTTCAGCATATTGAACTAAATATGCACAAGTAGAAGCTAATGACAAACGAAGGTCGTCTAAGCTTGCTTTCCTAATTTTGTGGGAGACGTTAGTAGTCTGCCACTTCACGCGAGCAATTCATAATGCAGGGTACATTTTCTGGAACCAAATAAATAAGAAAAAAGAAGGAATTGGTATCAGTGGACAAAAGCAAGATCTATATAAACACGAGCCTCAATGCTACAATAGAGTTGACAACAAAGAACTAGATTAAGCTCTCACACGTAAACACCATCTAATGCATTGGCTGTGGTGTGAGGAGATATGGTTTATTGACAGTACTTCATTCTTCCTTTCTGGAACAAGAGTGCTCTCCTTTCTATTTTATTTAGGTCACAGAATCAATACGCAACAAAAGAATAAACAAGGAAATAATTCCAGGACTTAGAGGCACAGCCTCAGGAAAATATGTATTTGTGAGATACAAAAATTAACTATGCATGAGCAGAATTAAATCTGTGAACACGCGCAGCTTACAGGTGGTTGTACTTCTGGTATGACCCAACTTCTCCCCCGAATGTGACTAGCTCTTTTTTTAACATAATATATCCTTGGCTAGGCGCAGTTTTCCTTCAAACATTACCGAAATTTACTGTCAGGCACGCGAGGGTTTATATGGTGTATGAAAGTAAGTCAGTTTTAAATGAGCCTAACACTCAGTGACTCATCTGTTTTAATGTAGATCACAATGGGAAGAATAATAGTTATCTTAAAATTTGTGGAAATTATTTCAAATTGCATTTATGTTTATATAGTACCCTGAGAAATTTAAAAATATCTTTTTCCAATATTTATGCAATATCAAGTATAAGTCTTCTGTTTTTTTTCAATATGGCCAAAACTTGGAGGTAAAACTGTAGATAATAGACTTATAGTTTCTCCACTTCTATGGAATTTGTTGTAGGGCGGTGAAAAAATTGTAGGCGAAAGCTTCAAAGGTTTACTTCAACCTACATTTTCAGTCCTTCAAGAGAGTACGCAGTTTAACCAAATGGACAAAATGCTGGACAGCTAGATACATTCTAGAGCGTGGAAAAGGGTATAAAAGCTCTGAAGCTTTGACACACCATTACGATATACGAGAATATCGCAACGGTTTAGTACCACCTTAACTGTAACTCAGCCATGACTAAGCTAACACCCCCCCCCCCACACACACACACTCGGACCAGACATTGGCCCTTGAAATCCCTGTTGCAAATAGGACAGTTTAAGGGGAAAACTGTATATAGCTGATTGAATTATTCACATAAACTTATTGACGTGGCAACCTCTGCAGAAACAGTTGTACTGCATCTTTTGACATGGAATATTGTATCCAACAATTTTCCAAATAATGACTAGGCTCTCCTACAAGCCGTCTGACACTTTTAATATACGATAGCTGTTAATTCAATAACTTGACGCCAGACTAAGTGCAATTCTAGCCTAAACTAAACAATTCTAACCTATAGGTATTCATGACATCGTCCTTTTGTTCCAGGACCACACAAGGAGGTACATACGATATAAGACGTCGCCCCATTCGGAGGCTCAGCAAGAATTCCTTACCCATTCCCACACCCGAACATCCAAGGTTGCAAGTAGGGCCTCAATCATGCTTGCGTCCTGGCGCCCACCTTTCACCTGGCCCAGGCTTCAGTCTGGATCTCAACGCCTCACCTAGAATGCGCAGGTGCAATGGCGGTACTGCCGCGATTCACACTCAACTTCTCACCGGTGGAGGATTTTTAGTGGGTAGGGCTGACAGTTCAGTCTGTCAGAGGAGTCCCACACTCCAATCCCAGGATTAGTGCGTAAAGGCATTTTTCCTCCACTCGAAAAAAAAAGACACCAATCCTACCTTATTTTTCCTCTTGCATACAAATTAACAGTTTGTTTTGATTACGTGAACAAAGTTTTATAGTCGCAGAAATCGGAAAATAAAATATTTCTATTGCTTATATTCAATTACTTACAA